>JANZLX010000211.1:25314242-25349565 GCA_025531955.1 Erythroxylum orinocense | reverse complement strand
TACACAGGATACAAAAGTCCTAAAATTCTCAACATGTCTAAGATCTAAATCTTACAACAAATTAACTTAAAAACAAACCATATACATAACGAACGGACGTCTTGACTTT
Source organism: Erythroxylum orinocense (assembly GCA_025531955.1). Lineage (NCBI taxonomy): Eukaryota > Viridiplantae > Streptophyta > Magnoliopsida > Malpighiales > Erythroxylaceae > Erythroxylum > Erythroxylum orinocense. The sequence continues at coordinate 25,349,456 of JANZLX010000211.1, read as the reverse complement.
CTTTCATCCGATCTCTTTCTTGATACCTGGAGGTGGGGATGAAAGGGGGTAATCTTTATAGCTCGTGGATAACATGGTTATAACCGAAAAATAAGCAAAAACATTTTCCAAAATTTATTGCCATTTCATAAAATTCCACGATTGAAACATCAAATGCTTATTTCTCCAAAATCTCAATTTTTTAAAAATTCACGAACAATTTCAAAATCATGTATGCATCAAAATTATAACACAGCACAAGCACATAAACATATCAAAAATTAGTTTGTGTCGGTCCAGAAACAGAACGTACTACACATTCCCACATAGCGGCCCTGTGTAGCCGTGAACAGAATGTAGTACACCTTCCCACATAGCGGTCCAGTGTAGCCGTGAATTTATGGAAGTCCTTGAAGGACCTCCAATGCCACTAGCAGGCAAGCGGAAGACGCCTTTTTGACAAGTGTACTTGACATCTTATGGGACCTAACCAAACCCACATAACACAACTTCACACTTGAAATCAAATTGCCCGAAGGCACATTCCAAAAACTTAATTTTTCATAATCATGTCATATTCAAACACAACATCATTTATAATGTCACAATGTCACACAAATTCACATATCAAATTCTCAATCATTCAAAAAATGCAACAATTATAACAATTATCAAATCATTCAAAAACAATGAATTCAACAATTATTGCATTGTCTTAAATCATTCAAAACCATGAATTTGAAAATACTTTATTTATTTTATTTTATTTTTGAAATCATTTCACCTTCTTAAATTTTTCTAAAACATATATATAGCTTATAATTCAAATTATAAACATGGTACCCACCTCATATCCATGCTTGTAACTTGTTCAAAGCCTCTCCCATTGCCTTGGTTCCATAGCCTCACTTAATTTCCTTCCTCTAAGGCAAAAATTTCCTAATTAATAAACATCCAAAATTGAACAATTCATACCATGTAATCACCAAATTCATCTTAGAAATCTCAAACTCATACAATCCTCAAGCTATCTAAACCAAATTTCTTTCATCAAAATCACAAAACCCTAATCAAAAGGGATCTTAAAAATTGGAAATCCTAAAGAAACAAAACATGAATTTCTTCCTAGAATCATCTTTCCCATACTTTTCCTAAGCCAATAGAACCAAAAGCCCCTTCAAAAACCAAAGAAATTGAAACAACTTACCTTACACTTCACCCACGTTTTTGCTTCTTTAGCTCTAAAGGAAGATCAAATCTTCCTCTTTCTTGTTTTCCTTCTTGAAAAACTCTTGAAAACACTCTTCTAAAGCAAGAAAAGTTGAAACCCTAAGCTTGATCTTCTTCTTCTTCTCTTCTTTCCTCCACTGAACACACTCTCTCATTTCTTCTTCCTTTTGTTCTTTCTTATTCCTTCTAATTTCGTGCATTGCTCCTTCTTATACAAACCCCACTATTTAATGAAAGAAAAATTACCAATTTGCCCTTCCATACAAGCCTTATAACTTAAAACCTTAAGTGAGCTTCCAACAATTCCCTTCCTTTTTGCCTTAAAAACTGACATTTTAACTCCTTATTTTGATCAGGTAAATGCAGCAATTTGACAATACTTCCATCTACAAAAATATTCCTCCATGTCTCATGTTTTCATAGACACCAAAAACACTCAATTTGGGTCAGAAATGAAGAAGTTATGGCCAAAACACTTTCAGACCATTACAAAATCGAGACGAACACTACACCTAACTTCACTCCACAAATTTAACATCTTAGGGACTGAATTGAAATTTGATTCCTTCTGGACATTTGTAGCCCCCTGTCTCTGGTTTATTTAGGGACAAGAATCAACTCAATCGGAGTTGTACAGTTCAAGTTATCGCCAAAATACTGAAGCATGTTTGGAAAAATATCCAACTTATACTCTTATAATTGATCCTCTCAATTTGATTCAATAAATCTTTCTTAAATTAATCAGAAAATTTTCATGGAGAGATACAGGAATGTCTTAGAAATCCAACGCTTCAAAAATCAGGTCAATCGGAGGTCGGACGAAAAAGTTATGGCTAAAAGAGTGGAACATGTCCAGGTGAGGGAAAAACTGCGGGTCGCGATCGTGCACATGCACGACCGCGATATCGCGGATGGTCCTGCGGAGTCGCGATCGTGCGCATGCACGATCGTGACACTCGAGTGAACCCTCAATGTCTTCTTCCTCTCTTCTACCGGCATCCTAACTTCAAACCTTCATAACTTTTGACTCAGAACTCCAAAATTTGTAAACTTAGTATCAATGGAAAGATAAGAGAGAGCTCTACAATTTTCATGGAGAACTAAAAGCCAAATTCAGCCTTTATAATGGTCAAAAAGTCCACAAAAAGTGACTGTCTAAAAATTTCATCCTATACCACATCCGAACTTCCAAATTTTATATCTTCCAATTCTCACATCCAAAAATTGTGTACTTTATAGCGTTGGAAAGATTGAAAGACAAGCTACAGCTTTCATGTAGACCACTTAACTCAATTCATAACATATCAGTCAAGAATTTGCCTCAAAACACTGCATACACAATCCTACACTTAAGAACAATTTTAAAAACAAAGAAATATAACCTTAACTTTGGAAGACCATAACTTTCAATTCCGATATCGAAAAATATCATATTTTAAGGTGATAGAAAGCTTTCAACAGAAGCTACTATTTTCATGAAGATCATTTTCTCAAATTCTTCCTAAATCAAAATGTCAACTTTCTACTCCAAAAAGTCAAACTTTCATAATTCAACAAATTCTCACACTTTCACTCTTTATTTCTTAATTTTCAACTTCTATTTCAATCAACTCATTCACTTTACTCTCATAACCCAAACAAATCTACTCAAATTTCAAAGTTATCAAAACCAATCAATTATTTTCTCATTAATTTTCTTAAAGTACAATTTCATATATAACACAATACATATACAAAAACACTCATTCAATTTCATTTAATATTTCTAAATTCCACTAAAAGATCAGGGTCCAACAAGTTTTGATTATTTAAAGTTTTTACAACCATATTTTTGGGTTGATTGGTTGACCTATATGGGTTAGTAGTCGACCAATATAAGTTAAAGTTGTTAAATTTATTGAGAGCCTATTTTAACATTTGTAAATGCACTAGTTAACTAGTTTGTCATATTGGGCGACTAGTATAGGTTATTGGTTGATGCATTAATTGACCAATCTATCATATTGATCAACTAGTATATGTTACTGGCCAACTAATGTCCAACAGCTAGTAAATCTCGTGCCATAAATGTATAATGGTTTACCAACACGTCGAATATACCCATTATAATAATGGCTAATTCTTGGCTCCTATAACTATTTTGAGTCCTAAAACACTAAAATTAGGTGTTTTTTCATTGGTTTTGGTGTTGTATACACATGTTTCAAAGAATTTTTCAATCATTTGAGGACCACTGTGTCATATTTGTGTGAGAGAGTAATTTTGAAGTTATCAAGTGAATAAGTGAGATATTTTTGAGTTACGTCTTCACCTTGGAAGAAGATTGTAAAAAGGGTTCCTCATTACCGAGGAAGAATAATTATAGTGGTATTCTAAGAAGAGTCTTGGGAATGAATATAGGTAAGGGCTATTTATCGAACCACTATAAATTGGTCTGCATTCTTCCCTCCCTATCCTCTTTAAATTATTGCTCAATTGTTTGATTAACTTATATTAAGCAATTTTTTCATACTCATTTATATTTAATGTTGTTAATCGAGTATATTGGTTAGAAAAATTATTGAATTTTGTAAACACTTAATTCACCCTCTTTTGGGTGCCACTAGGAACTAATAGTTTTAAAAAAAATTTAATGATAACAAAACATAATTATTGATAAGAAGTAATATAAGAAAAAAAATGTAGTCATAAACTCAATAAGATAATTTATGAAGCTGATAAAGATAAGTTGAAATTTGCATTTGTTAAGGTGAAGATCAATTCAAGAACAAAAGAAGATGAAGGCATATGAAATACATTATATATTTTTAAATGTTAACTATATTCTGATTTAGTCAAGCATAAATATTTTGCATTATTTCATTATACGAGTCTTTTCATTTACTAATAGGCATTGGTTTTAAAATAAAAACATCTTGATCTTTAAAATTTTATTTTAGGGACATTTTGGATTTTTTAAATTATATTTCATTAGAAAAATCAAGTTTAAATATTTTATTTCATTAGAATGAGGTTTTTATGGGGATTGGTTGACCAATATAGTATAGTGGTTGATCAACGTAAGTTAAATATGCAAAAATTGAGTTTGTTGATATGGTCAACCAATGTCTCTACAAAGAATATGTTAGTCATCTAATATAGTTAAGCGGTTGAATAATATGTAATGGCTAATAAATTTTATGCATTGAATGCACATTGGTCGACCAAGGTAGGTTAAACTTATAACATGGTTATTTCTTGATAAATTGGTAAATCATTGTAGGTGTGTGTTCAATGAATATTCCTCTAAATGATACATTGGTCGACCTATATGCTTGAGTGGTCAACCAATGTTTCAACAACTAGTGAATATATACATTCAATGCACACTAATCGACTAATATGCTACATTGTTTGACAAATGCTCTGCAACTAACCATTATAATGACTAGTTTTTGGCTTCAATAATTAATAGGGATTCTAAAATTCTATAACTATATGTTTTCTCATTGGTTCTTATATAAAGAAGCATTTGAGCGTCTTTTACACATATTCCTATCATTGTCTCATACTTATATTAGTGAGCCTCTTTGAAGTTATCAAAGTAATAAAATAAGATATTTTAAATTGTAATCTTTAGTTGTAGTACTATAATAAGATAATTTAAATTGTAATCTTTAGTTGTAGTACTATATTATTGTACTTAGGAAATTTCAAGTGGCATTAAAGTTCTTTATTGTCAAGAAAGATTGTAAAAAGGCTCCTCATTATTGATAAAAGATTATATAAATTTTATTATTGACTTTAGAAGAAGAATTATAGTACAATTAAAAAGAGTTTTGAGAGTGGACGTAGCCAAAGGTTATTTGCTAAATCTTTGCAAAATGGTTTACATTCTCTATTCCTTTTCTCTTTAAATTATTATTCAAATTTTGATGGATTTATATTAAACAATTTCTTTATCCTTATATGTATGATTGTTGTTAAATTAAATTGATTAGTTAGAAATTTTCATTAAGCTTTATAAACACCCAATTCGTCCTTCCTTTTGGTGATATTAAGTACTGATAGAAATAAAATATAGCCATTATAATAACCAGTAACAAAAGTATTGGTAAACAATGTTGGAATATTAGATGATAGACTTATAAACTTATAGTACACACTATCAAAAGATAATAGTTGACTACACTACTCTATTGGTTGACCTATCTATCCAAAACCTTAACATTGGTCGCTTAAATCGCCATATTGGAGGATCACATATCTTAAAACAAGTTTTTCAAAGCTTTACAAGTTCTTTCAAACATCAAATGCATTATGCTAACAAAATTTTGATCTAAAACTATTTTAAAAGTTCTCCAAAAGTATTTTGATATCAATAAGGTTATTTTAAAAACCTTTCCAAAATTTTTTCTTGACTATAACAATATATATGTAATATGATCAAAGTGCAAATGATCATGTACTGATTAAACCCAAATTTATTAAAAATTTTACGATAACGTTTTCAGAAGAATTATAATGATTTATTTAGATTTTGTTATGTCAATTCCTTCTTATTATAGTTATTCACTTTAATTTCTTTAAAGCTTTCTTAAGTTGCGTATGTGCCTTGTTTTGTTCATTTTCTTTATCCTTTGATTAATTGATTAATTAAATTAGTTCCTTTACTCTTTTCATCCAACGTTATGAGTATCATTCCATACCAGTCAGAGAATGATACTTAAAATGTTGGTATTATACAGGTTACAGATGTCGGGTGGTATCAATATGTACCAATTGGTACTTAAAATTCTAAAAACAATTTAAAACCAAATTGAAAATTTTAAAAGTTAGGGACTAAATTAAAAAAATCTTAAACTAAAACCAAATCATTTATTCTCTCCACTATACGCCTATTGATTCCTCCACCACTCACTGTCACAACTCTCCATTATTTTGCTTATTGATCGTTGCTCTCCATGCATCGCCTATGCATCCATTGACTCTAGTTGGCTAATCCACGATGCAAGATCTAGAATCCAAATTCATCTGCATCAGGTTAGTTCTTGCATCATGGATTAGCTAACTAGAGTTAAAGGATGCATAGGCGATAACCTGACCCAACTCGACCTAACCTGACTCGATCCACATTACTCATTAACTTGGTTGCAATTTTTTAGGTGGTTTTTTTTGCTTTAGATTTCAATTGCATTGTGTTTTGATTGTGTCTTATGTGTATTGTAAATGGTTTATAAAATATGCATTAGGCAATTTAAGCTTGGAAGTAAGAATTAGTTATGTGAATTGTATATAGTTCAATAAAATTTAGGCATCGTGATTTCATGAAGAAATGAGATCAAAATAATATTGTGTATGGATTATGATGAAGAACATTTAGGCATTGTGAATCGCGTATCATTCATCTCATTTGTTATATTAATAATCATAAAATTGAGATCAACATTAATTTAATAAATTCTTAATTAATTTATATGAAACATACAATTTACTAATTATTGTTTGTATATAAAAGTAACATATGATTAATCATTTAAATATAAGATTTAATATATAAATAAAATCATTTAATATATGTCATTAAGTTAAGAAAATTAAATGTTTGCATTTTTATATTATTTATTGTTTTCATTAGAAAATAATATTACAAATATTAATCCTATCTTATAGGTAGCAAATACACATTCATCATCTTATCTTATGAATAGTTAAACACATAGTAGAAAATAGTATGTGAATTTAAGGGAGAATACGCATTACTCAACATAATGTGAAATTATAAGCGTTTAAATCCTTTTTTATATATGTTTTATTATAAAGAAAAGACACTTTTTCAATGTGTGTTACCATTAAAAAAAAAGAACAATATAGAGTTTATCAAGAATCTAGATATGCTTATAATTGAATATTGATTTTTTGTAGTTATATAATGATATTGTATACAATAATTGTATTTTTAATATGAATTTATTAATTTAATTTTGACATATGTCTTCATTTATGTTTTTAGATAAATGTAAGGGAGGTCAAATACTCTTGACAATTTAGTTGTTTCATGAAGATTTAATGATCTAGCCTAGACTTATGCTAAATTAGTTCTTAGAATGAGAATCATACCATTTATGTGCAGTGCAACATTTGAAAGGTGAAGTAATCACCATAATAGAGAAGCATTTAAATGTGATCAAAGGTTAAGCAGGGTCATGTAAAATGACGTGAAATGTCAAATGAAGACTTCACTTGAAGCATATCAACATGAAAAAGACATCAGACAAAGGCTAAACTATGAAATTAGTTATGGAAGTTTTTTTCCAGTGGTCAAGATGATAGTGGGGATGTTGAAGGTGGTGGTATTCCTACCCAACAAGAAGAAAATGTTGCACCTGATGTGAGGAAAAGAAGAAGACATGTGATAAGTGCTTGATTGACTATATATTTACTCCCTAAAGTTTAGTGATTAATGTCTTGTTATGCTTAAGAAACTTATTTTGGTTCATATTTTAATGTTCAATCTTTTTTACCTTTGTGGAACAAGAAGGAGATGAATCATGGTGAAGATGAGATAAAGAATAAAGGAAATGAAGTTATTGCAACTTATACGACTATGTATGGGACCATGTCACTAGAAGCGTGTAGGAGCTCGAAGATAACATTTCAGCTACCTCTACAACTTACACGATTGTTTGTGGACTTACATGTTTATGTAAGTGAGCTACAGGGTCATGAGAGTTGCTATGTGGCTTACTGTAAACATATAATTTCATGATTCTTGTACTTTTTACACACATAATCACCTACGAGCCTATATAGCTAACCATGTATTATGACCACTAATTTTTACTATAAAAGGGCATTTAAGAGGCCAAAGGAGGCATAAAGAGTTTAGAAACGAAAAAGGGAGGCAGATTCCTTACCTTTTAGAGAGCTATGAGGAGCTAAACTTCATCCTTACTATTCAAAGGGCATATTAAGGTTGACAAACATGTTTGGGCATTTTTTTAATCTATTAGTGTTGTTCTCACTTTCTTTTTGTAATTGATTATATTATTCTATGATTAATGATCTGGGATTTACTTATGAATGATTTAGATATCTCAAATAGATTATTTATGTATAAACCTATTGCCAAAATCTTGATTGTAATACATAATTGTTGTAACTTTGATTCACTTGTGGTAAACTAATGGTCGTGCATCATTAGGAATAATATAACATAGGTTAAATGACTTGAGCTTATGTATTTTTTACTTAGATTAACTTACTTTTCTTATTTTGTAATGCAATAGTTACAATAGTTGCAAAGTGTTGAGCAAGATTTACCTAATATAAAACCCTCAATATCTGTAAGTATATAGATCATAAACTTGTAACAATTGAGGTATTGATCCTATGAGGAATTAGCTAAAATTAAATAAACCTAACTATGTCTAAGGTTTAAAAATGTGATTTAAATGAAAACAAACATAATCAAAAAATTAAGCAATCAAATATGAGCTAAGTGGAAATAAAATTCAGAAATTAACATAATCAAATCAAGTTGAGCACTTAACGACTTAACAGTTGAGTTGTCATAAGAAAAAAAGAATGATCAATTATGAAAGTATAGAATTCATTTTATCATCATTTTGCTACCTTAATTATTTTTGTTCAATTAGTATCGATCCTAGATTTTCGAAAGGTTTATTACTCTCTCTCAACACCTAGTCATTTAACCCTAATTAATAATACCTAATTAGTTTCAAAATTCCTGATTTTCAATCTCTTGATTAATTTTGTCGAAGTATAGGCAAACATAAATATTACAACACCTAAAACATTTCATTGAAATAAAAAATAATCAAGTCACAAAATAAGTAGAGAACAAATCCTAATTTGAAATGAGAACATCATTAACATCTACAACATTCTCAATCCCAGTTTATACATTAAGATAAAGGAAATTAACAAAAGAAAGAGAGAAAAACTTGATTGGATTGGTCTAGAGTTAGTTGGACAGCTGTTGCTCCTCTTTCTCCCTTCTTGCTCTTCCTTGCTTCTTTCTCAATTTGGTAAGATAGAGGCTTCCCTTTTTGGAGTCTTTTTGTTCCTATATATCTTAGGTTAATTTAGGGCTTACCTAGGTCATTTTGTTCTAAATATACCCTCTAAACATTAAAACAAAGGGAGAATCTCATGTCTAGCAAGTCTTTATCATGATGGTGACAAGGGCATGATCGTGAGTGACCCAGGATAAAACTCCTCTGTCACGACCTTGACACTCCAGTCACGATCTTGACCCTTGGGGAGGAGTCTTTTGTCACGACCATAACACTCATGTCACGATCATGACCTTGTTTTTTAGCCTAAGCATACTTTAAACACTCATGTCATGATCGTGACCCTGCCTTTTAGCCTAGGCATACTCTAACTTCCTTCAATCTTCATTTATCTGGGTTGATTCACTAACAAACACATTAAAACACCTTAAGAACATAAGATTAAGGTTAAACATCATGCCCTATACCACATAATACTTAGAAGCATAAACAAACAATCACATTAACGTAATTATAAGCCGAAATATGCAATAATCATCTAATCAACACCTATAAACCCACTAAAACACCTTCTAAAACATAATATAGACTATAACTATCACAAAGCATGTATAATTATTTTTTATTGGACCCGTTGAGTTACACATTGCATTGATATAATGTTAGAATAAATAGGAGATTTTAGATCTTTTTTTATCATTGATGAGACTATATAGAAAGCAAAGAAATTGACCAAGTTTATATATAATCGTGCATGGGTCCTAAATTTGATGAAGAGGGATATCACTAATGGTAAGAATTTTGTATCATCCTGTTATAACAAGTTTTGCGACTAATTTCTTATCACTTCAGTATTTTGTTTTGATGAAGAACGAGTTAAGGAAAATGTTTACAAATATAAGTGAGTCACATCACGATATGCTAGTTCTAATGATGGAGTTGAGATTTATAGAATTATACTTGAACGTCATAAATTTTGGTCCCACTATTAATCTGTAATATGAGTTTGTGAGCTTTTAGTGAAAGTACTTCATCTACCTGATAGTGATGAGAAAGCAACAATAAGTTATTTTTATGATGCCATGGAAAGGGCGAAGGAAGCAATCAAGGCCAATTTAAAAAATAAGCCTTCTTTGTACACACCTTATCTTGTAGTCATCAATGAAAGATAAGAAAGACAACTTTATTCTTCGTTTTTTGTTGTTGGGAAATTTTTGAATCCTAGCGTATATTTTAGACTAATTTTTTCAAAAAAGTTGAAGTTAATAGGAGAATATTATTAATTATTACAATAATTGTTGCCTATGAGAAGATGCAAGATCTTGTCAGCTCACAAGTGGAGGTTTATAAGGATACTTTGATATTTTTTAGGTGCCCATTGCTATTTGTCAAAAAGACAAGCTTAATCAAGTTATATATTTTTTCACCTTTGTTACTTGTTACAAATTAATTATCCTTTTATTTTTGTTTATGATATTACTTTTGTTGTTTTACAGTTACTTGGTGGGACCAATTCAGGAGTAGTGTTCCAAAATTACAAAGATCTGGTATTCGAAATCTGAGTCAATACGTGAATGCAATAGGGTGAGAAAGGAATTGAGACATATTTGAATTTATCCATTCCAAGAAAAGGAATATATTAGAACATAAAAGATTGAACTACTTGATTTTTATTTGATACAACTTAACACTTGGGGAAAGTTGTGTTATTATCATTGCTAAGTTGAATATAATTTCTTGTAATTTCTTAATGATCTAATTTTATTTGTTTACTAGGACTCTTAATAGAACAAGTGGTTCTATAGATCAAATTTAACTTGACCATATCGATCTTTTAGTAGAATGAGTTTCTGAGGAACCGAGTTTAATGGATGAGAGTGACTTGGACGATATCTTAGATGGAAAAATATTGACATATCATTTGATGCGATGAATTTAAATGATAGTGATAATGAGGCTCTTCTCAATGATGATAATTTTGTATCAAATGAGAATTAAAGTCAGTGCAATTTGAGCAGATATTCAATTAAATGAAATTGTAGGTTTTTATTTCTCCTCTTATTTTAATTTCACTTATGTTTGATGTATATGCTAAATTCTATATATGCAGTATAGATATAATTGTAAATGTTTTGTTTCAGGTTTCACTTCTAATTGATTGTTTTCTCAGCACGAACTCTTGTTGTAAATTGTAATACTTAGAGAGTTATGGATATTTATTATTCTTTTTATTTGATGTTTCTATGTAATATTATCTATTATAGGATAAAATTGTAACATTTTAAATATTTTATATTGTCCTTAATTTTATATTTCTATGATCTTTTTTATATTAATTGTGGTTTATATTTGTATGTCAAATATGTGAAAGTAATATTAATAGCAATTAATAGATTGTTGTTATTTCAAATTTTTATTATTATATTTTTTAAGACAAAGTTAATGTAAAATTAAAAATTATATGTTACAATATATTTAAGGACTATTTTGTAGTTTTAAAAAAATTTATAGACTATTTTATGATTTTAAAAATTACCAAAAATAGTACTTGATATTCGTATCATAACCAAATCTGATACTAATATCGATACGACAATACAATATTCATAACATTGTTTTCAACCCAGATTGTAGTTGATCATTTAAAAGTTAACTTATTAATATCATCAAGGATAAAAGCATGAGTGGTAATATTTGTTATCATCAAAATCATGAGCTGGAAATTCATTTGGTCCAACAATTTTATTTTATTTTATTTCATTAATTATCAATAATATATTTATGATTTAAATATAATAGTAAATCAAGTATTTCATTAAATTTTTAGTTATTAAACAACATTATAAAATAAAACAATCAATTTCTTATTTATATTTATAATTAAATTCATTAAATTTTATATTAATAAATGAAATAATAAAACTTATTATTATTATATATAATATTAACTTATTTTATTAATATTTACAATAAATAAATACTTTTATAATTTTATGTATACAATAATTTTAATAAATAAGATGATCATTTTTATGTTATTTATAATTTATTGTTACATAAGTAATTAATAACAATATGATTTGTGATAAAATATAAGAAATTAATCATCTTAGTATTATTATATAATAAATAAATATGTAATTTATTATGTAAAACTAATAATTTTTATTATTTCATTAATAATATAATAGAAATTTATATAATTGTAAAATGAATATTAATTAAGGTTTTTTATAAAAGCAAACTAGAAGTAAAAATAATAAATTATCATATTTTTATTGATATTTTCATAAATATAAAAATTCAATGAACATTATTATTTATTATTATGTTAAAATTGATTAATATATGTTAAATTATTAATATTTTTAATTATTAATAAACGAATTTACACATATTATAAATTGCCTGCACTACTTCTTATGAATAACGAGATGTAAATATAATAAATCAATTAAATTAATAAAAAATTACAATATTATGCATTAAAACAATCGCAGTCAAATTAACAATTTTTTTATATATTATTATTATTATTATTAATTATAAATATAATAACTTAAATATTGTCTCTGTTGTTTATCTTCTCAGTTATCCTTTTAATGTTACTATGTGCGTTGAGTACATGTCTTAAAAAATTTTAAAGTACATAATGCTTTCGTAGAAGCATCTTATCTATGACATAAAAAGAAAAAACACGGTTGTGGGCAATTGCAGCCTTCTGCTCAGGCCACGTGCGGTGGCAGATGGACAACTGCGCACAAATCGGTCCAATCAAATTCCGTGGAAGCCATTATCATCTCCTTCACATGCTCCACCTCCCTCACTTGCCAGTAGTCAACCGCTTTCCAATTCTCTTTGTGGTGGCCACACGGTCAATCTTTGTGGGTACAGTTCTAGTTAGGAAAAGGACCACAAAAATTGTCGCTTGTAATAAGTTATAGATTTCTGGCTGATGGACATGGACGACGTTACCAAATGCTATTGGCTAACTCTTATAGTTAAAAGTTAATTAATTAATTATTTATTTTTTATTAATTAATAAGTTTTTGTAAATTAAAATAAATATATTAATTTTTATTTAATAATTTTTAATTAAATTTTAAATTCTTCAATAATTAAAAAAATTAATTTTTAATTTTTAATTTTATTCAATATTTAACTAATTTTATTATAGTTTAATATTAGTTCAACTTTTATAAACTTTAAATTTTTTATCTTATCAGTTTAATTCTCAGTTCGATTTTTAAAACATTAGATAAAACGTGTGATTTAAATTAGAATCATCTAGCATATGGTGTTAGAAAAACATTCCAAGAATATTAACTATTAATAGGAAGATTATTTATGGAGATGGGGACCCAAAACGGGAAAAATGAAAATGAAGATCTTACATTTTATTGGTAAATTTTAGTGTTACACATGACACCATATTTTGCAAAAAGAATATGTCAAGGCCAGGGGGAAATCATCTAATGCTCTTAACTTGTTATGTTCAAAAGTACACAGAGACAAAAAGTGCATGTATTACTTAATTATTGATAAGAAAATCTGCAAATCATACATTATTGTTGAGATAATGAGAGGTCAACATTAAATAGTATTATGGAATTGGTGACACGCCAACACGGTTTTCGGCAGAAATTAGGAAGAACAGAAAAAGTAACGATAAACGACCACCACGAGGAGGAACCAACGTCTGTCCCAGATATTTCGTTACGGAACTGCCACATGGCATCAGAATCTGCATGATTGGTGTTCCTCTTTCGAAATCGGATTGGCTTATAATCTCTCTCACCCTCCCCACCATGCAGAATTGTGAGTTGCAAAAGCACTGGCTTTTTCTTCCTGTTCCTACGGCTTTACCGTTCTGAAACAAGCACTCCCACTTTCCTTAATTGTTTGTTCTTCAACACTTCTGGGTTTTGAAGAGTTATTTACTTCAGTACCGTTTTGATTTGAACCAGTAAAGAGAGCTGTGGAGTGAGATTTGTGGTTGTCACTGGGAAGTGGGTTTTTGTTTTGGAAAAGAAGGAAATGGCGTCTTCTATTTTGTTCTGCGATTTGATCAATCGTTCAAGATCGTGTTTCTCGAGAAACCATTTCCCAATTCCTTCGTTTACCGGGTACCCAGTTGAGTTCTCGTCGTGTTCTCGGCTTAGCTACCAACTAAAAAGCAAGACAAGTAACCAAAGCAAGAAATGGACGCAAGTTAAAGCAGTGGTGTTAGACGCACCTACTGTGAGTGAACCAAATAGGGAACATTCATCAGAGGAGAGGAAGCTAAAGATTCTTGTCGCTGGAGGTGGAATTGGAGGGCTGGTTTTTGCACTGGCTGCGAAGAGGAAGGGATTTGAGGTGTTGGTTTTCGAGAAGGACTTGAGTGCAATAAGAGGAGAGGGACAATACAGAGGACCAATTCAGATACAGAGTAATGCTTTAGCTGCTTTGGAGGCTATTGATTTAGATGTAGCTGAAGAGGTTATGAAAGCCGGATGTATCACTGGTGATAGGATTAATGGACTTGTGGATGGGATTTCCGGTAGTTGGTATGTTTCTCTCGACTTGTTTCATTTTCAGTTTTTTTCTTCGCTTTTCATTATTTCTGCAAACTCTGTGGTGTTTTTCGGTTTGCCAAAACACTTGCGGTGAGAGTGTAATTTTATTAGTGAAACGCTGTAGTCGACACTTGAAGAATTGCTTTAATATAATTTGTTAATGATTGTAGTTTTAATGTAATCCAATTCCTCTAGTTTTAATGTAATCCAATTCCTATTCATTGTTGACTATTTCCTTTTTTACAATTGTTTAAATATGGCAATGGAGAGTTCGATGTGTCCACTATTTTCATTACACGGAGTGGACTTTGCAATATCAACAAAAGATTTTCAGAATAGAAAATTATTATGGTTGTCGACCTTTTCTGAAGAAGGTGTTGGTTTTCAGTCGATTTAAATGATACTAGTTGGTATCAGGTACGTCAAGTTTGATACCTTCACTCCTGCAGCGGAACGTGGGCTTCCAGTCACAAGAGTTATTAGCAGAATGACTTTGCAACGAATATTAGCTGATGCAGTTGGAGAAGATATTATTTTGAATGGAAGCAATGTTGTTAGTTTCAAAGATGATGGAAATCAGGTAACTTTGAGGTTTTGAGTTCATGTTCTGGACATATTCTTCCCATGGATTGCATTCAATTGGTAGTTCTATTATGGGTATATCTGACTTTCTGATATAATCATTGAATCAATTTGTTAGATTCTAGTAGCTTTTCTGTATCTATAACTCTGTTACTTTTGCAATCTATGTATCAGGTTACTGTGACACTGGAGAATGGACAAAGGTATACAGGTGATCTCCTTGTTGGTGCTGACGGAATATGGTCTAAGGTTACCATCGCCACTTATTTAGTCATTGAATGATATCAATTAGTTTGTCAACACATATAAAACAAATATTGCAATGTTCTTCCACTCATGTCAGTCTCTGTTGCTTTACCGATAAACTCCAATAATATAATCTTGTCAAATAAATTTTGTAGGTGAGAAAGAATTTGTTTGGATCTAAGGAAGCTGTTTACTCTGATTATACTTGTTATACCGGCATAGCAGATTTTGTGCCTGTCGACATTGAGACTGTAGGGTATGTTTCATTTCATGTCTTTGAAGGTTTCTTTTGACACGCCTCTTATTCAATTTGTTTGATTTCTTCATGTTGTTTGAGTAATTAACATCAAGAGCGTATTACTTTGAAACTTCTCTTATTCAGGTATCGAGTGTTTTTGGGTCACAAACAATACTTCGTCTCTTCAGATGTTGGTGCTGGAAAGATGCAGTGGTATGCTTTTCACAAGGAACCGCCCGGTGGCACAGATGGCCCCTCTGGTAAATACTCAAAACTTTCCCTTAAATGTTCTTTTATTGAAGAACATGATGGTCTAGGAAAGGATCTATCCACATGCTCAATTTCGTGTTTTCTACTAAAATTTGGAACTTAAAACAAGAATACAATTGATCCAAGTATTTTGTGTAATAATTACTCCCATATGAATCAGTTTTGTATTTGTTATTACAAACAATCAAACAAGAAGTCTTTCACTGATAAAACATAGTACATGAGATTGCTGCATTTGGATGTATTTTATATGTTTTTTTTTTTCATAAATCTTGCGGGATTTGAAGATCTAGATGTAAAAGAGTTGAAATCAAGATTTGGCCATAAGCAAACTTCACAGCTTTTAGAGGGAGATGATTTATAGTGGCAATGGCTTGGTTTATGATGTCTCAAATTCTTGACTTACTATGCAGGAAAGAAGGAAAGGCTACTGAAAATATTTGAAGGTTGGTGTGACAATGTTATGGATTTGATAAATGCAACGGATGAAGATGTCATTCTTCGACGTGATATATATGACCGAACACCTACCTTAACATGGGGAAAGGGTCGTGTGACCTTGCTTGGGGATTCTATCCATGCCATGCAACCTAATATGGGTCAAGGGGGGTGTATGGCCATTGAGGTACATAAATTGAAGCATACTCTTCTATGACATTAGAATTTCAATGGAGTTAAGAACTATTTGTTATTAGTTTTAAAAGTGTCAGAGTTTGCAATGAAATGGATGGAGATTCTTAGAAGAACTATTTCCTATAAAAACATGAAGGGTGCCTAGAGATCCAGAAGATTTAATTAAAACCTGATGAAGCATTTGTTTAATTGTACAGGATAGTTATCAACTTGCGCTGGAGCTTGACAAAGCATGGGAACAAAGTATCAAATCAGGAACTCCCATTGATGTCGTTTCTTCATTAAAGAGGTAATGACCATGCATCTCTTTGAGAATTCAGGAGCTATTAGGAAAAGAAACTGAGCTTAATGAAGTTTTTGGACGTTCCCATTGTTGTGCTTTTTGTTGAGATCACGCTGGGAAATCCCCTATAAGGCCAAAAGACCTGTGAAATCATTTGCTTAATGTGATCCCTTTTGAGACAAATTGACATTGGAGAAAACTCTAATGCTAAAGCGACATGTTCAGTGTCATGTCTATGATTGAGGGGGAAAAGTCTGTGGAGTATTACCATATATGTCTCCTTTCATCAAATATGCCATCTATGAAAACCATGTTCTCTATCCATTAGATGTACAACTGCAAAGAATTTATACACAATATTTGAGTACAAGCAATTCACAGTTTCTATGGTTTTATGCGTCAAATTTGGGAAATTCCTCTATCTTAATTGACTCATTTATCCATTTTATTTTGCATAGCTATGAAAGAGCTAGAAGGCTTCGTGTTGCTGCTATCCATGGCATGGCAAGAATGGCTGCAATAATGGCTTCTACTTATAAGGCTTATCTGGGTGTGGGACTTGGTCCATTATCTGTAGGTGTCTTTGTTGATTGCTGTTGTTAAATTATATTCACCGAGAAAAAAAAAAGTGCAATAGATAATTTTGGTGCTAAATTCTGATTGCTATTTGGCCTGCTTTCTCAGTTCTTGACAAAGTTTCGGATACCACATCCAGGAAGAGTCGGTGGGAGATTTTTTATTGACATAGCAATGCCCTTGATGCTCAGTTGGGTCCTAGGTGGTAATAGGTTTGATCTCTACTACCCTGTTTTCACTGCATAAGTATTCATCCTCTTTCAAACACTTGGTCCTTTATCTACTGGGTTATTATGATCTATGGCATGAAAGCTAGTTGTGGTTAATAGGAAGTGAAGCAAAAACAATGGATGGGTGGGGAATAAGTCTGCCCATGCACACCTATGGAATCCAATTCAAATTTTCTTTTCAGGCATATTGAGAAGTATCCTTAAGGCTATTTAAATCAACAAATGTTTCCTTGTATTGTAGCTCAAAACTGGAAGGGAGATATCCAAGTTGCAGACTTTCAGACAAGGTATTTTTTTCAATCAAGTTTATGAATTTTAACAAGTGCAATTTAGGTGTTCTTTAGAATCCTTCTCCTTCTGATTATGACACGAATTGTTAATGATTTCTTTAGGCAAATGACCAGTTAAGGAGGTGGTTTGAAGATGATGATGCCCTAGAGCGTGCTATTAATGGAGAGTATGTACTAAATTCCTTGTGAATATCATCTCCGCCACATTTAACATTATTGGTCAAGTCCAGTCACCTTCCTTTCTCTAACCTGCTTCATTGTTTGTTAGGTGGTTTTTAGTAAGATCTAGAGACGAGGCTGATGCTTCACGCATACATTTGAGTAGGGATGAGAACAAAACCTGCATAATTGGGTATGACTCCGATTTTGATCATACTTCAGGAGAAACAGTGACAGTTATTGAACTAAGTTGTCCTCCTAAAACCTCCTTATCATACTTGTTCTAATGTGTTCCTTAATTGAAGGAGTGTAACACATGAGGATCCTCAAGGATTGTCAATCGTAGTACCTTCACCTAAGGTAATTTAATTTGGGAACTAGTCTCATATTTCACCCTCTCTAATTGCGGTGGAATGTGTTCTTAGATTATAGTGAGAATCATCATTGTAAGACTCTTCTTTTTGTCAAGATCAGGTTTCCAGAACTCATGCTCAAATCAGTTACAAAGACGGCTCATTTTACCTTACCGATTTACGGAGTGAACACGGTACCTTTATAACAGAGTAAGTACTTGAGCAGAGTGCATCTCCATCACAAATTATGAAGGATATTTCACCATCTAATATTAACAATTTCCTTGCATCTGCAGTAATGAGGGAAGGCGACACAGGCTGCCACCCAACTTTCCTTCCCGATTTCATCCATCAGATGTGATCGAGTTTGGTTCTGATAAGGTGATAAAACAATCCTTGCATTTTTGCTTGCATCATGTGATTTGGGTGCATCTTTCTCTTGCATTCCTTCCGAAATGCAATAACACCACCATACATGTTCTACGGATACTTCGCTAGTAAAATGCTCTCATTTATTACAGTTGTTTCTAGCGTCAGTGCTACAATAACAAACTATTAAACCCATCATGCGCAGGCATCTTTTCGTGTTAAGGTACTAAAATCTCCTCCTGAATTTGTGAAGAAGAAAGAAAAAGTTGGTGAAATGTTTCAAGCGGTATGAAAATTTCTGCAAGTTCATCATTTTGGAAGTATATAGGAATTTCTTACAGCATTTACTTGGAGCAGCAAAGGGACGTTTGAGTCTGCCGCAATTTTTTACAGCTCAGGAAATGAAGTCCAGAATATTATACAACCTAAAACATGTAAAATCAACTCTTCGTTACGAAGGTGATTGCAATCTGGAAAATGTAATATCAAGCTTTCTTAACATCGAACATAATAAGGTATACAGATTGTTTAGGAAAGGGATAGAAAGTAGTGATATCCATGTGAAGCACTATTCATAATTCACAGGCATCTGCATTACTATTTCTACCGGCTACGTGTCTGTTTAAAATTTAACCACTTATAAGTACACATCAAAGATGGCCGTGTCAGACTAATCATTTGATAACTAAAGTTGGACCTAAGTTGTCGTTTTAGTTCCACCACCGAGACGGAGAGCCCGGACCATATACTAAATCAAATGGAAAGCTGTATTTGTGCAGAAAAGAAGGAAGAAAATGAAATTCTCTTCTACTTATTCTGCAGGCTTAGACCATACGATAATGGAGGCTCAAACTGATGTTATGTTATGGTTCAAGAAAATGAGATACCTTACCATCATCGACCATACTTGAATCGATCTTGATAAGGTCAACCAGTTCAATTATTTGATTAGAATAATGCTTCCGTTTTAGCATCGTACAACCAAGGCAAGCTGGGTCTTAGAGCCTTTGCACATTTTCAGATTCTAAACACAACTAAGGCCTCCTCGAGAATGAGTTTAGCAGCTCTTATGTCAAAGAACATTGGAACGCTATATATTGAAGCATTCGAGAAAGAGACGCCTACCCTACAATAATGCAACATACAAGCAGACTATGTAACAGTACGGCACAGTTCTCCCTGGGCTGTATCCTCTTCATGTCAATTTGGGTAAGTCCACAGCTCAAGATATTCCAAATGGCAACATCCAATTTCATCTATCACACAAAAGATCCAAACCAAGTGCTGTTGTCTGCCTTGGCATGACTCCATTGCCAGTTCCAGTGACCCTTCCAAAGACCAGGTAGGCCATCTCTCGACAAAAGACAAGCATTTATTGACTGTCTACCGCCCCCACGTTATCAAATTTACCACATAATCAGTCTACTGATGGACTCATATGCTAGGATTCTTACGTCTTTATCTATCAATGTACAACGGAGGGTCCATACAACTATCTACTGATGGACTCATGTGCTAGGATTCTTCTTTATCTATCAATGTGCAAAGGAGGGTCCATACAACTAAATAAGTCACCGTGTAGGCATTTCAAGCTCTGCAGGAGCACACGTGATAGAGGTGCATATGCGGTGGGATAGCCATGTGCCTTGAGCAAGCAACAGTTAGTTAGTAGTTACCGAGTGGTCGTTGACGGTGGCAGGTGGCAGTAACCGTTGTTGCATTAATTGCCTTTACATGGGAATACTTCGTGCATCTTTTATTTGCTTTTCTACCGGTCCTTCGCATTATCTGTTGTTATGATTCTTACTTTCTCCAACTAACCGTTGGTGCCATTTCTCAACTGGTGAAAAAAATAATATGTTCCTGAAGATGATAACATAGTAGCTAAGTTACTAGATCCACCATCTGAAACGCTAGAGACTGATTCTACTAATCATTATGGACCAAACTCATCAAATTTGGATTTTTCTCGTACCTTCATTGGCATTGGGTATTTCTCTGTTTTCTAGTATAAACCAAGACTTCAAATTTGAAAAATGATGAATCAAGAGAGAACGAGGTTGAAACGTTTGTATTGAATTATGGTATGATTCGGGCATTCAACTCATACAAAAGAATAAACACTATTTGCTGAATGCTAAACTATTCGTTGAGATGCTGCAGAAATATTCCTTGCTTTGTCCTTACCAACACTCCTATCTCGGGATAAAAAAGAAAATCATGTTACTGTTCTGGTACTGTACTAATTATTCCCATCATTTCGAATTACCCAATAGGAATAAGGACAAGATTGGAGGAGATTTTTTCTTTGTAATTGAGATATTATGTTCGAGCATTCCAAGAAGCAAGCCCTGACCAAACTTGCAGGGTTTCTCTGATCTGCAGAGGAATTGGACCCATTTAGACATTCCAGTCATGAGTGAAATCAAACTTGGGAGTTCGAGTTGGGACTATAACAGCTCTTGCAAACCTTGGATGCTTAATGTCAAGTGAAGAATGTCACAGAATGGTCTTAAGTAATGAAGTACTTCTCGGAACCCCAAAAAGGAAGGAAATTGAAACCTAGTGTAAAACTTAATGGAATAATGACATTAAGTTTCAGTGAATAAGTTGAACAATTACATATCACATTCCCATCACACGAGGAGAAGATCAACATTTTTTTGAGCTAAACTGTTACCGAAGAACTCTGAAAATCAAGTTCTCTGTTGCTTAACTTTATTCCCTCTATCTTGTGTACGGTCACCTTCTCAAGTTATCCCTATTGCTCTTTTGGTCTTTCTAGGACTGCGCACCAGCTGAGTACCAACTGCGTACCAAAGAGACAAGGCTTTCACATCTCACAAGAAAAAGATGTGTGGGTCAACAAACAAACTTTTGATCCAAAAACACAAAACAACAGTCCTTCAACTTTCTTTAAGTGATTGCAGGTCCGATCTACTGTTTAAACAAAAGATGCGGATTTGAATCATGGTTAGAATCGTATTGAGAGAAAAATATCTACATTTTATTAAAACTTCAAAGAAAATAATCAATAAAAATTGAAATAATTATGAATTTTAAATGTAGATTAAATCTACTTTATTATTTAATTTTTTAAATTTTAAATTTTAAATAAATTTAATTATTAACTTACTTTAAAATACATAATTTATATTAAAAACTCATAATTTACTTTAAAATGATATCCACGACCGATAATAGAAACCAAAAGATTTTGGTTTTCAAAAATACAAAAATATATTAAAAAAAGGAGATGACTCTTCCTTTATGTTATATGTCCATAATTCACATCTCCGTTCAAAATAATCTTGTCCAAAATAATCTTTATGTTATATGACTGACTAGGAGAGAACTTTCTTCCACTTGGTTTGTACTCTCTCAGTAGCCCCGTCACAATCACCTCAATAGACAGTAATTCAATTTGCGCCTTTATTCCCATTCCTTTTCTTTTATTGACGGCTGATACTGATCGTCTAGTGAAAAAGTAAAAGGTCAAAAGTTAAAGAAAACGAAAGGAAAAACAAGGAACAAAACGACACTTTTCGTGAAGCTAAACGACGGGATAAAATGGATGTCCCGCTGTCCCACACTAGCAGCGTACCGTTGACACTGAGCTCCCTCTCCCTCCCTCCGTCCTCCTCCGTTGCTGAAAGTGGGACCCCATTAACGTCTCTCTTTGTTCTAAAAATAGCGCACACGTGCACTTAAGGCGCCTCATTTCAAAAGCTGGTTCATGGCTCCATTAATAACAACATTTCTAAAGCTGGTTTGGCTCCATTAATCACAAGACTACTCTCAATCCACTCCTTTGCCAAAAATAATTAATACATGCATTAATTATTATTACATTAAAAACAGGGCAAATGGATTGTTAATATTTAATGCATAAACAACTGATGTGACATCTCCAATTTAAATATGTAGTACATACCAAGTATAGGAATTTATAAGATATACTATAAATAATAAAAAAAATAGAGAAAATTTACTTGCGGAGAATACCAACAATTCTGGAACCCCGTTTACTAATATCCTTTTTGGTAGTTATTTTGTTGTACGCTCCTTTTCGTAGGACAATATGAACTCGTCTGCCTGTGTAAATTTTTTTTTTCCCTTAAGATATAAGATTTCTAAAAATACATGTAAACAGGTAAGAATCTGGAGGGCTTTTCTACTTTTATTACCGGGCAACCGATTCCGCCAGTTTCCCGATTCTATGCACCAGCTCTGGCGACAGTTTCTTGACCGTTTTCCTTTCCTTCTCGGGTCGGAAATCGAATCCTAATGCATCCGACACCTCCTCGGAGCTCCATCCAGATTTCCGTAGCGAGTCTGAGAACCGATCTGCTTTCAATAGCAGAGCATCCAAAACCGCTTGGCTGTCCAACAACAACATCTCTCCTTCGAAAAAACCCGAAGCCGATACTTGAACCATTTCGGATACATCCGACTCGCTCCACCCGCCTTCCCTCAAAACCGACCCGATTTGTTCTATATACTCATCCACCCATTTCGGTACTTCGGATCTAGCTCGCATGTCAATAAACCGCTCCGGTGAGTTCCTTCTCCGACGGTTCACTGCAGCATCGCTCCAGAACTCGACCCATCGCGGCGTTCTTACTATCCCCGTATCCAAGCTCCTACGTGAAAAATTCGACGACGTACCGGCTGACTTCTCGCTCACTGATCTTTGCTTCTGTAAAAGTATCGGGTCAGATTCGGAGCTCCGAAAGGGAGACTCGCGGTCAAAAAAATCAGATAGATCCAGACCGCAACAGAAGATTCGATTCTCGTCGACGAAAAATATGGGGTTACCAGCTAGAGAAGGGTTACAAGGGATGTAACAATGGTTGAAAATAGGAATCAACAATGGAGCTCTCTTTAACGCATTTCTCGCAACACGCAACGCTTTTTCTGGATCAGACGGTCTGAGGCCCCAAGACTTAGACCAAAGTGCTTTACGTGCGATTTGGAATGAGATAGCCGCGATTGGAAGATCAAGAGATGCTCGGAGATGGAGGCGAGCGCCGCTGGAGCGCCAGTCTGGAAATCCGGCGCCGACGGGCAATCCGGCGGAGAGGACAGCTCGGAGGTCAGGAGGGAAGGCGAAACCGAACTCGGCCTCGGCTCGGGCGAACTCGGAGTCGGATAAGCCGGGTTGAACTTGGACACCTGAGCTGCGTAAATGGGTCATGACTTTATCGGCAAGTGAAGAGAAGGAGAGTAGGCCGTTGCGGACTGGGATCGTGGAGACGGTCGACGGCGCGGCTGCTCTCGCCGAGAGGCGGCGGAGGCCGGCTATATGTGCCGGGTTTAGACCAGTCATTCTCCGGTCAACATCGACCATTGTGAGTTAACTGCCGTTTACGAGCGGAGACTCTTGTTATTTCTGATGAGTGAAATGGAGAAAAGGTGATTAAGACACCGAGAGTTGAGCAGAGCAAACTTTACAGAGACTGGCTTTTCTTGTAAAGTGGATGATATTTATAGCAGGGGAAGGGTGGAGCCCACTTGTTTATATTATGGATTTTGTATCTTAATTAACCCTGCAATGTTAATCGAATTACTTATCTCAAACGATTGCAGGGTCTTGCTAAAAAGGATTATTGCGGAATTTGCAGTGAGAGACTGAGGCAACGGCTCTTAAAAGAGGGAAAAAGTTGGTTAAACAGGCGGTGTAATCTTTTTTAGTTTCCAAATGTAATTCCACTTACGCTCTGTGAAATTAGGAAACAGCTTAATTTGGGGTCAGGACGGAGCTTCTCCTTCTCTTAAACTGTTTAGCTTTTAGGTCATACCCAACTTTTGGTCATGTTCTGAGCAATCTGTGGACCTTAAGTAATCATGGGATTGTTGAAAGAAGAGATAAAGCTAAGCACACAATCATAATGATGCCTTGTTGTATGCTAACGTTAACTCACCTCTTTCATTTGTTTAAGCAAAGATGCACAAAGTTTGGGGTAAAGCTAATCATTGGTTATATATCCACACAACTAAGTCCTAGTAAGTATCATTTTATTTCTCTCCATTGTTCAGCGAGAGCCTTGTCAAGGAATTGAACGTAAGACCGTAAATAGTTGAAAGTGCTCAAAAAACCATCCATATCACCCTAAGAGTTAATTATAATTCAAGTATAATAATTAAAGTTGTTGTGAGGACAATGTATAAACTAATCGTATAATTGTGGCAACCACCAAAGAATCGCCTTAAATTTATTCCATGTTTGAGTTTAACTCCGGATGGTTGTTTTATATGAGAAAGTTCTAAACAGTAAGATTTAATTTTTGTTTCGGAGTCTTACAGAGAAAATTAAATCTTGAATGGCGTTCCATAACCCAATTCTGGCAAAAGAAAGTTAGGGCAGCCTAACCTTTTTACTTTTAACTGGATTATTGTACAATGATATAACCCAAAAATTAAATAGGATTAGGTATGGGATTTTAATATTGTCCTTGGGACATTTAGTCTTTCGACCACTCGAAGGCCAAAACTCTTGCACGAATCGCATAATCTCTCCGTACTTGATCCATACGGGTACTTAGATGTAAATAAAGTTTCAAAATCTTATGGTTTTCAAAATGAAAAACATAATTATATATTAGCCTAAGCTTCGGAATCCAGCTGCCGGCTCCAGCCTGCCCCCGCCGTCTCTTACTTAATTGCCCCGATCTCATTTGCGGGCAACTTTATGGCAACCATCGTCGGCCAATGTAAGTATAAGCTAGTCGCTTTAGAAATTGGTCAGAGACTCACAGCTCACAACCCTTTTTGTTTTTTATCAAAAACAGATGAGAAACAATAGCAAATGTGAGTGAGCTCTTATTGACTGAGTTGATCATTTAATGTACATATCAGATTTATTTACGTATTCATTAATGGATATTTGTTGTCATTAGACAATGACGGCAATGGCTGGCTTGTGTTCAAAGGGGTCTTAATTACGTGCATGGCAAACCATTAACAAATGAATCCAATCTTATTGGTTTTAAAAAGAAAAATAAAAGAATCTTACGTAAATAACCGGTATACATTGTTTAACATTAGTTCATCTCGAAGTTTACGATTGTTGTTTCTTGTAGTTGTAACATCTAACAGAATTTTAACGGTTAGTTTTTCAGACTATCGCTCGAATCCATAAAATCTCAGGGGATTATATTACTTGAGATTAAGAAGAGGTTTAATTAGATTCCTTGACTTGGACTTTACTATTCTATTCAAAGACAAAGGGCCAGTACTAGCTACATCTTGGTTTGGAACTTATACACCACTCGTACCTCTCTCAAAAAAGTCTACCTTGTTGGACTTTTTAAGTGCGAATGGGGTCTATACAACACATTAATTAGGCTGTGGATAGTACGTTTTTTCCAATCAATATAGCAAGTTCTCCATGTGAAAAAGATGGTAGCTTCGTAAATGTGTGGAAAAAAATTGATGGGACCAACAAGCTAAGAAGGGTCCCTGACTCCACATCACAACTACAAAGGTGGATTAGATCTGCAGGCTTGTTAGGATTCCAATTCTTTGGACCCAACTAGCAGTATCACTGATCTCCTATAATAAGCTACTAAAGTCTAGGAAATGTCACCCACGGTTGTGATAATGTGGAACCAATTTGGTTTGGAGGATTGGAAGTTAATGGAGGACGCCGTTGTGAAGTATTCAGAACCAATTGGCAACGTGGGGCCAAGTGATGAATCAACCAAATCGATCCTCGTGGACACGGTAATGACATGGCTTGCCTAATCTGTCTCCGTATCTTCAATTACTTGTCGGAATCACTGATTAGATAGTTCATAACACTACCAATTTGGTACTAGACACGTTCATTAATGGCATGTTTATCAATGAAACACCTTATCGAAATGTCTAATGACTTGTAGATTTTCCTTATTAATTGACCTAGTGAATCAGGAAAGCCAAACACGTAGAGAATGAATGGTTATAAATGAAACAGAAGTCACATGGGTTTCGGATTGTCTAGCAATAATGAATTGCACGATACAAAATTTCTCAACTAATTTGTACAAAAGGGGTTATAGATTCGAATAAAAGAAATTATAATTCATTTAAGACTAATTAATAGTGAAGATATATAAAGTCAATTAAATTAAATAGGTCATATAATTTTAAATTATAAACTTATTAAGTAATTTAACTAAAACATATAATTTATAAATTATTATATGTAATTAATAATTTATTCACTATGTATTTGAAAAATAATAATTGTAGATTCTATAAAATATTATTCATGATTAATCTTTAACTGTGGTTCTGTCTGATTCTGAAGGGACTGGACGTTGCTATTCGGATCCATGATTCTGTATGACCTTGACTGCTGAACACCTGCAAAACAAACAAGGCGCACCGAGGGTTGATTGCAGACTGGCCCCTCCGACGCTCAAGTCAGTCTTTTGCGAAGGTTTTGATTGCTAATAATAGAGAAAACTACGGTTGTAATGTCGTACCTGTATCATGGTAAAATAGTACCTTATATATGGAATAGACGCTAGGTTTAGGTTTTTAAGTAGATCTTTACGTTTGCATAGGAGACTAATTCCTGTGAATGGGCCGTGGACGTGTGGATCTGGTCTTGAACTTGGGCCTAGCACAGTCGGAATGAAAAGAGAGCTATACTGTGTGGACATTCGGCCCGGGCAGGAATTTAGGGCCAGATTGACTCGATCGTCTACGATTTTTTCTAGGGCTCCAGCAGAGTGGCGATCGACCACCATACCAATCTGCCGAGGGAGAGCTTGCTATTGTTCCGGTTAAGACTGCAGGATTTGGCGAATCAATAGATCAGCCGCTTCCTCTATCTGTTTCTGGGTGAGGGAGGTTTGCGGTGGTGTAGGAGGATTTGCGTTCAGGGGGTGTTGGGAATTGGGATGCGAATTGACCTCGGCGTCGTCTTCCAAAGCTATGTTATGTTCTTCTTGATTTTGGTTGTGAAGCTGTGGTTGATCATTCGGATGCGAAGATTGAGTGCGGGAATCATGATGCGGTGGCGTGTGAGCGACGGGTAACTGCAAACCCATCCGCTGCCTCGCAAGAGCCGTAACGGCGGCTATATCAGGATTGGCTGCTGCCGCCTGACTGACTTGTGTGTTTCTAGATGTGGTGCCCTGATGTCTGGCCCCACGGTGGGCACCAACTGGTTCAGTCGGATTCTGCTGGGGCTGAACGTTATTGCTTGGATCCATAATTCTATGCGATCTCGGCTGCTGAATATCTGCAAAACAAATAAAGGCACGCCGGAGGTTGGTTCCCGGAAGGCCCCTCCGACGCTCAAATTATTCTTTTGTGGAAGTTTTGGCCGTTGAGAACAAAGAAGAAACTAGGGTTGTAATCTCATACCTGTATCATGGTAGAATAGTACCTTATATATGGCATGGACGCCAGGTTTAGGTCTTTATGTAGATCTTTATGTTTGCATGGGAGACTAACACCTGATGGGCCGTGGACATGTGGAGATAGGCCTGGGCCTAACACAGCCAACTCAACCAAAATCCATCCACCATTAGAATTATACTCCAACCACCAATACAATTATAAATCAATTTATACTTTGATTGTATTCACCTTTGGAACTATTTTTCGTCTCCTCTTAGTATAGTTAATTAAAAAGAACGTGATTTAATTTATCATAACTACCAAACTACCTAAGTCAAACACCTAAGATTTAGCTCAAAAGCTCCGTTAATAATTAGAAAATTTGATTAAATAAAACAACACACAAACTAGTAGCTGTCTTTAATTTAGTCAATTATCCTTCCTAAGATCCAAAAGTTATGATGCATCAATCCATACCGTTAAAGGGATTAAATAATTATAGATTTAAAATCTAATATAGATTAATAAAACAAAACAATACAAGCATGTGTGGTTGCATTTAATTAAGCCAATTGTCATTCCTAAATCTATTGACGCAACAATCCCTTAAATCCTATTCACTTCATAAATTAAAGGGATTAAACAATTATGGAAATAACATCTAATTTAGTAATAGATTTAAAAATAACAATAGAAATAATTAAGTGAAATAATTATAAAAATAAAAACAAAACAACATTCAATACTCTAGATATAAATCAAATAATAAAAGCAAGGGTTAATTATCAAGAAAAGCTCAAACTTTTGTCAAAATTTTAATTATAGCTCAAAGTTTAAAAAGGAGCAATAAAATGCTCAAACTTTCAATTTTTTTCAATTATAGCCTGAACTTCAAAAAGTAGCAATAAAATGCTCAAATTTTTAATTTTTTTTCAATTCCAGCTAAACGCTAATATTTTCTGTAAGTTTGATAATGTAGCTTGTCACGTGTTTTAGAAATCCTAACTATTAATATACGTCAGCCAAAATTAACACAACAAATGAAGATTAATGAAACGATGTGATTGTTTAAAAGTGACCTAAATCAGATTATGCAGCCCCGACGACTTTACGCTTTGATTTCAGTTTTTTTTCTTCATTTTTAGTTTGTTCTTTCGACACCCTTACCCTTCAGTTTTCATATTATGCAACTCCGATGCCTTCACACTAAGGGTATTGGGAGAACGAAATAAAAATGAAGAACTTACTAGTGCAATATGCTGTAATATGAGAGTAATTTGGGGCATTAAAAGAATAAACAGAATTGAAGAAAAATTGAAAGTTTGAGCATTTTTTTGTCACTTTTTGAAGATTGGGTTAGAATTAAAAAAACTAAAAGTTTAAACATTTTATTATTACTTTTTAAAGTTCAGGCTATAATTAAAAAATTAATGAAAGTTTGGGTTATTTTTTATAATTAACCTTAAAAACAAATTAGATCTCCTAATTTAACCAAAAGTAAAAGTTTATAGTTGTAAACAAGAAAAGAGAACAGGAGAGAGAGAGAAAGAGAGAGAAGAGGGGTGACTCTCTTTTCTAAAGCCAAGCAAAACCTAATCTCAAGATTAATTTTAAAACTAGAATTTTCGGATTCTTTACATAGAAGGCACGTTCAAAATTTTATAGTAAGCAATAAGCATAGTTTGGAACACGCATATACATTTCAGATTTTTAACAAATTTTATGTTTATCAATTAGTTTAATAAAATAGACAAAAGAGTTAGTGACTCCGGATTCTAGTCATTGTAGTCGACAATGATTTGTACCTTGAGGGGAGTGCCATAGCTGAACCAAATTCTCCAACCACATAATTATATTGCAACTTGGAAAAAGAATGGGCTCCAATGAGGCATAATGACAAATTAACCAGACGTCCAAATCTAATCTTTTATCGTCCAAACATTATCAGACAGGAAAGCTTTCATGGCCTTTTCCCATGCCTAAAGGAAATGTGATTTATTGAGATAAAAGCAACAAAACGATTTCCGGTCATTTTTCTTAACGAATCTTGCTGGCTTGCTACTATTCTGAGAAAGCAAATGTGAAGCCAGATTAGAAAAAAATAAAAATAAAAAACCTCCAAATTTCTTGTATTCTCTTTGGAGTCAACTGTTTTAGACCTGTGGAAAACTGCGAAAAGCAAAGCTATAGTTTAACTATGAAAGTCTCTTGGATGTCACCAAGAGAAGCTCCAATCTCGTCACCCGCAGCCTATGATCAACAAGGGTTTCTTTTCTTACAGGACAAGCATTACGGCTTACATGGGCAGATCCTGATGTTTATTCTTATTGGCTTCTTCGCTATCTTCCTGATCTCCGTAGCTGTATTTCCTTGCCTCAAAATTGCTAGAGATCAGCAGGAACCAGAGAACGAGAACGTCTCTACCCTGCGACGGAACTTTGCTTTTGTTTTTCCGGTGAAGCGGAGGAAGGTTGAAGTTGATGCACAACTAGTGTCCGTTCAGAACTGTAAATTAGAGATTAACGAGAAGTTTCCCTTGTGAGAAGTAATAGGTTTTCATCGGAATATAAGAAAGCTCTGTTTCTTCGACTGCTGATTGTAGGTAAATGTTACGAATATTCTTATAAAGATTGAGAATTCCTCCTATTCATTATGCACTCTCCAGAAATATAGGTAACTTGTCGTGAATTACCTCTATGTAACTAGTATTACTATGCTAAAGTAAAGGGACCATATTTGTAACTTGCCTAGCTCTCAATCACTTGTGTTTGTTTTATATCTGTTGGGAATGTCCTCTTTATTTGCAGAGAATACCCTGTAAGTTGAATTAAGAATCTGAAAGGACCAGTTTGCCACTGATTTTAATGATTGGATGGGCACTTTCCGGATTTTTAACTAGCTACTAACTTTCAAAATTAGAACTCCGTGGAGGTGATAGCAATCAGGTTTTCTTAGTTTTCTGTGGATATTGGAAAATAGAATACTGGAATGTAATGTGCCTGAAAGCTATTAAACATTTTGTTATTTCATTAACTCGTTGGATTATTCCTGTACTTCTTAACTTCGGTAGGAAGTATATATCATAGAGTAGTTGAATCTGATCTTTCTGTATTACATCTGGGCAGAATGAGGCGTTATGGAGGCTTGTAAATCTTGCGTTTCATGTATGTGAATTGATTTTCCTACTTTCCTTTTGCTAAATGTCAACTAGTCAAGATCAAATGTTAGAATTAGGAGCTTCGTTGTTTGAGAGAAGCTGCATTTGATCCTAGTATGATAAGAATGAGAATTACTTACATATTCACCCAAATCCAGGGATGGTTAATTTGCAAAACTTGATAACGTATGAATCCAAGGAGCTTGAGGTTGAACTCAATCTTGAGGGAAGAGAGGTTAGGGGTGACAACGGTGGTCTCAAGATAACATAGCGGGAAAAGCTTATCGTCCTTATGGCAGATACGTTATTAAGTTAAGGAAACTGTCAAAGAAAAGGACGGTGTAGCCCATAACCAACTTCGCAAATTTATCACATGGCAAGATAACGTTACTCTTTTTGTATCCCGGCGATCAGTATCCTTGGCTACAGACATAAGCCATACATGTCTCTCAGCTTAGGAGGAAAATTATTAGAAGAGCTAAAAAACAAGTGCTATGAAAATGAGTAGTAGATCTTGGCAGCCACGGCCCTTTTTTTTTTTTGACAAGTAAACTTAAATGGATAAGCAAACTTGAAATGTTCTACAAAAGGCCATTAAGGTCTATGGAGCAAAACTTGAACCACTCGCACAAAGTTATATGATGACAATCTCGTATAAAAACTTTCTTATTACAAATATACAGATCATATCTTGTAATGTAATAGGTATCATTTTTATGAGGATTAATCAGTCACCTAACAACTCGAATGCACTTTTTCTAAAGTAATCAAAGATAGAATGATTTGAATTCAAAAAATTAACTAAAATTGAAATAAACTAATTACACTAAACAATTGAATAATTGAAAGTATCCATAAGAATAAAATTAATCGATGTTGGAAACCTAGGAATTGTTCTATCTTTTTTTTTTTGTCTTCCCTCTTATCTTGTTAATTCAATTATACTTGATCTTAGGTATCCTAAGGTTTTGATACTCTCTCTTGAGATCTAATCAAAAAATTCCAATTGAAATCGATAATAATATAATTGCAACATCTCGATTCACAAAACTATTCATAACCATTCAATTGAATTTGAAGCAATCTTAAGGATAATTCATTTCCAATTAATATCTCTCGTCAATTGTTTTTTAATTTGATATTTGCAGGTTTGTTAAGCTACCAACTCTCGTTGTGCACTTTAACACATATGACTTGATTTGATCTATCACAATTTATTACCAAGTATGAGCATAATAAATATCACAAAGCATTGATATTTCTATTGAATTCAACAAGAATAAAGTTTAACAAAATAGATTAAGAACAATCCCTAATGATTTAGAAATCCATAATCATGTCCAACATCCTAATCATCCAAATCAACATCCAAGACAATGAAAAATATGAAGAGAAAAGAAAGAAAAATAGTTTTGAGTCTTAATCTAGAAATCTGGAAAATTTGGAGTTGCTTTTGATGTGTCCTCTTTGATCTCTTTAATTATGATGTGTAGCCTTCTTTTTGTTGTTTTTTATTATCATTAACTACTCCTTGAGGCTTCTATGCTTCTTTTTTGGGTTTCCCCACTTAAGTTGGTTCAAAAAACATCCCCAAAATGTCAAGAAAACAAAATTTTGCATGATGGAAAGCACCCTATGACAATTGAGTCTCTTGCCTTGTCCATCTTCTCTGTCACAATCATGAATGGAGTCACAATAATGACACAGAATGAATCCATGCAGCTGCTCCTTATACATGATAGTGCAATTTTGCATGATCGTGACCATTTCCATTATATTCCTCAAATTCTTCCTTTTATCTTGATTCTCTTGTTTTAACTCACTAACAAATACATTAAACACCCCTTGAAACATGAAATTAAGATCAAATTCATGCTCTAAAACAATCAAACAATTGAAACATATAAAAACACTAACAAAAACACAATTATAAGTCCTAAATGCATGATTATCATCTAAGAAAGCACTTAAAAACACACTCAAATCTCTACAAACACATTGTAATATACATCTATCATTACACCTGACTAATATAACTTTACATAAAAAGATGCTTTGGTTGCCTAAGATGATTAAATATTCCATGAGTTGGTTATTGTAGGGTTTAGCTAAAATTTACTTTTACAGATTAATATGAAATTTGACTCTATGAAATTCATCCCTATAGAATTTGTTGGACCCCCGCCTTTGCGAGTCACGTACCGACGTCCTACGTGACATCTAGGCACACATCCCGCAAGGTTGGTGAGCCCTCACCACGTCAAACCTCAAAAAACGAACTCATCTCACTTACTTCCAAACAGATTTTTGGGATAGCTTATAAAGGAAATTCAATGAGACTTCTTCACAACATTTGTTCCTCATTGCCTTACGATTCTAACGACACCAAAAACGCTCAATTTGGTTCAGAAATAAAGAAGTTATGACCAAAACATTGTCGGGCTAAAAGTAAACCAAGACTAAATACTTTACCCAACTTCACTTCAGAAATTGAAAATCTTAGCGCCTAAATTGAAACCTTATTCCTTCATATGAGTTATAGCTCCGAGTCTCTAGTTTAATTTGAAACAAAAATCAACTCAATCGGAGTTCTACAGATCAAGATATCGCCAAAATACTGAAGCATGTATCGAAAAATATCCAACTTATACTCTTATAAATGATCCTCTCACTTTGATTCAATCCATCTTTTTCAAATTAATATCAAAGCCTATGAATTTTTTTTGGAGAGGTAGAGGAATGTCTTATAAAACTAGCACTTTAAAAATCGGGTCAATCGGAGGTCGGACGGAAAAGTTATAAGCAAAATAGTGAAGGAGGGTCAACTGAGCCAGCGAGCCGCGTCGCATACGCGACAGCTCGCTAGCCGGCTCGCGATCGCGAGGCTGCTGGCTTTGATTTTTCTTTTCTTTTTAAAGAACCACTGAACTTCAAAAATTCATAACTTTTTACTTAGAACTCCAAATTTGACAAACTTGGTATCAATAGAAAGCTAACAAAAAGCTCCACAATTTTCATGAAGAACTTACGAACCAAAACAGCCTCCAAAAGGGTCCAAAATTCATTTTAAGTTGGCTGTCCAAAAATTGCCATCCTAAACAGTGCCAGAACTTCTAAAAATCACATCTTTCACTCCATTATCCAAAAATGTCCTACTTTATATCAATGGAAAGATAAAAATATAACTTACAACTTTCATGAAGACCCTACGAACAAATTATACCTCAATGAGGGTAAAAAACTCAATCAAAACTTCTGTCCCAAAATTGCCATCCTAGACCGCATGCAACCTTCAAAAATTCATATCTTCCAATTACCACATCCAAAAATAGCATACCATACATCGTTGGAAACCCATGAACTTTCTCTACAACTTTCGAGAAGGCTAATTGGCCCAATTTAGCCTATAACTATAGCATCCCATCTCCGCAAGACCCAAACCCGATCTCGACGATGATATCCGAGTTCGTGCCCGCGAAGATAGCATGTTAGAACATTCAATCACTCATAAACCGGTATAATTTTTTTTTGAAACATTAAGATTGCGAAAATCCATTTCCAATATAGGCCCTATATAGAAAACTTGTTTTCAATACAGTCAATACAATTGCAATAGGCAATTTGGGCCCGTTCCCATTTTTAACCCTTTTTCATTTACAAAACAGTCCTCTTTGGGCCATTGAGGCCCATTTCAAAACGCAAAACAC
>JANZLX010000211.1:25288027-25306337 GCA_025531955.1 Erythroxylum orinocense | reverse complement strand
GACCAAGAAAAATCGAAACCTAGTATTTTCTTTCTTCTTTCTCTTCTTCTCCACCGACTCTCTCCCTCTCTTCTCTCTTTTCTTGTTCTTTTTCTTCTAATTTCGTGCCCCTCTCTTCCTTTTAAGACAACCTAGACTTCTATTAACAAAAATGCCATTAATAAATGAGCAATGACCAATTTACCCTCTCATGCAAGCTTTGTAACTTAAATGGCTTAAGTGACCTTCCAATTTTGCCCCTCATGTAATTCTTACAACCTTAATTCAATTTAATCCATGCCATATGGTCTTACTCACATTAACATGATAATTAACTTTCATTAACATGCTAATTAATTCCACAAAATACTCTATTAAGACTTCAAAATTTATTTAGTCATGCTTAACTTCTTCCAAAAACAAGACCCTTTTCTAATCATCAAATTGAAGGAATTTGCTAACACTTTCTTCTAGAGAAATGCTTCTCATTGTCTCAATTTTCCAATGACACCAAAATCATTCAATTTGGTTCAATAGTCCAAAACCTATACCCCAAGCATTTTGCGGACTGTTCTTATACTAAAACATTATCCTGCGCTTGACTTTCATCCAAAAATTGATGCTCTTAGAGACTGAATTAAAACTCAATTTTATCGAACAATTTGTAGCCTTATCTCTCTAGTTTAATCCAAAGAAAAAATCATCTCATTTGGATAACTAAAACAAAAGTTATGGCTCAAACACTTTGAGATTGTTACTAAACCAAGACTGTACACTATACCCAAATTCACTCCAGAAATTGAAAGTTTAGGGACTGCATTGAAATTCTATTCCTTCAGATAACTTGTAGCTCCATGTCTCTAGTTTAATTAGAAACAAGAATCAACTCGTTTGGAGCTCTACAGTTCAAGATATCATCAAAATACTGAACCATGTTCAGTAAAAATATCCAACTCATACTCTTTTAACCGATCCTTTCACTTTGATTCAATCCATAATTTTCAAATTAATATCAAAAGTTGTAAATTTTTATGGAGATTGGTTAACAATTTGGAGAGTTTGCTTTTACACATTAGACTAGGGCAAAAAAAGGAAAATCAAAGCACGAGGCATCGCCCTCGCGAGGGCCAGTTGGCCGCAAAATTTCCAATCCGACCTCTTAATTTTAAACATTCATAACTTCTTACTCATAACTCCAAAATTTGTAAATTTGGTATCAATGTAAAGTTAAAAGAACGCTATACAACTTCCATGAAGGATTTAAAAACAATTTCGGTCTCTAAATGGGTGAAAAATCCATGTAAAAGTGACTGGGCGATAAGCTCATCCTGAACAGCAACAGAACTTCTAAATCTCATAACTTTCTACTCCATTGTCCAAAAATTCCATACTTTATATCAACGGAAAGTTAAAGAGACAATATACAACTTTTATGAATACCCTAAGAACAATTTCTAACTTTATAAGGGTCAAAAATCCACCCAAAGTTTCTGTCCGAAATTGGCCATTTTTGACAACACCTGCACCCAACTTCAACAATTCTCATCTTTCAATTCCTACATCCAAAAATAGTACATTATACATCGT
The DNA here is from genome assembly GCA_025531955.1 of Erythroxylum orinocense. Taxonomy (NCBI): domain Eukaryota; kingdom Viridiplantae; phylum Streptophyta; class Magnoliopsida; order Malpighiales; family Erythroxylaceae; genus Erythroxylum; species Erythroxylum orinocense. Next base: position 25,304,771 of record JANZLX010000211.1, on the reverse strand, counting down.
TGGAAAGCTATGAAATTCCTCTACAACTTTCAAGAAGGCTACTTGATCCAATTCAATCCATATAAGTCCAGAATTTGCCTCAAAGTACATCATACACAAACCTACCCTTATGGACATTTACAAAAACAATACAAAATAGCTTTTGGAACAAGCATCGGCAAAACACAATAGAACTTGAATATTTTCCTTAATATCAACATATGAGTTCGTACAAAGCTTTAGTGGACATTTCTAGCCCCAATACATTAAAGTCTCAAAAATTTAAATTACAAAGAAACCACATGAACAGTAATTTTGTTCCAAAAATGCAACTAAAGCTTTGTTTACAAAAAAAAAATATAGCTTCATTTTCTACCAACTTATTCATCATAAATTTTATAGTATCCTTAAACATACAAGTTTTCTAAAAAATCTCATAATCATCAAAAACTAAAATTAATTATTCACTCTTCATCAACTTACTACATTCACTACCTAAATCTTGTATAAATCATTTCAAATTCAAAAAATTTTCCTTTTCTTTGCACATGAATAAATTACCGCCAATTCTAACTTCCAAAAAAATTTGAGGTCCAACATAATATTTATCATTAATACATTTTTCTTATTGATTGTGTTGGTTGTTACATTCTTAAAATTATCAATGAATTAATATAGGATGAATTTGAATTATAGTTCCAAATATCTTAATTTTTTCAATGGGTTATTTCATTGATGCTTCCTGAATTGATTAGGTTCTCTTTACTTTTCATGTGCAAATCTTTACACGCTTCTTTTCTAATATACTAATAATTTTCTTTTAAACATATTAGATAAAATTTAAACGTTACAATAATTTATTAATCAAATTATTCATATTTTCATCTTCACTTATTATATTTTGTTACTAGTACATAATTAATTTAGGTAAAATATCAAACTTCTAACATTTATTTTAAGTTTCAATAAAAATATTTAAACCATTCAATTAAAAATTCCAACTTTATAAAATTAAGTGATTCATTTTATGTTACTAATAATATAGTTCATATGATTTAGATTTATTAATTTTAATTAATTACTAAAATAATAGTTAAATTATTCCCTTTATTAAAACATTGAATACTATATAAAATTTAAGACTAAATGCATTTAAATTCTATGAAACGCTAATAATAGATTAACTCATGCTAGTAATTGCGGGGGTTCCCGTACCAAAGCAAACAACTGATGCTTTTCCCTTTCAAGTCCTTAAATGCATCTTTGACATATCTTCTAACAGATATGATTAGAAAAAGAAAAAAAAGATCTTCAGTTAATAAGTAATTTTGCGATATTCAAGAATATAAATAAGATAGTTGCCAAAAATATTAGAGAGGAACTCAAAATCCATACATTTATTAATTAACTTTTGATCTTAATCCATAAACCTTAACACATAATCTGTGATGCAACTCCTGTGAGGCTTATTGTTGAAAAATTTCACAAGCCTAGGAGCCACAACGAGAAATTGTTTTCTTGATTCACAGATGTAAACAATGCCACGTACCATAGTTTTGATATCAATTGTAGGTGATTAATTCAATTGGTTAATACTTAGGGGATGTTATGTAAAGTTTAGATGTTTTGTAAACTTTAGGGAACAAGAAGGATACTAACTATAGAATCAATGTTTGAAATTAATAGTTTTGTAAAAATGAGTAATGTTGATAGATCTTAGATGTACAGATGATAAACAGCTAATGGTTTCATTAATCCTGAGTTTGTTGAGGGAGTTGAAGCTTTTATTCGTTATGCATGCCCTCAACCTGCATATATGGATGGCGCAAAGATCAAATGTTCAAGTAAAAAGTACAAACACATTTGTTTCCTTCCTATTGATGAAGTGAATGGGCATTTGCTAAGAAAGTGGTTTGTTCCAAATTATTTTTAATAGATACAACATGGGGAACCATTGATTTGTAGCACCTCAAGGAGTAATGAAGTACAATCGTCAGTGAACTTAAATGAGTTTGAAGGGAGGATTGGATTTAGATCAAATAATATATATGTAAATGAAAATCCTTACATGCAAATGGTTTATGATGTAGCCAGTTATATCTTTCAGGAAAATATAGAAAATCTTAAAAAAGAACCAAACCAACAATGCAAAACAGTTTTTTGAAAAGATTGATTGTTGCAAATTAGGATGTATGTTATATATTGGGGAGATGATGTGAAATTATAAGAGTGTAAATTTTGCGATCAATCTAGGTTCAAGCCTAGAAAGCGTTCTATAAAACAGAAATTAGTATCTTGGAAGCAGATGTATTATTTCCCGCTAACTCCCAGACTTCAAAGACTATATGCTTCTGATCTTACTGCATATCACATGAGATGACATAATGAACATGAACAGGAAGATGGAATAATGAGTTATTCATCAGATGCACTGGCATGGAAACATTTCAATGACAACTATTATGAGTTTGCAATTGAAAGTCGAAATGTTAGGATGGGATTATTAACGGATGGATTCCAACCTTTTGGTCAATCCGACCAACAATATTCATCATGACCAATCATAATTACCCCTTATAATTTGCCTCCATGGATGTGTATGAAATAGGCATATATGTTCTTGACAATGATTGTGCTAGAGCTTATAAATCCAAAGCATAAAATTGATGTATTCTTACAATCATTAATATCTGAATTGCAGCATTTTTGAGAATATGGTGTAGAGACATATGATGTGACTCTGAAACAAAAATTTTTATTGAGAGTGGCTTTGATGTGGACCATTAGTGATTTTCCGGTATATGCCATGTTGTTTGAATGGAGCACAGCAGGGAAGTTACAGAATTTGAAGCTGATGAAGTTATTACAAGCATTAGTAAAAACTTTGGTTGGAGAAAATGATGCATCTTTTGGGATTTTCCATATTAAAAAACTAATTTGATATGTCATAATCTAGATGTGATGTATATTGGAAAAATTATTTTTTGACAATTTGTTCAATATCATAATGAACATTGAAGGGAGGACAAAAGACAATACAAAATCATGAGTTGATTTGAAACTTTTTTGTAGAAAGAATAAGTTACATAAAGATATTCGCACTGGTAAATATCTGAAAGCATATTACACTTTGGACAAAAAACAAAAAGAAATATTGAGTGAATGGTTGAAAAGTCTAAAGTTTCACTATGGTTTTACATAAAGATATTCGCACTGGTAAATATCTGAAAGCATGTTACACTTTGGACAAAAAACAAAAAGAAATATTGAGTGAATGGTTGAAAAGTCTAAAGTTTCACTATGGTTTTATTTCAAACTTGGCAAGGTGTGTGGACATGAAGAAGTACAAATTATTTGGGATGAAAAGTCATAATTGTCATGTGTTTATGCAAAGGCTAATTCCAACTGCATTTCAAGAGTTGCTACCGAATAAGGTTTGGGAAGTAATAACAGAATTAATTTTGTTTTTCAAAAGTTTAAAATCATCTGAAATAAAGTTGGCTAAAATGGAAAAATTGGAAAAGAAAATTTCGGTAATTTTGTGCAAGTTAGAAGGAATTTTTCCTCTAAGCTTCTTTGATTGTATAGAGCATCTATCAATACATTTATCATACAAGGCTAAACTAGTCGGTTTAGTTCAATATCAATGGATGTATTTGTTTGAGAGGTAATTCAACAAAAATGATTGTAAATGAAGTAATAAAATGTTTTAACAACTAAATTGTAAAAATCACATTCGCTAATATAGGTATTTGCATCACTTGAAGAAAAATGTTTAAAACAAGGCTAGAGTTGAAGGTTCGATATGTAATGCTTATTTAGTGGAGGAAGCTAGTAGATTTTGTTCACATTATTTTAAGTCACATGTTCACACAAGAGAAAGAAAAGTTCCTCGTAATCACGATGGGGGAGGAACGAGTGATAGTAACTTATCCATTTTCACATATCCTGGACAAACATATAGACATTCAACAAGAAGAATGTTAACAGAGGAAGAAATTGAGGTTTCCCATGGTTACATTTTACTGAATTGTTAAGAGGTACAACCTTACATGCAGTAAATTGAAATTGATTATTTGGGTTTTGAATTTTAATGTTATTTATAACTAAAATACATAATAATATTTTTAGATTATATGAGGAATTATTATGCGAGCTAATGCCCGAAAAAATATAAGATGATATCAATAAAGAAGTTAGAAGACACTTTCCTCGATGGTTCAAGAAATATGTAGGTTTTCACTTATAAATATTGAAAAGATTGAATTATAAGATTTAAGTGCTCAAATGATGTTATGCTGTTTAATATGATAATTTCTTTTGTGTAGGCCTTAGAAAATCCAATAGAGAACAAGTTCATATGTGATCTCGCAAAGGGGCGTTCGCGAACTGTTAAATCGTATTCAGTGTATTTCATTAATAGATACAAATATCATACAAAATATCATGGTCATAGCATTACAACGATAAATAGTGGAATTTGCATACAGGGAGAATTGATGGATTGCTATGGTAAAATTGTTGAGATACTTGAAATTGAATACCCTGGATTGCCAATAAAGCGAAGTGTGATATTTAAGTGTGACTGGTTTAATCTAACTCCAAATGTTAGTATAAAAGTGCATAACCGATACAATCTAGTTGAAATCAACAAGTAAAGAAGATTTAGACAATTTGAACCTTTCGTGTTGGCAATGCAAGCGATCCAAATATATTATGTCCATTTTCCCAACTTACGACGAGATAAGTAAGATTGGTTGGTCGTTTGCAAAGTTAAACGTAGAGGTATTTTTGAATTACATGGAAAAGGAGGACAAAGAATTGAAAGTGAAGCGTTTCAGGAAGATGCATATGAAATAAATGCACCTGTCACATATGACGATAATGAAACTTTTAACGATCCATCTAGTGAATATGTTAAAATATCATCTAGAAAGGATGACAAGGGATAGAGATCTGAAGAAGAGCTTGATTTTGATTCTAATTTTTCAAAAAAAGAAGACGATTTTGATTTACAATTAAGTGATGATAACGATTAATTTGTGTTTGTAATTGAATATTATATTCAACAGATTAATTATTTATTTTTCAATATATTGTGTAAAATATTGAATTCAAATTGTTATATTTCGAGAAAATTCAATCAAATATGAATTTCAGGTTGAAATATGCCACCAAAGAGAAAACAAAATATAATACGATCAAGGTTCAAACAACGATTCAAAGCTACTTACTGTCAAGGTGAAGCATCACATTCTGCAGCTGGAATTGAATCACCTCCTCCCCCTCTAGCTACTATACTTATAGATGAGGCATAACCTTCTGTAACTACTGTTACACCATCCTCCACCCCTACATCATCCACTACCCTTATAGTGGCAGAGATATTAGGGGTAAATAATGTGGATGAAGGAGGCGGCAACCAGCTTGGAGCTGAGGGACCTGATGGAAGAACTTACATCACAATTGTCAATAATTTGTAAGTGAAAATACATAAAACACTATATGTTTATAATTAAGTTACAGGGTTTAAATTTTAAAAATGGTATAAAATTATTATTTTTATATTAGGTTGATTCCATATGGACCTTGCTCAAAACATGACATCCAAATTCAATGAGAAGATTGATCTTGAGGGTTATGTGTGAAAAAATATCTATCAGGCCACAAAGGAATTTTACTATCAGTAGTTTGAGGTACAAAAAATAATATTATTTTGTTTTTTAATTGATTTTTATACATTAATTAGCTAAATATTATTACATTATAAGTATTTATCGAATGTTTTTCTTTTTGTTTCAAAAAGAAAATTTTGGGATTTTGAATTTGACGTAGTCATTAATTCTCATTAATAAAATATGAGAGAGACGAGCAAGTACACGTTATCGGGACTTTGTTGGTGCGATATACAAGGCTGGTGTACAACCATCTTATATTTCTGAATAAATATAGAGTCGTTGGCAGCAGTATTGGACATCACCTGAGGATCTATACCCACCATGAGCATGCAGAGAGACTTATAAGTATTTACACTGCATTTATACTTGACAGTAAGTAATAGACGGAATAACCAATTCTGTCGCTAATTTTACTAACAAGATTTGCTGCAGAATAACTGTCGGTACTCACCGGCAGAACAAACATAACCATCGGTAATGTTGTAACAAAATTACCGACGAAATAACCAATACCGTCTGCAAATTTGCTAATAGACAAAATTTGACCGTTAGAAATTTACCGACGGTCAACCGCACGAACAACCATTGGCATATTTATCGACGATTATATATAATGTCTGTCGGTAAACTTACAGACGGACATTCTGTTATTCGTCGGAAATTATTACCTACGGCCGTATTTACGACGTCTTTGTCCGTCGATAAATTTCGTCGCTAAATTGTCTTCCCGATGAAATATTTAAATTTTTTGTCGGTAATATCTATCATTAAATGACATTTTTCTTGTAGTGTAATCATTACAAAAAAAAAAAAAGAGACTAGTTTCTAGACACATTTGACGAAAGAACCACATACTTTCGGCTAGTTTATTCCTTAATATAACAGACTGCACTCATTTTTATGACCTTTTCTTTTTAAGGTAGGCTAGTTGAACTAAATTCTCAGGTTAATCGAGGTTTTACATAAACTAACTTTTAAAAACATTTCAAATCATCAATTTTAACACTTCATTTTTTAAAAAGTATTAAAATATCCATTTTTAATAAAATTTAATTCAAAACTAATGTAAAATTTTGTTTAAAAATAGAAGGGATTTTTTTATGAGTTTTAAACTATAAAAAGATTTATATATGATAATAATAGTGATTGTACCTTTGAATTGACTATGATAAATTTATATAAAAAATAAAATTATCTGTCATATCATGAAGTGATGGATTTTTTTCTTATTTCTAATTTTTTAGTTAAATTATATTTGTACTTCACTATAATTATTTTGTTCATCTTTTAATTGTTCAAATAAATTCAATTACCCTTTAAGTTACTATAATTTTTTATTAAATTCAATCTTTTATATATCACTTGATTCTTTGACATATTAAATTACTAACATAATAAAGAATATAAATATTAATAATAATAGATATTGATATCATAAAAAACATGAGTTGAGAGATAAGAATGATCAAATGAACACTCTTTAAATTACAGTCCGTCATCATAATAAAAAATTTACTTATACATATAATTAAAATTTTAAAATACAGAATGTGAGCTAGGCTGTAATAAGATAGTTACAAATAATATAATTATAGCTACAATAAATTACAAATAATTATTTTGCCGTAATATTGCAGCCAGAAGCACAGTTTAAACACTGCACTACTACATTATTAAGGCTCAAGTCCACCGCATGTCGACATGCTACGCTGAGATTCTGATAGGTGAGCCGCTTCCAGTCAAACTTTAGATGAAATTGTCCCACTAAAAAAGTAGCCATGATTAGCGCAGACAAATATACAACTAATCACGTTAAATCACTTGACTTTCTTATGTCTTAGGAGACAAAAACACGTCCACAGATAAAAGAGTTGACGACTTTCTATCTGCAGCTTTTGTTAACTTGAGGCGTTGGTGAACTTGATTTATCGGATGTGAGTTGCTCTTTAGAGCAGAAGATCAGTCACATGTAATGTAAAGCAATATTGAAAACCAGGTGGTACCGCTGTACCCTACTACCAGTGAAAAGCTAGTCACAGATCCTGAGCTAAGTTTGTTAAGTTAGGTCTGTGACAATACAAGTAGTCAACTTCATGACAGACCAGGCAAATTACTTTAAATGGTACACAACCATTTTCATCTCTTGTACAGATGTTGTCCATAAGGATATTGAAACGTTCGAGGAAGACAGCAGTCTGTGAGAGAGTCATCTTGATTCTTCGGTGCTCTTTAGCGCCCAACAGCGAATTAACTGGGGAGAAACCAGTAGGAGGAATTTCATTTTCGAGCCCGGAGTGCGATTACTAACTCATATGCCGCTTTGGAGAAATTAAAGCTTGAGATTGGAAGACAGGACAGGACGGTGGAGGATAAACTTTTGATGCTCAAGTGTTACTGAATAAGAGTGAAATTTAATTAAAGAATATGTAGTTACATTTAAGTATCTTGTAAATTAAGGTTTAATTAAATTTATTAGGGTAAGATATATAAAATTTGTATTATATTTTATTTTACATAAACTATTATTATTATGTAGTATCAATTCAATTACTGATGTAGTAGTTACTACTTTCAAATTAAAATAATCGCTAACATTTCAAACATGCCAATACTAACGAATAAATTCAAACTTACGACTTCAAGTACAAAATTGACCATTGTAATCATTTACAGCTCAATCTGGGCCTGTTCCCATCTAATTGAACAGTCAACGGACCACCAGTAACAATGAGGACTCCTAATCAACTATTTCCCCATTTGGAATTTTTCTTTTTTACCGGTCTTACTCTTGCATAGGATTTGGGGTATCAACGGATCGAGCTTGAAGTGGATTCCATAACTATGATCAACTTAATCTCTTCCTCAGCCGACTACTCAACGTCTCTCAATCCTATCGTGAGGGGGCTTTACGAACTGTTTACTCGGAACTGAACTGTTGTTCATAGACACATTTATCGAGAAGGAACAAATGTGTTGATTGGCTTGCGACCTACGCCGAACAGTTTGATGTCAGAATTACATATTTGATACCACACCCTCTGGGTGCCTTTCTCTTCTTCTAGAGGATATGTCAGGGACTCGGTTCCTGCGACTCGCTTTGTTATTTTGTTATCCCATTTCCCCTTAAATAAAAAAATATGAAATAAAATCTAATGTTTGACATTGTTAGAAATTCCAATGATTTGCTCTATATATTTTACTCGTATCGTCTGCAAAGTGTAAATATATTCTAATGCCATTAATTCAACCGAAATCTCCCAAAATTTAGCAATACCGTTAAGAATTTGAGGACTTACATGTATGCAATTTGGCTTGGCAATTTAGATTTATGCTAATCTTAAAGTCAATAAGTTAAATTTGAATTAACTGAATTTTAAATCAAACTCAAGTCTAAAAGATTGCTCCAAAACCTATCATGAAAGATATGAACTCCTTTTTAAAATGTTGTTATTGTGATTTATAAAATTAAAAAATTGAAGACCAACAACCTGTTTTGAAAATCAAACTACCTCATCTTATTGCCATTTCTATCTATAATAAAAACATATAACTATTTTTTTTGGGTACATCGGAAAGTTAAAAAGCAAGCACTAAAATAAGGAAAATAGGAAAAATCATTCTCTAAAAAATCACACTCCTGAAGCATCAACAGCTAGGTCTAGCAAGAGATCTGGAGGCGGTGATAACCATTCTTGAAATTCTTGTCCATTTCTACTTCCTCGTTTAGCAAGGGAATCTGCTACGCGATTTCCTCCCCTTAGAGAATGACGCCATAGAATATCTCAATCCCAACCCTTGTAAACAATGATATTAGCGACAATATTTGCCAAAGGGTGGAATAATCAATCATCACTAGATATCAGCCGAAGGGCCTTTAAAGAGTCCGACACCACCATAATTTTTCTAAACCTAGTGAGCCAAGTTATTTGCAACCCTGTCCTTATGGCCAATAGTTGGGCCGTCATATTCGTCGCAACCCCAATATATCCAGCAAACCCACGCAGCCAGCACTCATAATGATCTCTAAAAACACCTCTAATTCTAGCGTCTCTAGGATTATTTAAGGCACTACCATCAACATTCAAACAGATGTAATTAAGATCTGGGGCCATCCATGACACCCACCGTTGAACCGGGACAGGATCCCTTTGAAGACTATCAAAGCAATGACACCAATCCTGTATAGTCACAAACAAAAGTGATTCTTGGTGAAATTTTGTCAAAGGAATCGCAACAAAGATAGCTTGATTACGCCCCTGCCAAATAATCCATATGGTAGCTAAGAATATTATATCACTATTATGAGAAATACCAGAATCACAAGCCCGCGAACTCCATTTTTTAAACCAAACCACAATTTCAGTATCCACCGGAGCAAAGAAATCAGAAGGAACAATATTATTGAATGCTTTATACTAGAGATACGATACCTCTCTACAGTCTCTAAAAAAATGCATCGGACTCTCCACACCACACGAACAATGCCTACAAAGACCATTACTATCTAAGTTTCTTACCCATCTTAACTATTGAGTATGAACTCTTCTGAGACACATCAACCAAGCCATAACACGAATTTTCTCGGGACCCCTCAGCTTCCAGACCCAATCACAATTAGTATTGAAAAGTATTCAAGTTAGAACAAATCAGGTCTAGAATGATAATTATTTTTTAAAATTTATTAATGATAACAATATATTTGCTTTAAATGACTCTTTTTAAATTTGATTTGTTATGTAATGTTAAGGTCCAATTTTAAACCTTATAAATGGTGAGTGTGACATTTAACAAATTATGATACAACATAATTTAATATTATACTATAATTTAATGCATTTTATTGAATAAAATACTTATGAAATAAATAATATTAATATTAGATAGACTAATCGATTTAGTATAAGATATGATAAATAATGCAAAAACAAAAACACAAATAATCATATTCTTTTATTATCTTCCACCTACACTTTTTTTTTCATGTACATAAGGTGATAATTAGTTGTAATAGGAATAATTTTGAGGTACCCCATAATACTCTAATTTCCATATTTTTATAACTTTTAAAATCAACATAGTAACATATCAAATATCTTCTTATAATCTCTCTTTTCAAAACCTTTTGGTTTAGTATTTAGAGTTTATCTATACTAAGAAAAAATTATTTTAAACTTTTAAACAATGATTATGGGGAGTTTTAGAATACGTGTTATCTTATTTAAATAACTGCAAGAAAAAGAATCATTAGAAGGTAGATTTTCCATTATATGTTATGTAGGGACGACAATGTAGCTCAGGCTAGATTTGGCTTGGCCTGGTCTGATTTGAAGTTAACGGATTCAACTTGAGTTTAATGGATTTTAGATTTTTTAAAAACTTTTAGGAGTGAGGATAACATTTTAGCCTAGGCTCAATTTGGCCTAACCTGGTATGATTTAAAGCCAATGGGTTTGACCCTATTTGATTAGATTTTGGGTTAAGCTCAATTTTCTTTTAATTTTAGGGCTTTAAGCTAAGCTCGAGCTTGAACTGCCCAACCCTACGTGGCTTAGTTTGAAACTCAAAATTTTCACGTAAAAATGATATCTTTTTTATTTAAAAATTTTGGACATTGGGTAGAACCAAGTCAAGTAGCTCAAGCGTAAGCTCTGCTCGATAATGCGACCTTAGTTTTAAACGTTAAATTAAAAAATAATTGGGATTGATATGAACCTAATTGAGCTTCAAGCCACCCAAGTCCTCAATTTTGATCAGATATTGGATCGAAACTAATCCTAAAAATAAATTTTCAAGTTGAGCTTGAGCTTAGACTAATCCAAGTTGGGTCAACCTAATACCAAGCCTAACGTTACGTGTCATTACAATAGGTAAAGTTGTTGTGTCACCTTTACAATTATTAGTAATTTTGGTTTTGTGAACGATGAATCGTACTCTAGAAAGCTAACAGATCATAAGATGCATCACATAATTAAGCCTTTTACAAACATTTATGAGTATAATTGTTAAGCTTAGTTATGAGTTGTTCACTTCTTAGTATAGTTTGGTATTATTTATACATAACATAGTGTAATGACTATTATATGTGAATTATATATATTAACAAGCACTTTTATAGTATTTAACAAAATAAAATATTTCTTAAAAATCTTCGAGTGATACAGCCCATTTCACAGTTGTGCACAATGACAAATTCTCTAAATTAAAAGTGAAAACATGGACGTTGAAATGATGAAGGATTTTTTGAAGAAGGATATATTCTAAAATACAAGCATGTTAATGCCATGTTCATGTAAGGATAGATGCAGCAAAGTACACGACCTAAAAAACAGATGTGTCAATACTCGTATTCACATACAAATAGATAAAGTAAAGAACACGACTTGTAATATAGGCGTGTTTATACGCATATTCTATTATGAAAAGAAATAGTGTAAATGTGACTCAAACTGTGTTCGTGATAGGCTACCTTATCTGAAAACACATTTTTTAATAGATTTCAAGATTTGAAAGGATTTTATGTCTTATTAAAGTAATATTTAAATTAGGTTGGATTTGGTAAGAAACAAATTATATAAGATTGTACCAAATAAAAATTTACATATAACTATATTGTTTCAATGCATAAACTAGGTGGTATTAAGAGATCAATAGTTAAATTAATTGAGAAAGACAAGAATGCTAATGATAAATGAAATGAGATAACTACTTTCTCTCATATTGGTAATATTTGAGTGTATCGGCTAAAATTGCATAAGTAGGGGAAGAGAGCATTATTACATGTACCTAAAGAAAGAAAGAAAAAGGATGTCTAGAATTCGTACATGTGTAGTATAAGAATTGTTCTTCAGGTTTATAAACATCTTGATGGGAACTTTGCTCACGTGATAAAACTTTTGAATAAGGGGAGAGAGAAGTTATTGTTTCTTTTCCTTGTGCTTATAATCTTATAGGAGAAAAGATAAAAACCTCCCCAATGATTTAAGTTATTTTGAAAAAAATTCCTTTAATCCTTAAAATTATTTTAAAAAGTCCTTATAATATTTTTTTTTAACAAAACCCATATTGTTTGCTTCAACTAAAAAAACTAATGTAAATCCTATATGGAAAAGTATGGACGTGTGTACCAATAATTTTTTACTAATAGGATATCTTACCCATATTATTAACTTAACCTAAACGAATAATAAACCTAACTTGTCGCACCCAACTAACTTAGCCCAAGATAGATGTTATGTCCAAAAAGTTCTAAAAAGACCTAGGCTATCCTACTCTCAAGTATATGAGATAGTTGTAGCTGATTACCTAGAGTCGTCTCTCACAGAGGTGAAATTGGTCAACTTAAATTAAGTTTGAATTAAAAATAAAAATGAAAATGAAAACAATGCATTCCTAAACATTCTACCCCGATTGTTGAGTGAAAGCTTTTAAGGAAAATTACGAAATTAAATTGAAAAGTAAACAGAATTAATTGGGAGCAAAGATAAATAGATTAATCGAAGTAGAAAAACTCTTGAGAATTATTTTCACTAATTTAATCTCCTATACATGATTAAGGAAAAATGATTGGATTGTTGTCTTATTAAAATTAATAGTTAGGTTCTAAGTCGATTTGAGTAATGAACTAGTCTAACATTCGTATTCAACAAGTTACTATATGAATTAATAATGAAAACCTGACTACCAATTACCACTTAAGTTAATATATTTCTAGTTCTTAACCTAAGTGTCCATGGTTTCTCGATCCGTATTAAGCTTCATCTCTCGAATCTACATTTAACACTAAAATGATGCAAAGTTTGGCTATTCTATTACATCCATTCAGTTCAGAAACCACATCAATAAATAAGACAATATATATGTAACTCAATGATGCATATTCAAATAAATAGCTACATTAATTCTCAAGAAAAGAGATCAGCCCATCACGGATATCACCACATTCATCATCATTAAACACTTTAATCGCATGTTACTATCAACAAAAGTATTAAAGCAATAATAAAACAGTGAATACCAAATGGATTATCAAAAGAAACAAATAACAATCGGCTAAATTAGTAAGAGTATAAGTCAGTTAATAACAGATAGTAAAATGAAAGAAACAAAGCAACAAATAAGAAATAGAATAAGCAAACAAATCATTCGGATGAAGAGTTGTGGAGATCTCCAATCTCTCTCAAGCTTCCAACTTTGGCTCTCGCCTTTTGCTTCAACTTCGTCCCCAGACGAATGTTTGCTCAAGTTGAATGGGATTCAGCTCAGCTTTAGCTTTCGGCCTCTCCCAAGCTTCCACCTCTCTACTGTTTTGCTCTTCATCCTGACTCACTCTATTTTCTTTCTTTGTTTCTCTCTTCTGTTTATCTTCTTCTTCTCTATCTCTCTGCGTATACCATATTTGTGTCTTTGTGTGAGTGAACCAATAAAGCAGTGAATGAAAGATAATTCTCCTCAACCACCAGCCTCTCTTCCTTTTTATTAGACTCTTTTTAGGTTTAGGGTTGCGTGCCTTAATGTTAGAGCTGCCACGTATTAAAGCCAGAATTAATGTTAAAACTTCTCGTGGGCATGTGTGGGGAGTCATAGGTGTGACATCCCCATGCACACCCATGCATGGGGAGTCACTGGTGTGAAATAAAATCACCACCTTGCATGGTGGTGACTTGGTATAACATTTAATGCAAAAATAACGTGACTTTGGTGTTTTAAGGCAAAATTCGCAAAATAACCCAATTAACATTCATATAATATTCACACCATTTTCACTTAATTAATCTCACATTTGGATCAAAACAAAAGGATTTGTAGCCAAAATCAAGATATGAAGGTAATTAAAAGTAATAGAAATTAGACACAACAAATTCCCCCACACTTAAACTTTGCTTGTCCTTAAGCATAATAAAGAACACTAAACTATAAAAGATAAACAATGAAAACAACAATTTTCCTAAATAATATTCAAAGATATCAACGATCAATTTAACAATCACAACCTAAGAACTTGAAACTCATAATACTTCATAAATAAGCAATTCTTCACATGTTTAGCCAAAATCAACAAACACTTCAATTCAAAGAACCATCAATAAGTGTGATAGACACTCACTCCACTCTCCATCCTCTCAAGCATTCAAAGGTAGTAAATATTCACTCATCATTCATTTAATGTAAGGTATCTACCATAGGCTTGCTTACTAATCCAATCTCCACCACTCATATCAAACACAAACATCAGTCTGAAGGTTTTTATTTCAGTTGTAATAAGGTCGAGCTAAAAGTAGGAAAAAAGAAAATGTAGTTTAAAACCACAGAGCTAATTGAGCATTCAAAGTAATTCATAAAAATGATAAATAAAACACTCAATTCTTTCCTCTCACGTAACAAAGTTAGCACTCCCTTTTTTTCTTTCATTTTTGGGTCGTCTTCTCTTTACTTTTATTTCTTTTCAATTCATTTTTTCTTTTTCTTTCTCTTTTTTAATTATTTATTTATTCATTTTAAACAAGGAAATTAAGGGAAGAAAAATATAGAGGAGAGAAATGACTACAACCATACCCATCCCTAACTCAAAAGCCAATTATAAGCTATGATTCCCCCACACTTATTCCCTAAACCCAATTATGCCTTTTCAAATACTCAACTTGCCTTTATGGTAGGTATAATGAAGTGGATAAACAATCAAGTTTAAGGCTCATATTTTGGGTTTAAAGAAAGAAACAGATTCATTTAGGCTTAAAGGAGCTCACCAAGGGTGACATTATGGTGGCTTTTTAAGCTGATAGGGTAAATTCTAATTGCCTTCATCATTTCAACGTTTACATAAGGTTTTGTGATCTCAACTAGTGTTTGCAAGCAAGTTCTAGAGTTCCTTAATTATAAAAGAACACTCTCAACAAAGAATACTCGAAATTTATGTTTAATTCTTCAAAAAGGCTTAAATCTTACCAAATGAAAAATGTCATTCATCTATCACAACAAGTGAATGTCCTTTTAACTAAAATCCAAGTTAATCAGTCTAAGCATGAAAGTATACTCATTCACTCATATTATGCATTTCTAATCTCGATTGAGTTCATTTAATGATCATGCATCTCTAAATAATAAATGGGAAAACAAACACACAATACACAATTAATACACCCCCACACTTAAACATCACACTATTCCTAATATGACATAAAAAATTAAACACACTATTCCTAATGTGACATAAAAAAGTAAAGAGGGATCTAGGGCAAAAGAAGAAAATTAACATGAACGAGGACAAACATTAAGACTAAAAGAAATTAAACTGCATATAGTACAAACAATAAAAAGAATGGGGAAAGAAATATGATATGAAAGTGTGGTGGTAGCTGTGTCGATGGGGTGTGAAGCATGACAATAAGCATAGCGTCTGAAATTGAGCAGTAGAGACAACTGCGAGGAAGACAAACAGAAGAGATTAAAAAGACGGCCTATGCACACAAAAAAATAGATTAAGTCGAGTTTCACTAAAAGAGATAACAAACAACTAAATCGGAAGGCAAAACAGAAATGATGTAGGTTGCTTCCCATTTAGCGCTTCTTTAATGTCTTTTAGCTAGACATCTCAACTGTTACGCTCAAGGTGGATTGTCTAAAGTGATCGATTCCCCTATTGTTTTCTCTTCATAGGTCTTCTCTAAAATTTTTCCAACCTCTCCCACGGTTGCATCATCCAGCAATTGACAACACTTATCAATCTCCCTCACCAAGCTTAACTTATTTTCTTCTTCTTCTTGCAACACAAAATCAAAGTCTGCAGGATTAAACTGATCAACACGAGAGCATTCTTCATAAATAATAGTTGTAGGAACAAGTTCAACATTAAAGATTGATAAATCTACTATTTCTCTTAAAACAGCCATGCTTAGCTTTCTATTATTGACATCAATCAAGGTATTAGTGGTGACCATAAAAGGCCTCCCTAGGAGTATGGCGTGCTCATTTCCTTGTTGTTTAACCTCCGCTATGTCTAAGTGTTGGACCCCAAACTTTTCTTGGAAGATTGAAATGATGGTAAGTGATTCATGTGCAAAGAAAAAGGGAAATTTTTGAATTTGAATTGA
>JANZLX010000211.1:25259508-25274779 GCA_025531955.1 Erythroxylum orinocense | reverse complement strand
CGTAAAACATGTAACACAACTTACTACATTCACTGCCAATTCTTCATCTAATAATTCTAACGTCCAATCAAAGTTCGGGGTCTAACACTATATCTAGCCCTAGCAACTCACAATAGTCTCTCCTCGCAAATACTTTCCCTATTGTTAGCCAGCTTTTACCTTGTGCTTATAGGAATGGTTTGTAGCACCCCACTCTTATAGTGTGTATCCCTAAACATACCGACGATATTCGAGAACATACCCTACGAGAATGGCATGCTATAATAGTCAGTCAATCATAACCATTAAAAACTTTTCACGCATTATACTCATATTTCAGAAAACCACTAATCAAATTGGGCCCACTTTTTTTCATAAAACATCACAATTATTATTACACTCATTGATCAATCTCATTTACAAACATTTCCAATTTGGAAAGTCATTAAAAAATATAATTATTCAGATACACATGACACAATAATTGTGGAATACATTCTTTGATACAAAATAAAGAAATATCTATGCAGATATGAACTGATCCCAATCTCTATTTCTTACTCGAATGTAGTGGCTAAACTCCAATTTGTCTAACTGGAGATCTTCACGAAGCCTGAAAAATGTTGCAAATTTGGGTTGAGTTTTGCGAACTCAATGAGTGGATCATTCTTCATGGCTCACTCAATCACATAACATATCAATTCATTAATTCAACATGTTGAGTCACATACATTTCATATTCACTTAAATCATATTTCACCTTCAAAAATCATTCAAACTATTTATTTCAACCATTTAAATCATACATATCATATGCATATGCAATAATCATGAGACTCACTTTCAATTGTTATTATTGTGACCGAGTGCCTGTAACTGTCCAAGTATCCATATTCGTTGGGGATACATGACTCATTATACATAGTGAGCCTTTAACTCTTAATCACTTTCCGAGCTTTAAGCTCTTTTTCACTTTCTAAACTTTAAGCTCTTTTTCGGTGGTTGTTGTGGTCATAACAACCTTTATCTGTTCATGCATTCATATAATGAAATGCATCACATGTATTCAGTCAATCAAATGTGCTTAATGTTACACATTCATATTCACGATCACAATCTCATTCACATTTGTCATCGGACCTTAGTCCAGGATTCAACATATAAGTTGAGAATCACTAATTTCGACAAATTCACATTCAATGAGCACTTCCAATATGTTATTCATTAATCAAACGCCTCAGGCAATCAATGTCTGGAATCAACACAATCACATTTACATAATAATTAAATATAGAATTTAAAACAAACAATTAATCAAGTGAGACCATCTAGGTTACTCACAGTGTGCTCCAGATTAGCAATTGCTTCCATGATCCGGAAACATCTAGATGTTGACATTCTATCCTATATATCAAAATTATGCAATACACATATTGCACACACATTATTAATTGCACAAACACATAAACATTCAATTGTACACATATGTATAGGTGTAATATATAATGCATGCTCAATTTGAGTATTCTAGGTATGTTTCCTTAATCACGTCTCTTGATCAATCGAACCTTATCATTTGTATGTGCCTAGCTTATTCTTAGGTTTACACCTCAAGAACACTTGGTTATTCCAAGTTCATCACTCAATCATACACTAAGGTTCATAACTCAATACATTTGATTATTATAATATCATCAATCAATCATTCACTAATGTTATTCTAACATTATATGATCACACAATATCTAGACTCTCCTTCATTCTTACTTGATAGACATCACTCATCTCCTTACAATTATATTAGCATTTCTAAGAGCACTTTTATATCATTAACAACTCATAACTTCCAAATTGAGATAAATTCATATATCATATCTTGCGAAACTTGATCTTCCTAAGTTCATCAATCAACCATTTACCAATACTTTCCTAGTGAATTTATATGACTATAACATTTGGTGGAGAGGAAGGACATGTGTGTGGATTTTGTGGTTCAAATTTCAAGTCAATTGAAGGTCTGGAGAAGGAGTTCTGGTCAAAAGAGTGAAGGGTGTTGAAAGTTGTCAAACAACAATGCACCTTACGATCGTGCAACCAATTGACAATCCTTCTCTGTCATGCATAATCGTGCAACTCCCTAATGTTCCTCTCTGTCATGATCATGCTTGTGCACAATCGTGCACTACCTGATAATTCCATTATTCAAGCATCATTCTAGCTTTTCTCCAAAACCAATTTTCGGGTCCATTTTGCATGATCATTTTGACAAGCAAAATAAAGTATTTAGGCAATAAATTATTCTAAACAATTATTCCTTTATGTCATAAGTTTCTAATGACACTAATTTCATGTAATTTGGTTCATTATTCTACAAGATATACCTAAAATACTATAGACTATTCCCAAACCGTGACAACACATTGTACTCAACTTCAAGCCAAATTTTGAAACTCTTAGAGACAATTAAAATTCGATTCCTTCATAAAAGTTGTATCCATATGTCTCTAGTTTAATCTTAATCAAAAACCATCCCATTTGGATATCCATAGATCAAGATATGGCCAAAATATAGATGCTTATTCGGTGAAAACACTCCATCTAACATATTCCAGCCATTCTTTTTCAAATTTTCTAGATTTTTAACTCCTACATGTTACATTCAAACCATCTTATGCATAGATTATCTTTTCTACTTCATTTCCTCTTCATTCTCAGCTCCATTTCAGCTTAATATCAATCACAAACAAATCATATTCTATGTTTGATCATATCACCAAAAATAGAACACACACACACACACACACCCATATATATACTCGTCATTAACTTTTTGCACATGCTCAACTCTAATCTCATATTCATTTCACTTCTAACTGTCACCTTAATTCTTCCCATTTTAAGACACCACATTACTTCCTTTCATTATCTTTAGACTCATTTTAGTTCATCCATGTAACAACTACCCAAAAATTTATGTGTTTGCAAATTTTGGATGAGTTTTGCGAACTCAGTGAGTGACCATCATCGATGGCTCACCCAATCACATAACACATATCACATCAGCACACATCTTACACTTCTCATTCAATACAATTTAATCACTTATTTTATGCATATGCAGTGCACATGATACTCATTTTTCATTTCTTATTTTGCTATGACCGAGGGCCTAAACTGTCCCATGTAGGGCTCATTAATAACTGTCCCATATAGGGCTCATTAATCGTTGAGTCTAAGGTTCTGAATCACTTTTGAGCTCGAAGCTTATTTTCACTCGTTGAGCTTTAAGCTCTATCGTTGGCTACTCTGGTCACAACAGCCATTATATGATATGCATTCATGAAATAGAATGCATCACTCACATTTGCATAAACCCATTCATTCCTATATCATCGGACCCATCACTCACATTTGCATAAACCCATTCATTCCTATATCATCGGACCTTAGTCCGGCATTCAACTTTAGAGTTGAGAATTCACATTTTTATTTATATGTAATGCACGTTCAGATCACATTTAACAATTACATTAAGTACACTTAGTTCATCCAATTCACATTCAATGAGCGCTTTAATATCCCAATCAAACATCACATCATCGGACCTTCTGTCCGGAACCCAACATAAGCAAACACATCCATATAACCAGTCAATAGTCAATCAATACAAAAATCCAAATAAAACAAACAATAAATTGAAACTATCTCGGTCTACTCACAGTACGCTCCAGATTAGCAATTGCTTCCAAGATCTGGAAACTCCTTAATATGAGCGCTTATCCTGCACATCAACATTATGTCGTACATACATTGCACATATATTAATACTTGCACAATTATAACCATTCATGTAATGCACACATATGTATATAGAATATGTACAATGCATGTTCATGACAATACCAGGTATTTTTCCATCAATTTCATCACATAATCATTCTCATATCAAAACCCATCTAAGTATAACTTATACTTAGGTTGAAGCCTGATTAAAACCATTAAAATCTCCATTCCTTTCTCATTGACTCACTTTCAAAATTTTCCAAAATGCACTTTCAGGTCTACTATTCACGTTCAATTAAAAAGTGAAACTGAAGTAATTTGGTCACACTCTCTTCTAGAAAAGTGTTTCCCTATGTCTTATGAATCCATTGACACCAAAATCACTCAATTTGGTTTAGTAAATAAGAAAATATACCTCAAGCATTTTCGGATTGCTTATATACAAAAATAGTGCATTATGCACATTTTCCATCCAAAATTTTGAATATCTTAGAGAAAGAATCAAAATTTGACCTTTTCAGATATTTTGTAGACCTATAACACTAGGTTACTCCAATTTGAAAATCACCTCATTTGGAGTCCTATAGATCTAGATACAATCAAAACATTGAAGTATGCTCAATAAAACTAATCCCATTGACACTGTTCCAACAGACTATCACAATTCCTTTGATCACTCCTTTTTCAATTTAATTCAGAATGCTACAAAATTTTATGAAGAGGTAGCACAATGTCTTAGAAATCTTTTGGTTTAAGAATCACCTTATTTAGAGGTCGGATGATGTAGTTATGATCAAAAGAATCAACCATGTTCATGTTTTCCCTCTTAACGAACCTATGTTGGCGCGATTGCCATAACTTTCACCATAGGTGTCAGAATGCTTTCGTTTTTAGACGGTTAGAAAGAAGACATCTAGGGCTACAACTTTAATGAAGACTACAAATTAAAATTTTGTCATTTTCGGGGTCAAAATACACGGACCGTGTGAATTTACACGGTTAGACAGTGTAACATTCGGGTGAAATGTGTCCCTGCGCCCCAAAAAAACACTGCCCGTGTGAATTTACACGGGCATACCGTGTAACCTTCGGGTTACACGAAATTTTCACCTCCAAAACTCCTCCAAAAGGTCTTAATCTCATTTTAACCTTCCATACACTCTTAAGCATCCCAAATTCACTTATTTTTAAGCAATTATCACTCCATACCCATTTAAACACAAATCAAAATGCATTCACTTCCAAATTTGAACTCATTTCAACCATCGTCACTATGGATAACTCCCTCAATTATACCCAATTTAAACTCAACATCTTCCATGCATATCTCTTATTATCCACTTGATCATGAACATTCCAATATAATGCATTACCACACACACAATACATAACACAATATAACATTCATCCATGACTTTTGCTGCACTCAATCTCCTCAAGTCATGTCCAAATTTGAAAGTCTTAAAAAAAAATTAAAAGTCAATCTCTTCACAAGAAATATAGCCAAACACCTCTAGTTTCATCTAAACTAAAAATCATTTCAATTGCACAACTATAGAGGGAGTTATGGCTAATACATTTAAGCATACTCAAAGAAAATTTCCAGATTTTCAAACTTCCAATATGTTACATCTAACTCATCTTCTACCCATTTTATCTCTTTCATTACATTTCCTCATCATCATCTACCCAATTCCACTTAATACAACAATCACAAACAAATCATGATCTAGAATGATTATTAACCCAAAAACAAGACAAGTTCATATATCAATTGCCATTGAAATATCCCTTTCACAACCACTTCTCCTTAGAGACATGTATAACACAAAAATCCCTATCATGATCATTCAACCCTTAAATTTTCCCTATAAATCACAAAGCACCATTTCATGAGATTAACCTCTAAATATCAACACAAAAGCTTCATTTAACTACTACCTATGATGTTTGACAAAATACTTACTTGATTTAGCTCCCAATTCTTCAACATCTTCAAGAAACTCAAAAATCCCCAAATTTCACCAACAACCTACGTTCATTTTCATTGTGAGCGTGAAAGGTTTAGGTTTTTGGTGAAAATGGAAGAGAAAGCAAGATGAAAGAGGAACATGAAAGATGATAAAACAAAATCAAGAAGAAGAGAGGGAGACGAGAGCTACGAAAAAGATGGAGGAAAGCCAAAATGAAGCACCAAAACCCCTTTAAAAAGAGAAGCATCGTGGAGAACAATAAAAAAGGGATCTTTCACTTTATAAGAAGTGGTGTGGCAAGTGACACATGTCACTTTCTTATTGCTCCACTTGGCCCACTAAAATAACTTGTTTAGTTAGTCTTCAACTTCTAATCCAATTGTCTCCTAATTTTCAATAACATTTGTCAATAAATCCTAAGGTCATTTAAAAAAATTTTCATTGCCATTGGACAGTAATTTCTACTACCAGTTTACAATTACCTTGCCACTCGACATTTTTCCTAGTCCAGAAATTACCCCGAATTTTTTAGAAATTTTTTTTCAAAATTCTCTAACAATTTTAAATCAACTATTACACCCTCCAAATTGATTTTCAATATAAACAAATCTCAATTCTCAATAATAATCACATTTATTAACAATTATACCCGGAATGTCAATGAATGCATGTACAATTATTGTTATGTGCAAGGATTCACTATTCATGTACATGTGCACCTTAGGTAATGCATGAGCATGAGATGTGTTTTTCTAATGCCTCTGATTAATCTCACATGTACCAAATTTCTCAGGTTCTAACCCTTGTATCGAAATGGGATGTTACGTTTTAAATGACAACCACTAATACATATGACAAGTCTACCAGTAATTAAGAAATCCTTTTTGCAAGCATCCAAGCATATGTATGTGAAATCAAATAATCCTCCTAAGTACTTGTTTATAAGAAAAACTACTTGGGTTGTACTTTGATATATCTAATTAATAGCTTCTTAATGTCTTACGTTTCTTCCATTCTTCACATATTAATAGCTTTAATGGAAAATTCTTTGCATTATATTTCTTGTTGTCTATAGTCTTAAGATTAAAATCTCTTAAAAGTGTAGCCTTAAACCCACTAATATCCCATATATGGTTATCTATAAGGATGTATTGCTTTGCAATCCAAAATGCCTCACATTTTCTTTAATAGTATTCTTGACCAAGCTCATGAGTGGAATGATATGTATTGATTTAAAGTACAAAACCATAGTTTGTTGACGAAGTATGGATCTCCATCCATAACCTTTTACAAATAGCGGTTACTCTAAAATTCTCATTCTTCATATATAAATAATCAAAATCCTTTTCAATAAGTATTGGACTAGATCTTTTCTAAATGTATTAACTGAATAAAATAATACACCAACTATTAAACCAATTGGGCTCATCATATTAGTATCCACTATAAATTCTAAGAACCTAGGTCTTCCTATCTCTTATTTATTTGGACGATTATCCATACTCTTAAACTTATTTGAATTTTCATATCATAAATCTGCCTATACTTATTCAATAATATTTATTAGAACATCTTGTTCATCTCCATTAAAAAACCCTATTAACTTCTTTAATAGCCTTTTCACTAACCATCTTATCAAATATGTTCTTATAATTAAAGGAACTAGAATCATTAAAGTCACTAAGTGATTTTCTATCACCATCATAGGTTGGATTATCTTAATCACTTTCCTTTGCATCATTTGTGATTGTATAAACTTCATCAGAAGTACAAGTAGATTGTTCTCCCACTTTAAAATAAGCATGCTAACTTTCTACATCCTCATAATCAATATGTTCACCCATTCTTAAGCATATTTTGTTATGTTTTAACAAGGGATATTTAGTGTTGTTCATAAATACCTCCACAATGTCATAGTCATTCTTTTTAAATAATTTGATCATATCGATGCTACATGACTCACTTCTTAGGTCTCTAATGTCATTATCAAAAGAGTGAAGAGGAAATTATGACTGAAATATGCAACCTCTTTATAGACAAATTCCATTATTGTGTAAATGACCTACATCATGGTCCAATAATCCAACTCTACCCCAAATTTGTACATTTCTCCTCCTTTATAGTGCATGGTGGGGGTAAATTTGAAGATCCCTCTATGCCAAAATTGATACTTTGTTTTAAGTCCTTCAAATAAGAAAGATTAAAAAAAAAGATAGTGAATTGTTTAACTAAGACTTCAACCGATCTTTAAAAAGATAACTTCAAACTTAAACCAATTACAAATAGTGAAGTGTTTAACTAAAACCAACATAATATATCAATGGTATGGGAAGTTTTACATAGTTAGAGAATACTCATCTTTGGAAAACAAAAGCATTTACTTAAGTTCTAAGATATGGGAAACATTTACATGCATGTATTAACACTTTAAAATTGTCATAATTAAACCTAAAAGACTGATGAAAGCAATCATAATGCATAGCTGGATTAAAAAAAATTAGTAGAGAAGAAGAACAATTGCCAATGGCTAGCATTTCTAATTATTTTAACAAATAAAGAAAATTAATCTTATAATACTATTGTAGTTTTTGTATAGAAATTATTAACATCCAGTATATATTGACTGTTAAAATGAACCAAAAGTTAACACTAAAAATTTCCAAGTTTCGTTGACATTAAAAAGGAGTAAAGATAGACTATGATAATGAATTCCAAGTATTAAAAGCTTAAATATATGCTAAGTTTGAAAATGAGTGAAGACCCAAATGGGGCATATAACTAAACTAGTAAAAGATATGGTTTTAAGAAGAAAGGAAGCTAAAAGACACAAAGATAAGCAGTAAATTTAACTTTAAGGCACAAAAACCTTGATTTCTACTTTGTGGGTCATTTTAAATGCATGAGATCAATTAGTTGATCACAATGAAACATGTTATACTAAATATGCAATAAAATCATCAAGGTTAACTTTATACCAATGCTCACTTTCTTTTTTCCTAAAATAAAATAACCCATAAACAATAATGATGTTATTATGATCCATTTTTAGGCACTAGATAGTTTATATTTAAGTTGTTTAAAGTACCAACATTAAATTATAGTTTCAGAAGGAGGAAGTGAAAATAAAGTGGGACCTAATGAACTAATTTGGTGATAAGTAGCATTGTTTGTTGGATGGTTATATTTTTATGAAATGCATAATGATTGTAGTTCTAAGATAATTTTCATTTTCAAAGCCATAAACAAAATCCAATAAAAATGTAATATATTTTTCGTAGTGCAGATTATAGATGATGATATTAGAAATTTAAGTGTTGATCATGTTTATATTAGGATTCTTGCACCTATATCCATAATCCCCAAAAAATGTTCTCTATTACAACAATGTGGTAAAATAAGCATTTATATTTATAAAAATAGAAAGCTTATAAATTTTGCACTAGCTACTTACTATGTAATGTACTATCTGAACTTTCACTCATTTCACTTCACTACTCTTTACTTTCATGTCTCATTTTTCAGAAGATATATCTTAATATATATTAGCAAGAAAAAGTTTTTAAAAATAAAGATTAATAAGTAGCCTATCAATCCCAAGTGAAAAACTTAAGAGATAAGTACCTTTGATTAGTTTTGAAATTTGGCTTCATGATATTACATTCTTGTAACCTCCCACCACCTACCTAACTCATCTAGATACAACCTAAATGTCGAGCAACCTACAAACTCAAAAAAGTGATGCCATTAAAAGATGGATCTTGTTAGAAGATTAATCTTGTCAATTGAAAAGGGATCTTGTCAGACTCAAAATATGGAGAAATACAACTTGCAAATTCTTAAAGAGGAATTCACAGATAAAATTAGGGAAAAAAATTTGGTGGTTGTCAATTTAAAATTTGTAAACAAATTAGGTTTAATCTAATTGGGTTGGGTGGGTTAGGTTTACTTATGGTCCAAATAAGGTTAAAAATATGGTTAGGATGACATATTAGGTAAAAAAGATTAGTTTATATGTCCGTAGTTTATTACGTAAGATTCTTCATTAGTTTTACTAATGAAAGTCAATAATAGGAGATATTTAGTCTATTAGAATAGAAGTTAAATAAGGTATTTATATTGGGCATGTCAGAGATTTTTTGGGAAGGTATAAATTAGAAAGACTTTTTTAAGAATTTTAAAGATTAAGGTTTTCTGAAGTTATTTAAACTGTATGACATGTTTGTGTCTTTCACCTAACTTTACATACCATGTACCATTTTTAATGTTTTAAAGGGAAAGTGAATGATGATATTGAATATGGATCATTCATGATAAATAAATTAAAAGGAAATATATATTAAATATTGATTTAACATATGTGGAGCATGCCTAATACCATTTATGTTCTTTGATATCACCAAATGTTTTACCATCTTTAAAAAGGACATGATTGTTGGACTAAGTGAAGTATTAACCCAAAGTTTTGATGATGATAAACAAATTACTTTCATCTTTTTGTTTATATTAATAGATTCATTTTAAAGGGACAGTATGTGAAAGATCATATTCAATAAAAGGCAAAAATTTGTAAAGAAGCCTAATGAATCATTAGGGAAATTAAAGGATGAAGAAAAAGAGCATAGCTGTGCAAGTATGAGCTTTAAGGAAATTCAAATAAAGAACCTAGAAAAAGGGATAATTACAAACATAAGGTTTTAAAAAATAATTATAATAACTTTATCTTGGTAAATGAAATAGGACCTCAATCATTGTGCGACCATTTGTACTTAGGGCATATTGCATATAATTTTTCATAATCAAGAGAAATTTTAAAAGATTTTAAAGAAAACCCTCTTAATGCAATAACTTTTAAGAAAATTTTGACATGTTTATAGATTAAGTCTTTGTCAAAAGAGTGGGTTTTAATCTTTGAAACAATCTGAAAAGTTCAAAAAATTTTAAAGGAAATTTAGGTAACTAATGTACAGATTTAGTGAACAATGTTACAATTTTGAATAGACTAATAGACCAATACAACAGTGTCATCAATGAGTATCTATTCATAATAAGAATCATGAGATTATGAATATATTAGTATACCAATGTACCAAATTGGTTAACCATTATTACTATGACTAGTTGTTGCAACGATTAGTTTTTATTTTTAATACTCTTTTAGGTTATTTTGTGTCTAAATAGATCACATATGAATTATGAAAAGGATATTAGATATAAAAGGGAGTTTCTAAGAGTTATGAAAGGCTAAAGAGAGTATTTTAGCGAATGAACAATTTACATAATGGTTGTTTGACTGAACCACTATAAATCAATTGTCTCTCTTTCCTAACACTCTTTTTACTATTATTGTCTTTTTTATAATTATTTCATATGAATTTGTCATAATCATTCATTAGTTCAAAATAAGTTAAAAAGTATATATATATATACACAATTCACCCTTCTCTTGTATACCATCCTAAGACTAACAATAATTATTAAAGCGTGTCTTATTCATTGCACATAAAATTTTAGAAAAATTTGAGCAAAGTATTCTATAGCACTATTAGATTCATTTTTTTTAGATAAGAGGGTCAAGATATTAATATTTCTTTATTTTCAATAGAAATTATTACTTGTTTTAGAGAACTAAGATAAAAGTCTTTCTCATGGACAAAGATTTGATTTATGGGAGATTATGAAGAATAGCTAGTTAAATATGAATGACACTAGACTCATTTCATTAAATAGTAAGGCAATGCACATTTTTTTCTACATTTAATAGATATGTTCTTTAAAAAAATGTTAATGTGTCAAAATGCTCATGATATTTGACATATAATAATCTTATATAAGTTAGCAATTATCAATATGTTAAAAACCAAACTGAACATGAAATTAGTTAAAGAAAATGTTTAAGGTTTAAAGGTTCAATAGGTATTAAACTGCTACAAAAACCAATTTATAGTAAACAAGAAGTAAAATTTGTAAGAATAAGTAAGTAAAATATTTTATTGAAATAAAAAGAATACACAAGTGTCTATTATTTTATAATGAACTAATAATAAATCAATTCTAATAATTAAAAATGAATTTGAATCTAACATAAAACTTAAAATAATAATAAAAATCAAAATTGTATTTTTGTAGGAGGTTGTATCTCATCATCATCAAAAGTTTTAAATTGTGTAACGCTAGATAAAGACTTGTAAACCACGCTTTCATCTAAAGTATCTACATCAACTTCTTCTACTGTTTTTAAATAAATTAAAAATTAGAAATGTATGAAATTTTTATCAATTGTAAAATTGTAATATATTGTACATTTAAGTTAAATATGATCAAAATAAGATATGAAATGAGGATCATCGTGTATCCTTAATTCATTCGTTGTGATAAATGCATTTTCTTTATAAATCATCCTTTTAAGTTTATTATAACCAAGATTAAGCGATGATTATTTTCTTCGATCCAAATCAATATGGTCAATACAATCAATATCAATTAAATTATATGTTCTCTTCTTACTAAAAGCTCTGACTACATAATAAAGAAATTATTAAGTCAATAATATTAACAAAAATAAAAACAAATCAATAAAACACCTCTTTTTCATTCTCAAATTATAAGTAACATAAAAAATATCATTGAGTCTTTGATGTTTTAACCAATTTTGTTTGTATGTATGAATACATTCAAAAATGCTCCAATTATATTCATAACCTGCTAAAGAAGTTGTTTAATTGAGTAATCTAATAACGAGTATTATCAATATTGGAGCGTTTTCACCAAAATATCTCCACCACTCATTTGAATTTTAAATTAATATTTATGAGAAATAAAAAAATATATTATTAATAAGTAAACGATGAAATAAAAGTAAAAGAAACTTACCAAGGTGCTTTTTTTCATCATAAGTTCTCTTTTTGCAGATGATTTAACAAAACTTCCTAAACCTTCATGATACAATTTAATTTCATTTGTCGCTTGTGATTGCTCTTTAATAAAGAGAATATCTTTGCATCAATCACATCAAAGAGACCATCATTAATACATGCGTCTTCACTACATAAGCAAAAAAGATTAAGAAAATAAGCTACTAAGTAGAGTGAGATGCTTATCCTATCGTCGGTCAAGAATATTTATATAAGGTTTGTACAATTTCTCCTTCCCTTTAAAAAGACTCATAATTTTTTTGCAAGCTTTATATATACCATCATATATATAATTTAAAGATGGTTTCTCATCTGAGCTATTAATCCTCAACAACCTTATAAGCAGAGTCATAATTTTCATAATCATTAAGCAGGCATCCCAAAATTTATTATTTAGAATAATAGTGTGAGATCCCACATCGGTTAAAGAGGGGAACGGAGTACACCTTATAAGGGTACGAATACCTCTCCCTTATAGACGCGTTTTCCATAGCCTAATGCACCAGATCTCATTGGAACTCTGAAGTTAAATGTGCTTAGGTGAGAGTAGTTCTAGGATGGGTGACCTCCTGAGAAGGTCTCGACAAAAATAAAACCGTAAGAACTTGGCTGGGCCAAAGCCCAAAGCGGACAATATCTGTAAGCGGATGATCTGGGATGTTACAAATAGCACAAGCTTCTTTTCTTTTTGCACTCTTTGATAACTTATGACTTGAAAAATATTTATTTGCCATTAAATTTTGAAGTAGTTATTTATGTTCACAAAAAAATTTACAAACCTAATAACAGTATGATACATGATCTCAACCTAATCTTCTTGCTTTCTTAACTAAGAAAAAAGGAAATATGATTATATAAAAAAATTTATGAGCTTACATGCACGTGAAGGAAAACTATAATATGATCCATACCACCAATATCTTTTAAAATAAGATTTATATAATAAACAATATAGAGAGACCAATAAATATGCTCTTACTTTGATTGTAACAAATATCCAGATGATACATAATTAGCTCTATTATCTTTAGTTTTATAAATACCTTGATAAAAACTTTTTCTATATGATAAAATATTTAAAAGGAAGAGAGAAAAAAAAATTTTCTCTTTGATGCTTATAACTTTATATATTATATACTTTTTTTTTTAATGTTGATAAAAGGAGGATAGAATGGTGATACAAAATTTGGATCATTAATGATGCATGAATTAAGGGAGACCATGCATTACGTATAATTTTAACATATAGAGATATTAGTCAATGCTATTTATTTTTTAATATCAATAAATATCCTGTCATTATTAAATAAGAGGATATTGTTAGACATGTAAAGTCCTAACCCATAGTTTTAACAAACAAAATATATTGTTGTTAATGAATTTACTTTTTATGATATTAGCAGCTCTGTTGTAATGGAATCAATTAATATATGAAAGATTAAGTTCAATGAAAGGGAAGAGTGAGTAAAAAAAACTAAATAAATTATTTGAGTAGTCAAAGGATGAAGAAAATGAACATAGCGGAGCATATATACAACATAAGAGAACTTTATTAAATAATCCAAATAAAGAATAAACAAGGAGGAATTAAAAACATTAATATTAATAAATTATTATAATCCTTCTTGTGATCTCATCTTGGTCGTTTTAATGAATTAAAAGTTCAATCATTATATAATCATTTGTAATTAGAAGATATAACATATACTTTGTCATAATTAAGAAGAAACTTTGGAAGGTTTTAAAGAAAAGTCTTTTAATGCATTAAAATACTTTTTGAAAGCAACTTTTTAGAATAGTTTTTGTCAAAGAAGTGTGTTCTAATCTTTGAAAGAAGTTTAAATGAGAAAAAAAAACTTGTTTTAGGAAAATATATAAACTAATATAGGGATTTAAGAAACTAACATTAGAATTTTAGATAGACGGGTCACCAATATAACAATATGATCAATTAGTGTCTTTGATAACATGTACAATGAATTCGTGACCACATTGGTCAATAAATGTTAATGTTACTTATCATTGTAATGAATAGTTTTTTGTTTTTTTGGTGACTATTTTGAGTTGTTTGAAGAGAAGGACCTTGAACATACAATAGAGTTTTTAAGAGTCTTGAGAAGTTAGCGAGATTATTTAATGAGTGTGTGCATTGTCTAACATATAGTCACTCTTTGTTTATTGGTGTAGGTAAAGAAAGGAGTTTTTGAGTTATATAAATGTGCAACTATTGTAATTTAGAAAATTATTTAAGATATACATCATGAAGATTCTTCTTGACTTTGAACAAAATTTGTAGAGGATTACTCTTCACTCGTAATAAATCAAGACATTATAAAGGTTTCTCTTCACCTATCACTAATATGTTGTAAAGAGAGTTCCTCTATATCTATTGAAAGAAGATAGTAAATCCTAAGTAGAGGTGAGGAAGCGAACGTAGATTGAAGATTATTTTTCTACCCTTTTTTGCTATTACTTTTTGTTTTAAAATTGTCTCATCATAATCAATGATATGAATTCCGTTTCGTACCGGCCGGTACCGGCCGGTACGTACCGTACCGGTCAGAATCCGGAACCGGTACGGGTTCATATGTACCGTGTCGAAATTCCGGTCTGTACCGGCTGATT
>JANZLX010000211.1:25230839-25248324 GCA_025531955.1 Erythroxylum orinocense | reverse complement strand
TAAATAAGATAAATGTCAGTGTGATGTTTGGTTTTGTTTGTTCTGTCTTGGGTGGCATCCATGTATCCTCCTAGGGGATATTTGGGTGTTACACAAGTAGCCTACATCATAATAATAATGTTGTGATAATCATAATATGCTAGAAAAAAAAGATATAGCTACGTAAATTACTAATATTTTTATGTGGAAAACTTCTTTAGAATAAAGACCTTTGGTTCATCAAAAGAACTCTATTGTACTAAAAGAGTTTTTTATAAAATAATCTTCAAAGTAGACTAAATTTGAACATGATCCAACAGTAAATTACTCTAGATCTAATGAAAAAAAAACATTTAAAAACACAACAACGGTCTATTTTTTATAAATTTAAAGGGTGAATTAAAAGATAAAAATGTGTTTCTAAAAATGATAATCCAAGTCTAATAAATTTGAATCTTTTTATACACAGGAGATAAATTTCCTAACCTAACAATTCTCTCACTCTTAACTATATGGAAAAGACCATTATTGTGAAAATTAAGTAATATGCATCAAACTTTTTTCTAAGAAAAGAATTGGTCACCATATCATGATCATTGTCATCTTTATGAATCTTTTGCAGTTTAAGCAACTTAGAATCCAAACATATATAATTAATTGTATCTAACATCAATACGCTTCAATATATTATATAATGTCAAATTTTTAACAATTTGCATTACACTTTGACCATTAGAATGTATCACATAGCACCCTTGTGGAAAACCAAGCTCGCTTACAAATCTCTTTATCTAAAGCATTTCTTTATAAGCTTTAGCTATAGTAATAAGTTCTACTTTTGAAGTTGACAAAGCATTGCATTTCTATAATCTGGATTGCTAAGATACAACTCCTACTATAAAGGTAATAAAATAGCCTAAAGTATAGACCTGAAGATACGATTATTCTTCCCCTGCCAAACGCCAGAGACAAGATAAGCTAGAGCTGTACATATTAACCAGACATCACCTTCCAGGGGAAGTTTGAGTCGAACACTTCAATCCATTATGGTCTGATATCATGGTTTCGAATATTTGACTTAAACTTCGCCAAGAAGGTGATGTCTCGATAATACGTACAACTCTAGCTTATCTTGTATATGATATTTGGCAGGAGCGTAATAATCGTATCTTCAGGTATATTGCTTGCACACCATAACACTACTGATAATCATTTAAGATCAGTTTAGAATGCACTTATTCCTTTATAAACATAAGCATGTTGTCATCCAAGGAATGACCTCTAAGGTGGAAGGTATACTAACTCAAATGAGACAACTTAAATGAAGGCCTGCTTATCACAACCCAGTTTTTCTAACTTGTATTAGCTTTAAGAAGTTGCATTTGTTCAGTTAATGCGTACTCTTGCTTAACTTGATCCTTTTAAAGGGGTTAGACCCTCTAATATGTGTTATCCACTTTTGTAAACCCCTTGCTTCACCTTGTCTTTTGAAAATATTACCTTTTTATTAAAAAAAATCCTAAAGTATGACCTCCTTATATGAACATTTGTTATATTTGAAAATATATATACAAAAAGAATATGTTTCCCTTCTCTAAAACACAACCTCAAACTAAAAGAGTTACAAAGATATCTCAAAATCAACTTCAATGCAATCTAATGCTCTCTTTTTAAATTGGAAAGAAACTAACTAACAAGACTAACAATACGAGCTATATTAGGTCATAAATAAATTATTGCATATATCAAATTACTAATAGTTGAAGAGTAAAGAACTCTTTTCATACCTTTATTCTTTTCGTCACTATAAGGATATTGGGTTTTTTTTCTTATTTAAAATGTATAGAAATAGGTGTACTTACCACCTTAACTTTGTCCATATTGAACTTTTGAAGTATTTTTTTTGATTTATTGCTCATGTAATAATCCTAATTTCTTAGTTTTCCTATGATGATGATCTTTACGCCAAGAATTTACATTACCAGTCCTAAATCTTTCATATAAATTATTTAAATAATACTTCAATTGTAATCTTAACAGTATTTTAATTTATAATAAGCAGGTCATCAATATAAAACAAAGAAATATAAGTTCCAATAATTTCTGCAAAACAACACGTGAAGTCTTCTTAAATCCTTACTTTTTTAATAACAAAATCAAACTTCTTGTACCACTTCCTCGATGCATGTTTTATTTCATACAAAATATTCCTGAATTTACAAGTACAATCATCTTTTCCTTTGACTTTATATAAATTTTTCTTATCTAAATCACTATAGAGAAAAGCAATTTTACATCAACATATAAGTTAAGGTGTGTTGGTAATCTTAACATAACTTAGATGAATGACACCTTCACAACCGAAGAAAAGATTTTATAAAACGTAAAATCCTTTAAGTAGTTTGACAACTAATCTAACTTTGTATCGTAGAATTGAAGTTTCATCATTATTCTTTACTTTGAAAATCTAATGGTTCTTCATTCCTTAAATAGCTTCATCCTTTAAGTAGCTTAAACAAATAAAAAGTGTCATTAACAGTGCATTTAGCTATGCCCTCTCTCTTCTTTAAACACTCTGCCCTCTCTCTTCTTTCAATTTCCCACCTTTTTTGGCTAATCCTTTATGCCCTTTCTAAATAACCGAGTCTCCCTTGTTCCCGCCCACCAACCATAGGCGCTTCAGTCTTTTCCAGGGGCCTTTTTCGAATAACAGACGACCACCCCTCATGATGGGTGACCCGTCTCCATCTTTGGGACCCTTTCCTCCCTTGATGAGGGTGATCGTTACTGACAGTCGGAAGGTAACTTTGGATTCAAAGGCCGAAGAGCCTCAGGAGAAGTCGGCGACTGGGGGTGGAGCCTGACGCGATAAGGTTGGTGTTCAGAAACCTACAGGTAAACTTCAATACTACTCGAATGTCCTACAGGATGGAATAGTGTCTCCTTCGATGGAGTTGTTGCGTGCTAGAGCCAGAGCATGGTCCAATGCTCTAATTGGGTTTTTCTGGTCCAAGCAAATGGCATTCCCTGTTGTGAATGCGTGGTCTAAAGCCAGATGGAGTAAAAAAGGATTTGAAAAAGCCATGCTTATGAAGGATGGGTCGATATTGTTTAAGTTCTCTTCGAACTCCAATATCGGGGAGATACTTGAATTAGAGCCATGGCACATTGGAGACTAACCCTTCGTTTTGAAACAGTGGAGGCCAGGATTGTCTTGGAAAGGGGATCCATAAAAGTCATGCCAATTTGGGTTCAGTTCCATGGACGTCCGATTGAATTGGATAGTGGAGGGGTTGAGTCACTTAGCTAGTGGTTTAGGGAAGCCTATTTGCATGGATGTTCAGACAATTGCAATTGATAGAATAGGGTATGCCAAGATATGTATTGAAGTACCGAAGGATATAGTGTTGCGTGATATTTTGTCTATTAAGAGATTTGGAGAGGCAGGGGATTTAGTCAGTGATTGGATTTCTGGGACTTATTCGTGGAAGCCAAATGTGGTAGGAAAGCAGTGGGTAGCTGCGGGGCGATTGTTTTAATCAGGATGACGTGAAGATTTGGTGAATAAAGCAAGTAGCAAGGAGGAGCAAGAAAGACAGCTAGTTCAGGGGAAAGGATAAGGGCATTGTTGATGTGATGACTGAGGAGTCGGGTGAAAATAGAACTGGGCAGATTCTGAGGTGTGAGCTTGCAAGAGGTAGTGATATGGAGAGAAGCAGGACTTCAACAAGGAACCTGCAAACCGAGACAGAGATAGAGACATATAAGGTAAGGGTAGATTTGAGGCGAGAAGGAATAGATAATCAGTGTGATCAAGAGGCAGTTGGGCTATCCAAAAGCTCTCAAAATCCTATACTTTATGACATACAAACCACAGCTGTGGAAGGTGTAGTGGTTGAGGGGAGGCTCCTGACGATGCAGAACCAAGCACTAATAATGGGCACGAGGCCAACTCGGAAACTGAGGCTGGGGAGATCACACAGGCTTCGGTTAGGTAGGTTAAGAGATCAATGGGAAGGAAGAAAGGGAAAAAGAAAAAGCATAAAGGGGTGATGTCCCATGAGTGTCTTTTTTAAGATGACATTTTTAGTTTGAAACACAAGAGGGTTGAATGACCCCCTGAAGAAGCTGACGGTTAAGCAGCTAGTGGCGGACACACATCCTATTTTGGTAGGACTTTTGGAAACTAAAATAAAAGCCACTGCAGATCGGAATGGTTTAGCTTTTTAGGGGACTCAATAGAGCTACATATCTAACCACGATCATTATTATAATGGAAGGATTTTATGCTGGTATAATGTGGATAAAGTGGAAGTTTAAGTGCTTAAGATGGGAGATCAGTTTATCACCTGCAGTATAAGATTCTTGGAAAGGGCCAAATTATGGTCACCTTATTATATGCCTCCAATTTTGCATTCCAAAGAGTTGCATTATGGAATGAGCTGAAGGAGTTGTAGGATGAGATGCAAGGCCCGTGGTTGGTAACTGGAGACTTTAATTGCTGCCACAATTCGAATGAGGTTGAGGGAGGCGTGAGATTTCATGGTGGAGTAGGAGGAGAACTTCAACAATTATTTTTTCACATTGATCTTGTAGATCTTAGAGGCAGTGGCAGATGGTATACATAGGAGAATAAACAAACAGGGAATATGTTCATTCAGAAGAAGCTTGATTGAGCATTGGTAAATCAACAATGGCTCAGCTCTTTTCCACTTGATTCAGCTGTGTTTGGTGAACTAGGTTTTTCGGATCATGCACCCATTATAATATAGCACTAGTGTGTCGAAACTCGGGTTGGGGCTTAAGTCCAGTTTTTTAATGGTTTGCTTCGGCTTGAGGGATTTATGGAAATGATTGTGCAGGTTTGGCAGACTAAAGTATAGGGTTATAAAGCTTTTTAGTTGATGCAAAAATTGAAGTTGGCTAAACGAGTGATTAAAGAGTTTAGTAAGCATCAAACACGAAACATTCATGAGTTAGGTACTGAGCTGGCTGAATTACAAAAGCAGTGCTATATGGAGTGTAGCATCCCACACCTGCAAGACCCGAACCCGACATCGACTGTGATATCCGAGTCTGTGTCTACGAAGGTAACATGCTAGGGCACTCAATCAATTACAAGTCGATTTTTTTTAAAACACTAACCTATGTATGCCGATATGATGTATGAGCATGAAATGCAATGTTCTTAATCTCACTTGAGCTCACATTTACCAAATTTAAAAAGGTCAAAAATTGCGATTTACTAAAATTGACTTGAGGATGTCCGTTAAACGGACATAGACCGGCCAAAGATCCCAAATTCTTCCGAGAAGGTCTGTTAAACGGACCTGCATGTCCGTTTGACGGATATGAATCGACTAAGTGTCCCCGTTTACCCGAGAAGGTCCGTTAAACGGACTTCCATGTCCGTTAAACGGACACACGACCCCTACACCCTCTTCAAAACCTTTTAGCTCTCATGTACCAAATTTTAGGGTTCTAACCTTTAGTAGGGGTACGGGATGGTACTTGGAGCCCTAGAATGAGAGTTTAAGAGCATTTGAGGCTGATGGAATGCATAAGTATCAGGAGGCATTACAGCTGAATGAATGTATACTACAACAAAAAGCCAGACAAACTTGGCTCAAGAAGGGTGATTCCAACACAAAGTTTTTTCATGCTGCTATCTTAGCCCGACGCAATATCAACACCATTATTGAGAAGTCAGATGAGGAAGGAAATGTGTTGAGAGGGCATGAAGCAGTGTCTGCACATATTAGGGAGTTTTTTTTGTTCAACTTATTAGCATTAATGTTGATTCGGGGACTGGTTTTGGGGTTCGGAATAAGCTAGAATTTACTCCAAGCTAAGAAAGAATGGAAATGTTACCTGTTCCATTTTCAGCACAACAGGTGAAGGAGGCCTTATTTCGACTTCATGGTTCCAAAGTGCCCAACCCTGATGGATATTCGACTGGGATTTTCCAACAAACCTAGAATATTACTGTCAGCTGCTAACGGAAGCAGTACTTGAGTTCTTTTCTTTCGGAAAATTGCTGCAAGAGATCAACCAAACTTATATCTGTCTAATTCCTAAGAATGAGAGACTTGAGAGGGTTACAGATTATCTTCCGATCTTATGTTGCAATACGGTGTGTAAGGTTATCGCATCTCTTTTGGCAGAGCGGTTGAAGGGAGTTTTGGTTGAAGTAGTTAGTAACGCTCAAGGGGCCTTTCTTCCTTCGAGAAGTGTTGGCGATAATATTTTGTTGTTGCAAGAATTACTGGGTGATTATCATTCTGGTAAGAAGGTAAACAGCTGTGCCTTAAAGATAGACTTTTATAAAGGATATGATATGATTGGGTGGGGGTACCTGAGGGACTATTTGCAAGGGATTGGGTTACCTCCGCGGTTTTGTCAATGGATATTTCACTATATACAAACTCCCTCTTTGAGTGTCTTAATTAATGGAATTCCTACGAAGCCTTTTAGGATCTTTAGAGGGATTCGACAAGGGAATCCTCTTTCCCCTTTACTTATTCACTCTAGCGATGGAAGGTGCTTCCAAGTTATTGAATAAAATGATGCAGTGCAATGGATTATTTCAGTACCATTATCAATGTCGGGAACTAAATATGTCTCATCTACGCCAGTGATCGATATGATGCTGAATATGATGAACACCTTTTCTCGATGATCGAGCATGAAAATGAATACATAAAAGAGTGGCATTTATGTCTCTTCTGAAGTTAGTAATCGGGAGTAGCTTAGTAATTTGGTGAGGTTGCCTCTCCAAGAAACTCAGTTCAGGTATCTGAGAGTACCGATCACTTCAGGTAAGCCAAGGTATTTTGATTTCTTCCTTTTGTTGGAAAAATTTAAAAGCTGCATCAATGCATGGCATAATCGGTTTCTCTTCTTTGCTGCTAGGGTTAACTTAAATGTTTCAGTGTTGAATAATATGCATGTACATTGGACTGCTTATGTAACTATTCCAAAAAGAGTTATTAAAGAAATGGAGAGGATATTGAAAGCATTCTTATGTACGGGTACGCATGATAAGTGTAAGGGAGCTAAAGTCAAGGGGGGCGGGATTGTGGTTCCTAAGAAGCAAAGGGATTTGGGCATAATTTCGATCAATCAGTTGCAAAGAGTACTACTTATGAAGCATATTTGGCGTTTATTTATGGACAAAGAAGTGATGTGGGTCAAATGGGTGTAGATATATCGACTTAACGAGCAAAGTTTTTGGCAAATCCAAATGAGTTATGACTATTCTTGGATATTCAAAAGTTTGTTGCAATTAAGAGAGTTGATTTACCCTAACATTAAATGTAGAATTGGGAATGGAGAGGATGTAAATTTCTAGTATGATAATTGGAATGAATTAAGCCCTTTTTGACAGAGACATGATTTATCTGGTTTTAGTGATCGTATTTCTAAGGAAGCATTAGTGGTATGGGTAGTTTGGTAGAGGGCTCGATTGTACAGGTGTAGTTTTGGCCATATTCTTGATCGGTAACTTAATGGTGTGATGCTTTGTCTTGAATCGGACAGGCAGATTTGGACTGCCAATCATGCTAGGGTTTTTACAACTAAATCAGCACACGACATTGGGAGAGAGAGGCAGGAAGAGGTAATATGGGTTGAGTTAGTGTGGCAACAGGTATTAAGTCCTAAAGCTGCGTTTTTCATGTAGTTGGCTATCAAAAATAGAATGAGAACAAAAGATAGATCATTTGGTAGTTTTGATCCCATTTGTGTGTTGTGCAAACAGGCCAATGAGAGTAGAGACTACTTATTTTTTGAAAGTGAGTTTTTCAAAGTGGTGTGGAGTTGAATTTTGCATTTGCTTGGTAGACTACATTCCTTCTATGAGTGGAGTGACGTGTGGCAGTTGTTATACAGGAAACTCGATCAGGGCAACCAGATAGTCTCATAATCAAGACTTCGTTTCAGATGGTGCTCTATCACTTATGGAGGGAGAGGACTTGGCGGCTATATAAGTAAGAGGAAAGACACAAATATGAGCTTGCGGGCTACATAGTAAACTTGATAAGAGAGGTTCTCATTATTAACAGGAAGTATGACGACATTTATATGGAAATGAGAAGGAGATGGAATATTTAGAGGATGAGTGTGCTTTTGGGTTGATTATAGTAAGTGGCTTAATAGTAGCTATAATTATTTTATTTTCATTGTCATAGGATTGTAAATTGTAGCTTTTGCTATTTTGGTAATATAATTTTCTTAAAATTTCAAAAAAAGGTGTGATTATCATGCAATTATTTAATTTCATTCTTCATATAGCTTCAAATCATTTCTCTTTTTGCTCAATATCTATAGCTTTTTAAAGTTTTAAGGTTCTCCCCCATCAATGATAAGTACATACTTATGAGGAGGATAATATAATGTAGACTTTGTATTTATAGTAGATCTCCTAAGAGAAGTTTTTAGAACCTCTGTAGCCATTGTCTCTTTATATATTGATTTCTAAACAACCATAACATTATGTACTAGAGCATCCAAAGTATCTACACCTTATTGATCATTTTGTACTTAATCATCATTTTTAATGTCATCTTGAATCTTAACATCCTAAAGACCATCTTTGTTTGCATTTGGTGTATCATTTAAAGAAATTATCTCAACATCGACTAAACTTGCATGGCTTTGAGGATCATTTACTCTCAACCTTATTAGTATCCTCAATAGTCTGGTCCCTAAAGAGCACCACATCATGAATTTTGACAAGTTTCTTCTCTAATTGATCATACAACTAATAGCTAAACTCATTTTGACCATAATTAATAAATATACACTACCTATTCTCAACATCTAGTTTCGACCTCTCATCTTTAGAAACATGTATAAATGTTTTTCTTTTAAAGAATCTCAAGTAAAACATCCTTATCAAACCAAAATGTATTTGGGAGATTACCATCTAAAGCTAGGAGACAAATTAATAACATGAGAAACTATTTAACATACTTCTTCTTAAAAGGAATTTTACGACTTTTCTTTTGCAAGTAAGCATTTAATACTCTCCATCAATGTTTTATTCGTACTTTTTGATAGGCCGTTCAATTAGGGAGTCGTGGGAGGAATCTTTGATGTCTAAGACAATGCTCTCTGTAGTAGTTTTCAAATGGTTTATAATATTCACCACTATTACCATTATTTAGATACATTTCAATTTCTTGCATATTTCTTTCAACAAAAGCTTGAAATTCTTTGAATTTCTCATGAACCTAATATTTGATTTGCAAAGCATAAATATAAAGTTTACTGGCATGGTCATTAATAAAAGTGATAAAATAAAATGGACCACCATTTTCTAAAAGGAGGATGACCCTAAAAGGAAACTCTCCTTTGTTTCCATACCATGCATTGAAAATACTTATGTAACCTAGCTTCCTTAATATTATAAAGTAAAATTTTCTTAGCCAAATGATTAATTCCTTTCACACTTATGTGAATCAGTCTTTTATATCATAATTTTGATGAAGTATCACTTTTAATCATATTCACCAATTCACTAGAACTAGAACTTTGCAACATATACAAGTAAAGGACTTGTACCTTGAGCCAATACTAGTGAACCTTTAGTAGGTTTTCACTATCTATCATTGAAGATATTGTAATAACCATCATCATCAAGCTTTGTTATAGAATTTAAATTCAAGGAAATGTCATGTGCATGCTTGACATGTTTAAGAATTAGCTTTGAACCATTGTCAGCCTTCAAGTAAATTGTTCCCATACTAATCACCCTAATATTGCCATCATTTCTTATCTTAAATAATACAAAATCACTGGTAGTATAAAAAGTGAGTAAATCCTTCTTAGGTGTGACATGACAAGGAGGCACCAGTATTTACAACCAAACTAGTCTCATGGCATACTAAATTGATGACATTTTTATCACAAGCAACAATAATATCACTGTCAACAATGGTAGCAATATGGTTCTCATTGTTACCATCCTCCTTTTCTTGTCCCATCTTCTTTTTCAGCTTGAAAGATTATTTCTTAATATTCTTACTTTACCACAATAATCGCAAACAAAGTTCTTATACTTATAACTTTAGTTTCTTTTACTTTTCCATCTAGTAGAAACATAATTGGTCAAAGAAATAAGAAAAGTTTCTTAAGAATCTAGCGAAATATTAAGCAATCAAAGTTTATATATCTCATGATCAAACTTGATATTCATTCCAAACAATTGTTAAAAAATGACTGACCTCCTTATATCTTAAATTTATCAATTACTTAAGTAAGAACAATTTGTTATTTATAGTCTTTGAAGTATAAAGTGTTTCAATCTTATATCACAAAGTTCTAGCATGTATCTTGTTAATAATGTGAATAATGTGTATCTTCTACCTGTTGCTTAATACGCTACAAATATTATAATGTTTTAATTCCCAATGTCATTTAACATAGTGTAAGGCTTCTAGGTAGTTAACACAACAAATGCAATTTTTTCACAAATAAAAGATCTTTCATCTTATCTTTCCAATTATGGTAATTAGTATTCTACTTAAATTGATGAGGTTATCATTGACTGTATATTTCAATTACTAATACGAAGATAATCATTGACTTGTATATTTTAATTACTAATACTGAGATAATCATTGGCTGAATAGGTATGATGTTTTAAATTAATTTTAATTAAAAAATCATCTCATAAAATAAAGAATGTTCTAGTAGTACTTTTTCTCCTAAAATAATTTTTTACAATAATCTATAATTATCTTCATATCATAAAATATTGACACAATTTAATACAATTGATTAATTTTATGTTTTATAAAATCTTCCACAAAATTTTAAAGCATAAAATTTAAGCGAAGTCAGTAAAATCATGTAAAATAGACTTCCAAAAAACATGAAAAATAATTTCGTGACTTAAACGATTGATAATCTCATTGACTATATATTTTAATTACTAATACTAAGATAATCATTGACTTGGATATTTTTGTATTCACTTAGAGATATTTATAAAGACTATTTCTTTCACGGCAAAGAAAATTCTTTAAAAAAAAACGCGTAATGGTGGAATTAAATCTAGAAATTGACTTATAGAAACATAAACCTTAATATTTTATTTCTTTTAATGTTTTCACAGATGGAATGTTTCCAACTAATTGATCAAAACTTATTTCATTTACCATCTTGAACTTGACCCCTCCTAATTTCTTATGAGTTGGATTAGCAATTATCTTTTAACGACTTACTAAATACATTGCAAGTTCTTCATAATCTGTCGATTGACAAAAATAATTAAACTCTTAAATTTTTAATCATTTATTTTCTGCTACATTATAATCTATATTACAAAAACCAAAAGTTGTATGCTTACATGGGGCATCTTAAGTAGGGATGACAATCGGTCGGTCCATGGGCTTGTCTCGTTAATTTTTTCACAATAATTTTTTAAAATTAAAAGTATAAAATAATATTTTTTAATTGAGTCTAAACTTGAGTTGCCCAGATCCAAGCTCACTCAAGATCTAACTCTTTTAAATAAAATAATGTCGTTTTGCATAGAATAGTTGAGTCTCGGGTCGGTTTGGGTCTAAGCTTAGCCCATAGGTCAGTCCATTGAAAACACTCAGAATCTGAACTCATGGGTCAGTCCATTGTTATCCTTAATCTTACGTGTATTACCCTTCATGCTAACAAGAGCAAAGATAGAATTAATGACAAATTATCTTTTCATCAACCTAGAATTTTATATACTTGATTGATATTTTAATATCTGTGACTTGTATTACAAAGTTGCGTAAAAATCTAAATTTAAAATATAATTTGCCTTTATGTTTATGAATTTTGTCATTGTTCTTACAGTAAGTACAAATCAATGCTTTGTTAATCTGCAATGTCCAAAGCGTCACATTATAATATGCCAAGGGTTGTTATTCATGTAGGAATGACCGCTTGACCCTTTCTTTCTTCTGTATCAGACACCACATTTCCTTCCAATCACAGCGATTTTTCTATGTCACTTTTCTTTGGTACCATCTTCTCTTTCAAGGGCAACTATCAAATGTCCAAGTCAAAATCCAGAAAATCTCTACATGTTGAATCATTGTAACTCTTTGGTACATAAATATCTATTTTTAGCCAACTTTGGCCAATCACTTCCTCTATTCCATATTTATCTTTACGCAGTAAATAAGAATTGGCTTTGGTTGGCCGAAGTAGAACGCAAGCAATCGGCCTCGAATCATTTTCTTATATATGTATATATATATATATATATTGTACTTGTAATCATATGTTCTATGTACCTGCTGGAATCTAAATGAGAGTTGAGTACC
Source organism: Erythroxylum orinocense (assembly GCA_025531955.1). NCBI lineage: Eukaryota > Viridiplantae > Streptophyta > Magnoliopsida > Malpighiales > Erythroxylaceae > Erythroxylum > Erythroxylum orinocense. The sequence goes on along the minus strand of JANZLX010000211.1, from coordinate 25,236,031 downwards.
AAACCCTACCTATTACTCATTGGATCTGACGAAGCTGCCAAGGTCCGCTCTCAGCTCTCACCGGTCTATGCCCTCTTGGCCCATCAACAGTCTTAGTGGAATTGTCGTGACATGGAAGGAACTTTCGGGCTGCTCCGGGAAATTTATCTACAGAAAACAGCCCCACTTGAATTGATAATGAAAACCAAGGACTCATTCAATCCGTATACCTTATCCCATGGTGAGTAATATAAAGTTAAAGAAACCTTGACATGAAATGCCAAACAAAAGTGACAACCTAGAGCACTCATACTTGCGTTTTGCTTTGAAATCCTAATCATTTCGATTAGATCGCATCTCCTTGGTTTATAGCTTCTATAAATATAGTTTCTCCGAAGTTCACAAGACTATACTGGGAAGGAAAAGGTTGTTTGTTTGATTAGCCCGAACGCTAGTCTGGACCCCATCCATCTTCTGTAATACGACATGGAAACTTCTGTGTACATACTTTGAAAATGTGTTATTGGAAATTTACCATTGAAACTTGAAGTGTGGTTTGCAAGAATGAATATTTAATACTTTATTTCAAACGAATTTAAAGAATAAACGGTTATGATTCAAAGAATGTGTTCTATAATGAGAATCCAAAGTAGTGGCTCGGCTTCTAATGGCGGCAGCCCCAAGCCAGTTGAACTTGCCATTTGTTTCTCATCTAGTTCCATTATCAACAGCAGCAAAGTGAGAGCGTATAATTACTCCACGATTTCTAGCATCTCTTCATCTAAACGAGCGTTCTTTTTGGTGTGTGGGGGCACAATAGCTTAACTTAACTTGCCGCAACTTCTTTGAAGTTTCGCAACATCAGGACCTCATTTGATTGGAAAACACCCGTTTGGTCAATTCCACTCCCGAGTGCGCTTTCGCACTTGCAAAAAGTGAACAAAGTGATGATTCGAGCTAATCAAAGTTCTAATGGAAGTGCTCACGATGAGAGATATTTTAACTAGTGCCGAAAACTACTTAATTATGTTTTTAAAATTAAATTAATTGGAAACTCTTTTAATTGACTTATCTTATGTGATTTCAATATTAGTAATTTATATAGATTTTACTGTATACAATTTATCATGCAAGGTGATATTTTATTTAACTAAATGCGTGTTAAGAGAGCGATGATAATAACTCCTTATTCAACGAAAGTTTAAACTTTGATGGATGCATAATAGAGTATATAGGATGCCCTTTTGTTATAACTAGTTAAACGTGCGATATGCAAAATCCTTTTTGACCATGCTCCTCCTTCGTTAAATTCCTTAGATTGCAAGTTTGTCGGGAGATGTCTATCCATAAGTTTTGTCACTTTGTCCTTTCGGTAAAAGGAAGAGGAGATAAATGTGGCCAATTGTCGACTTGTTATGTTGACTAAGTTTGTTGCCTTATTCATATTTAGTTATAAGTCTTAGACATTTTTTTTTGTAATTTCTCGTAAAGTTGGACAATATTTAATTACATTTTTTGGTTTTTAAATAACTTATTGGTTAAGTTATATAATTTGATTCAGATAAAGATAATAAAGTAGCTCAATAAATCATTTAAATCAATGAGTCAAAGTCTAGGTGAAAAATACATCTCAATCAGTATGGATCGGACCTATATCGGATCTGTGATGGGAAAGTTTGAAATAAAAGCTATATATAAAGTTTAAGGGTTCCTTTAGTTGTTCATATCAATCGTAAGTATAAGGATTTTTTTATCTGTTAAGAGAGCTTACATTTTAAGAAAACTGTAGAAAGACGTTGATTGTATTTAGGTGAGGAGTTCTCGTGAAGACAGTGGTAAATTCGCTCTCGTTTCAGTTTCGGAAAACTTGTTTGAAGTTGTGGAACCGAAATAAGGTATTGTCTGCATTTCTTCATTTCTTACCTCCAAAGCTTGGAAAACAGCATCACTTGAAAAACTACCTTAACGGTATTAATCCATTGTCTAGTGAAAAATATGATCTCGAGTTTGGACCTTCAATTTATACGACTCAACCTCTTAAGCTTAAATAAGAAATAATTCTTCCACGGTACCCAATACCAAGTTATACTGTCAACTGTTACAGTCTATAGACATTTTATTTTCTTTAATTCATAGAAAATGTATAGTTTTCAGCAGATTTCAAAGAATAATTCCTTAAATCCTCATTTGAGCTATAAGATACAAGCAGGGACGGAGCCAAACTCAACTTTAAAGGCGGGCCGGAGGCCAACATCAGATAGGGATTTTTTTTTAAAGAAGAGCCACTTATATTTGTAATTTTAAAATTTTTAATTATATAAATAATTTAAAAAAAAATTGAAAGGGGGGGCCATGACTCCCTCCCCTGTAACATGGCTCCGTCCCTAAATACAAGGGTATAAATCTTCTTTAGAACTAGTGTGTACAAGTTGTTTGACAATTTACATGTATCTATATATAGATATATATAAGTAGTTGAAGTTTGAACGAATCAACCACACTAATTAAATACTCAAAAGCTTTGATTTAACTCCAAGTACATGTCCCTTTTGTCCTAGCACCATAGAATTTCCTTAAACTTCTTGCAACAATATATTTGTCATTCTCGTCAGCATGGGATAATTTAGAGAAAGAGAGTGCTAAAAAAGACAATTTAAGGTGGATTAGTCATATTTATATTTTATTTCGACATTTATTATTTAAAGCTTAAGGTTTTACGTGTGTCTCGATTATTTTATATAATTATTTTTTAGAAGAATAAACATAAAAAACGTAATTTTATTGGTTGGATAATTTCATTGGAATGAATGTAAGCGACTCTCCAATGTGAATAACCAACATAGTTAAGTTCTTCATTTTGGATGTGCTACGAAGAATTTAGTCTTGATAAGATGTGGTTAGTAATGTTTGAATTGGTCAATAGAAATTTTATATCATGCTGGTTTTGACTCTTGTTTATGTTTTCTTGTGCTCGTATTTCTCTGTACTAACAAAATGATATAAACTAAGATGTGGAGTTTTGACAATTAAAGAATGTGAATTATTCAGGAGAGAATACAAATTGTTCCATTAACATTAAACAGGTCAATTTGAATCTATGTATACTGTATGATCACTGCTAAATTTTCATAGAGCATTCAGTGAATATATAAAATAGTATTTAGTGAATCAAAATAGTTGAATTTCATAATTATTCTTAAACCAATAAACGGCGGTGCTTTGTTTTTAAATATAAGATTCAGTTCTTCCATGTCCAGTTAAATATATAAAAATGCAATACGATTTATGTAAAACTTAACGTGTTAGATCGAAGTCCATAGAATTTAACATGGAAAAGAAATTTGATTCATCTTATAAATCAAAGGCGATTCCTACTATTCGCTATAATTGAATTTGTCGAGTTGAACCTGAACTGTCAATATTATCTCAATTGACTTGACCCTCATTTTCATACATCTTTCTTTCCTCTCCCTTTTGTCAAAATGTCTGGCTGGGAAAATACTAACCCGCCATTAACCCCAGTTACTATGTCTTTCATTCTAGTAAACGTCAATTTTTTTCCTCCTTTTCGGGGGATTTCTTATGAAATTCATAAAACTTATATACATAGGAATTTAAATATATAATTGCCACATGAATTCATCCTTACGAGCTGGACCCTTGTTTTTTTTAATCTCAATATGTTGATTTGCTTTTTTTTTTTAATGCAGCATAAAAATGAAGAAAATATGGAATATCTGATTTTGATCTATCTCGACTTTTGAAACAATTTTCATAGCTAAAACCAGATCCAATGTTCTGGGACTTTCATGAGAATCGTTCACCGACACGTGATTAACGTATTTCTATAATTTTCTCAATATGTAAGTGTGGAAAAATGAAGTTGTGAATTTTCACTTAGATTTCGCATGGAGAGAGCAACATATTTATATACAAGTGTTCTGAACTAACAAAACAGTAAAAGAACTAACTACTATTAAACTAACGATCGTTGACTATCAAAGTAATTAAGTTAAGACGCTGACAGCCGCCCGCAAGCTAGAGAATGGAGAGTCGGTCATTCCTAGCTTGAACAAATTGGAGTGGAATGGGGCAGCGGCAAGAGGCTTGGTGAACACATCAGCTAGTTGATCTCGGGAAAAACAAGGCATCAAATGAATCACTCCAGCAGCAACTTTCTCCCAAACAATATGACAGTCAATTTCAATATGTTTTGTACGCTAATGAAAAGTAGGATTGGCTGCAAGTTGGAGAGTAGAGTTGTTGTCACAAAAGAGAGGAGTCGGATGAGAAACCACGATGTGAAGATCGCGAAGCAGATAGTGTAACCACTGAATCTCACAAGTGGTGGAAGCCAAAGCACGGTACTCTGCTTCAGAGGATGAGCGAGAGACCGTCAACTGCTTCTTGGCCTTCCAACTGATGAGGGAGTTGCCAAGAAAAATGTAATAACCACTAACAGAACGCCGAGTCTCGGGCCAACCGGCCCAGTCAGAATCACTGAAACCTTTAAGCTCAGACGAACCGGAAGCAGATAAGAAGAGACCAGTACCAGGAGAACGCTTCAAGTAACGGAGGACCCGATGAGCAGCCTGAAGATGAAAAGTAGTGGGCTTATCAAGAAACTGGCTGAGTTGTTGGACGGCAAAAGCAATGTCGAGGCGGGTGGATGTGAGATATAAGAAACGACCAACAAGCTGTCAGTACAGAGTATTATCACCGAGAATCTCACTATCATCACTACGCAGCTTGGACGTAGACTTGGTCACGAGTGGTGTTTTGGCAGGTTTACAGTCCAAAAAACCATTATCAGCAAGAATGTCAAGGCAATATTTCCTCTGAGATAAATGAATACTAGCAGTAGATTGAGCGATCTCTAGACCAAGGAAAAATTTCAAGTCACCCAGATCTTTGATCTTAAATTGGTCATCCAAAATTTTTTTGACCGTGTTGATTGCATGCTGATCATTGCGTGCGAGGATCACATCATCAACATAAACTAATAAGCCAGTAAAAGAATTAACATCAGTCTTAACAAACAATGAATGATCCGAGGAAGATTGGGCGTAGCCAAGAGAAAGCAAAGAAGCAATGAGTTTAGAAAACCACTGTTGGCTAGCCTGCTTCAAACCATAAAGGGACTTTTGAAGCCGACAAACTTTATTAGCGCCAGAACATTCAAATCCAGGAGGCATCAACATGTAGACTTCTTC
>JANZLX010000211.1:25215503-25230739 GCA_025531955.1 Erythroxylum orinocense | reverse complement strand
AGAGAGCAACATATTTATATACAAGTGTTCTGAACTAACAAAACAGTAAAAGAACTAACTACTATTAAACTAACGATTGTTGACTATCAAAGTAATTAAGTTAAGACGCTGACAGTAAGCGCTTTTAACGAGTCAAAGAATCCGTATACTTATAAATGATATGAGTAACTATAGGAGACCTTAACCTTTATATATAGCTTCTATACCGAATTTCCCTATCACATGCCCGATGTGAGTCCAATCCACTCTAATCAAAATCCATTTTTCTCTCAAATTTTAATTCATTGATTTAGATTATTTATTGAATCTACTTTATTACCTTTGTCTAATTTAACCGATAAATTATTGAAAAACTAAGAAATACAATTAATAATTGTGCAACTTACGGGACTAAATAAAAATTTAACAATATTTTAAATCCTTGAATAATTGGCCATTAATTGAGAAAACCATATTAGATCGTGAATAATTATTTTTAATAAAATTAGAAGAAATCTTGAATTTTATAGTTTATTAACATACCAAATAGGAGTGACTAACTACTGGAAGTTCATGGGAGTGACTAACCGGTGGACCTTTAAATATAAGAAGATTTTGATGTTAAAAGAAGTTGACCTCATACGTATAGATAAGGCACAATTATTAACCAAAAAATCTATGGAAAGCTCGATCAAAAAAATGTTCATTGATGGTTTTGATGTCTGGAAGCAAAATGGAGGTTGATTACTCAACCACGAACATTCTGGAAGTGATGGGATAAAAGACAAGATAATTGCCAAGTTATCAAAAGTTAGCACACAGTTAACTTTTGTAATTGATTTAGTTTTTTTTTTTCAGTATAAACCATCCAGTTTCTGGCATCACATGAGTGTTAGACTAATTCAAACTCGCCATAAGAGGTTTTACTAAGCGATAAATAGCTGACCACGAGACGCGTTCCATTCTCAGGGAGGATTCAAACTCCCCACCAGAATTAGAGGAACAACAACTAACTGGATTAGTCCTTTGCATAAAAAATTGAAATCAAAGTTGGCAAAATTTTGACACCTACAAACTTGAAATCAAATCTAGACCAAAAAAAACCAAATTCTTTCTAACAAGTTGACTAAAACCAATACATTAAATACATGACATAGTATCAAGTTGAAAACTGATTTTCTACAACAAGGGTATAGTAGGAAAGAAGACATCGGTACAAAGATCAACGAGAATGTCGACGAGACGAAAAGCTTATTGGAAGAAGACGGTAGGTGTAGAAAATGGAGAGGAGAGCAAAAGGGTTTCATCTTCTTCATCTGCCTTTTGTCCTTGGAAAAATGTGAAGCCGATTTTCCACGCGTTCATATGTAAAGAAGGGGGAGAACCGTATTCGAAGCTTCCCAGCTCACAGAATAGATCAGAACACGGGCCCCACAGAACAGTAATACGGTTGAATATTCTCCTGTATTGAATTTTTGATAAAGAAATTGCTAACCTTTGAAAGAGGCTAAGTGGGGTGGTGTCATATTTGCTTTGTCTAATGGTAAGTAGTAGTGTTAGTTTCTCAAAATTTCTAGAACCCACGTCGCTTTCTGTGCACTGTACACTTTCTTTTATTATAAGTGTCTCGTACACGAAAGCAGGAGGAAGAGAAATACCTCCCCTTTAAAGTCATGGTCTCTTTGTCTTGTGTTTTCTATTGGCAACAACCATCAATCCCTTCTCTTTGAACATCCATGGAAGTAGATAATCAGATGCTCTGTGACTATAATCGTGTCAGTTCAAAGTGTTTCCTTTCTGGGTTCTACTGTTGGGGCTGGGAATTCCTCACCGCTCTCTTGCTCTTTAGTTCCGCCGTCTAATCCTTTTCATTCATTTTCTTTGTTTCTCCTTTTTTATTTTGGTCTATTCCTTGCATCTTTTTCTTTTGGTGTTAGGTTTGTGTTTCTTTTCTTTGTTTTGGTTGCTTTTGGCCCCTTTTCTGGTGAAGGGTAGATCGTGAAAGATGGCCCAACGATCTGTTCCGGCGCCGTTTCTGGCGAAAACTTACCAATTGGTGGATGATCCGACAACTGACGATGTGATATCCTGGAACGAAACTGGCACTACTTTTGTTGTTTGGAAAACTGCTGATTTTGCCAAGGATTTGCTTCCTAACTATTTCAAGCACAACAACTTCTCTAGCTTTGTTCGCCAGCTCAACACCTATGTAAGTCCCACCGCCTCGCCTTTCTATATTACAACGTTTATGTCATGTTCTTTTCTATTTTGTCTTGGTCCAAATTTGGACTGTCGTTTGTGTTGTTAGTTTGCTAATTACACAACTGGGTCATGAATTCCTTGCTTTCTTGGAATTCGAACACACTGTTTAGACATTAGAATCGTTGGTGGGTAAGATGGTAGTTCAGGACTCGATTGTTTGAAGACTCTTTGGTCTATTATGGTTAGATGGTAACTAGCATACATGACTTTGTTATTGGTAGGATTGTAAGGTCGAATCTAGGCACCTTTAAACCGAGCAACCAACAGTAGGTGAGGGGCATCGGTGTCTTGGAGTCGGATTTAGGTAATCATGTATTATTAGGACGGAATTGTATGTAGTGATACAACAAGCGACGAGATCATTGGTAGGAAATCAAGTCGTATCTAATAAAATATAGCAGAACAACTGAGAAAATTTAAGATACATTTAATGGTTTGATTGAAAGTTTCAGGGGTTTTAACCATTTAATTCGACGATTAATATTATAAAAGATTTAAAATAAAAAAGTATAAAATAACAGAAATTAATATGATTATTACGATTAATTAACAAAATATTTTAAATAATATTAATCTATATATAATCAACTCCATAAGTAATCATACCCTAGATGATAGATACCCTAGATGATAGGTATCCCTTTTGATACACATTATGCTTCCTAGTCAAACAAAAAGATGATAGGACTCACTTCTTCTGGCTAACTGAACCTTCCTGTGGTAGTATAGTCAACTGCGTAGTTGTTCGTGAGTTGATGTCCTTATCCTTGTTATTGTAAGGAAGTATTAATGTATGAAACCAAAAGGGGGGACTTAGAGTTTGGTCAATGGGCTATAAGGCTATGTATGTTGGGCTTCACGACGCAAATCGAACAAGATGATGTTCGATAAGATTGTAGAGTTTTCCACTTGGCCTGTGTTTTCCTTTTCCTAGATGAAATTAGACTAAGACTAGACTAGGAAATTTCCAATTGCGTGGAGAAACAGAAATTCCTCAGAAGTCCACTTTCGTGTCCTAAACTAGATCGCCCATTTATGACCAAACCAAACCCCAGAACAATCGAGTTTCATGAACCTTTTTTTCTTTTCTAATTTATGTTTTAAAAAATTGGAAAAACTTACATTTTTTAATTGAATGTTATTTTTAATCCAGTGTTTTAGTTTTTAATTCAGTTTTAATTTTATTAATCATTTCACACTAACATCTTCTGTTAATTCACTTTCCAATTATTAATTTATTTTTTGAATTTTTAATTAACTTTATTATAAATTTATTAAAAATAATCAAGTATATAAATTACTTTGTTTTAATTTAAGTTGAAATATCAAATTCAAAAAACGTGGTGATTAACTAGAGAAGGGAGCATTTACGTTTTTTAATTGACAGGGCTTTAGAAAGATCGTGCCCGACAAGTGGGAGTTTGCCAACGACAATTTCCGTCGTGGACAAAAAGAGCTTCTGTCCGAAATCCGTCGCCGGAAGGCAGCCATGCGGTCCGAGGGAAATGGTGCCAGCAAGCATGTAGGAGGCGGCGGTTCGTCGCATTCAAATTCCGGGGAGGACTTGGCATCGACTTCAACTTCTTCACCTGATTCCAAGAACCCCGGATCGGTGGAGACCGTGGCTACTATGACCCAACTGGCGGGTTTGTCCGGCGAGAACGAGAAGCTGAAGAAAGATAACGAAGTGCTGAGCTCGGAGCTGGCGCAAGCCAAGAAGCAGTGTGATGAGTTGATAACGTTCTTGACCAAGTACGTGAATGTGGGGCCCGATCAGATCGATCGCATCATGAGGCAAGGAAGCTGCTCTGGGTCCACCCATGATGGCGGCGACGAGGATAACGATGACGATGACGATGACGAAAACGACGACAGAGAGAGTCTGAAACTGTTCGGTGTTCTTTTGAAATGCGACGTGAACAAGAAAAAGAGGGGTCGTGATGAGAAAATGAGGTTGGCTGGGCCTGGGCCACAAGCAAAGGAAATCAAGATTTGCAATTGAAGATTTGACGGTAGTGGGTGTGGGGCTCTTCTCTCTCAATGTTATGACTAGCATTTCCTTTTATTTCAATAATGTTTGTACGGGGGAGAGCTAAGAGCTTGGAGATCAAAGGCAAATGGGTCTCTTGAGTCTTGTCCCTCTTATTATAAGATAGTTAGACCATACATGTGTAAAGCTTGTGTGAGACCATTCATAACTCTTTAAGAAGGATTAATATTGTTCAGAGATGTTCAAATCAGCTTTTATTTATGTCGTTGTGGAGACATTTTCTTATTTAAAGTTAAAGAATAAATGTAGATGGTGCAAAAGAATCTTCAACAATTCTTCTTTATCCTAAAAATTACGGTAAGAAGCGTGCACGTTTCACACGAAAGAGACGGTAGAGAGACGGAGGCACTGTGTTTAAGTTGAAACGGAGCGTTATGACGTGTAACTTTGCTAGTCATAAAATATCACCGGTGGAGGCTTCCTGAGCAGAGAACTCATGGCTGTCAGATTCTGTAGCATTTTACCCTCTACATCACTCTCCTTCCCTTCCCACTTTACGTCCCCTGTAACAACTTCAACTACGGTAAGATTCTTAAAACCCCATATCAGAGCCACTTCTTCCCCGGCCATGGAGATGCACGACAGTGGACGAGACAAGTTTTTGGAGTACCCATTTGTGTCGGCTCCGCACAGGGACATGATGATTGATCTTATTTCTATGGTGGAAGATAGACTTGGCTCGCAGCTTCTTCCTTGTAGTCTCCCAATTGATGCACAGTACTGTCAGAATGAAAATGGGACCGCCCAAGCTTCTCTTCACATTAGATCGGGTCATGGGTCATCCCCGGTAATTTCTCGTCTCTTTCTCTGAAATTCCCTTGCTGAAGCCTGGAACTTTGATCGGTTCCTGTTCAGAAGACATACAATTGGTTATTAGTTTATGTAGTTTCTTTCAATTGTTGAGTGGCATTTTGAAAGCGTCTGCTTTGCTTGATCGAAGCAGGACAGATGCTTTCTGGTGGTAGAGTTACTGTTTGATATCTGAGTCTTATGGGTTTGGACAGTCTTCATTTTCAACCTTGCTAGTAAGTACATTGATTGTTTGTAGTGGTAGCTAATTGTGCTTCTTGCTATGATGATCTTGTAGGCAAAGTAAAACTTGCGCTAATTTAGAAAACAATTGTAATCACCAAGTAAAGTGGAAGTATTGTAATATTGCGTCTTCTGCAAAATGTCCTTTTCAGTTCCACAAGTTGTTGTGCATGCTGGGTTGGTTAATTGATGCAGGAGATCGGTAGGTTACTTTTGCGCTGGCGGATCCCAGTTCTATAATTGTATTATATGTAGGCTCTAACTGTGATTCAGCTTTTGTTTTTATTTTAAATCATGATTACACAGTTGTTTTCTAATATACTACCCTCATAGTGGTTGCTTGGTTGGTTGGTTGTGGAAACTTAAATCTAGTGGTTCCAAGCTATGTCCAGCAAGAAAGAATTTAAAGTTAGCAAGCTATCATTCCCTCGGGGCTTCTTGTCGCAGAGTGCATGGCATGCATTGTTGTGTGTTTTTTTAGGAACAGGTTTGGCACAATTGGAATGAACAAACAGTGCAAGTTTGTCTTACCGTGACCTTAAAAGAATTACATAGTTGGTCTGATTGCTAAACATGCTCTATGCTAGAAAACTATATTTTAATTTATAGGGTGTGGGATAGGGTTTGTAAGTTCTATTAATTTATTATTTCCTCCTTATCTGATGTCTCATTGGCTTTTGTTGTGTCTTCGAGACTACTAATATCATGAAGAAATGTAAACATCTTATATTTCTTTCTACCATATATCAAACGTCTTATTTTTCTTTCTACCATAGATTTTGGTCATAAGCATCTATATCATAAAATCAATTTTTGTACAAACCATCTTACCCCATCCCCCTCTTTTTGATGTTTGAGCTAATGTCTCTGCAAGCTGGCCTGTTCATCCATAAATCGTGTATTATTCCCCTTTGGATTGTTTTGCTATCAACTTCAAAGGATTGGATGAAGTGTGCCTCATGATTCATGTTTCATACAATTGTCTTAAATATGATTCAAACATAGGTATTTCTTGGTTATCAGTTCAGGGGGCTATTAATATTAGTGTTAATAATGTGGATTGTAACTTGTGTCACCACAATATACCATGCTCCTCGTCGATTTACTTGACATTAATACAGAGTTATCTAATGCTGGACATGTTTCAGGTTGATTTCATATTGGGAAGTTGGCTACATTGCAAGCTACCAACAGGTGCATCGTTGAACATAACAAGCCTTTTAGCCTATCTGAATCTTTCAACCGATGCACCGAATTTTGTAGCTGAGGTAATCCAGGGCAGCCCAACGTCTCTTATCTTTCTCCTCGATTTACCACCAAGAAAGGATCTTGTCATGCATCCAGACTACCTCCAAACTTTCTATGAGAACACGCAGTTGGATACACATAGGCAAACGCTTGCAAAACTTCCTGAGGTTCAACCTTACATATCTTCATCCCTTTATCTTCGACACTACTTCTCGCCAACTGCAATATTGATTCGTATAGAAGTCAAGGCCGATGAGTCAGGTCAAATGGAGGACATTATAAAGAGTCACTTGAATCCTATTGCAAAGGAAGTTCTGAGAATCTGGCTGGACCGTTGTGCTTGTGGTGGGAGAGAAGTGGGAGAAGAGGAAAAAACATATTTGAAGAAGAGGGATAATATGATGAAGAACAAAAGTATTGAGATTGATCTTGGCTCAAACTTTCCTAGGTTATTTGGACCAGAGGTAGCAAATAGAGTGCTAGGAGCCATAAGGGAGGTGTATAATGTATGAGAATTGTAGCAAATGACTATCCTCAGGTCCTTTTCTTCATGTTACCATTAAAAAATTAATCAAAAAGAGACCTCAGATATACTTATTGTGACACAGACCATAGGTATCTTCATCGGGGATCCAATCAGCACAGTTGATTCCGTTGAACTGCAATGAGCATTAAAATCTAAACGGGAATCCCGTTTATTCATCTCGAAGTAGCTTTTAAAGAAGAAAGCAGAGGTTGTCCAACATGGGTAAGTTGCTGTAATAAATATATGTTTAACCTTGAAAGTGTTGCCCCTAAACGTATAAAGATAGTCTGATCTTGTGAATTAGCTCCCTGAAAAACACTTCATGGCTGGAGGAAGTTTATAAATTTAAGCCCAGCAAAAAAATTATATTTATTTTAAATTTCTAATCCATCTTAGGAAGACTTTTAAAAGATATAAAAACCTTTTCTAAACAAAATAGGAAAGAAATAAAAGAGATAATTAAAGTTTAAAATAAGAAACAAATAAAATAAAAATGGAAATTTATTCAAAAATCTTGCGGAGAATGATGTTAGATAAGGTGTGATTACGTGCTAGTTAATATACCATTATATCCAAAGAGAAAGAAATGCAGAGAGGAATGTTGGATAAGATAAGGTGAGAACATGTGTTAGTGAATGTCTTGATCTATGCATGAATTCAAATGCCTCATCATTCACCTGCGCTTGTTAAATATCTCAACCTTGAGTCGGTATTAGTATATCCAACCTCCATACATATCATGAAAGTAAGGTGAGAGATTAGTAGCATTGAGGGTTAGAGATATATTATCAACCTACAAACTATCAACTTTACCTTCCTCTCTTTCGAGATCTCATGGTAATCAAAGAAGTACTTCAACTTACAAACTATCAACTTTACCTTCCTCTCTTTCGAAATCTTATCATAATCAAAGAAGCACTTAACGTCTACGATCTGGTCAAGAAATCCTTCAATACTAAAATCCTCGTTAAAGACATAAATATCTGCCTAGAATATGAAACCATAGTTAAAGTTTCTTTGGTTATGCGGTCTATCATACAAGAACTCCTCATCTGACTCTAATTTGCTATTATAGGCAGATTGCCTCCGACCTTACGTAGGAATGAGTCTGTAAATAGAGCGCCTTAGGGCTTGTTCTTCCCTAACAGGACCTCCATTATCATTCGTATACCTGTAGACAAGATGGTTAAAGACATCGAGCTACTCTAGGATATCCATAAAATGCACCTCCAAACGATCCTCTAACTATTAGATAATTTGATGCTCCATCTCCCTTAGTGCGTCAATTTTGGTACTCAGACCTAAGGTTATCTGTAATATAATTTGTGTTACTGTTGCTGTCACTAACCATAAAGGGCAATTTAATTCGCTTTGATGCCACCTAACACAATAGAAAAGGTAAACATACATAATTCCAATTCGAGAATTATAGCATAAAAATTCTCAAAGAGAAAATAAATTTTATTAATAGAGAGTTATGTTAATCTTTCTCAAAATTTTTTCCAATAAGTTTATATAAACCCTAATTCATCTCGGGAAAAATTCTAAACAAAATAGATTAACTCCAATCTATCTTAGTAAGACTTTTAAAAGAATAGGAAACTATAATTTATCTTACTAAGCAAGATATCCAATAGATGTTTTTAGGTTTTTGATCTAAGCATCTTCTTCTTTTTCAGCAGTGTCTACTAACAGCTCTTTCTTTCAAGTTGGTCTTTTGTTTATAATACATATCTTGAATAACAACTCTTTCTTTCAAGTTGCTCTCTTGTTTTTGTTTTGTTATTTACTTTTCTTGTTGGTTTAAGGTAATCTTCTGTTTTGCTCTCTCTCTCTCTCTCTGTGTGTGTCTTTATATTATCTTATTTTGCTTTTGCGATCTCATAGTCTTTACTTCTACGCATCTCTGTTTTGAATTAGCTTGCTTAGTTGTGATTTGGGAAACTGGGTTCTTATTACTGTAGCATAATTATTTGTAAATCATAATTATTGTTCACTACCTCCAGTATCCTCGTACTCACCTAACAACTCCACTCTGATAGTGACCCTTCAGTGCTCTAGCGCCAATTCGGTCGTCCACTTGCTTGTTCCAGTGCCATCATCAGTCTAATAAACGTCCTCTAGTGCTCCAGCACCCTAACCCAGTTCTACTTTTGACTACTTGTAGAATGCTCTTTCAAAATCTAGTGGAAAATTTGTTAAAACTGTCATGTCTGCAACAATTAACGGTAAATTATAAATGGTAACTTTAGAATTGCATTTTTAAGCCTTTTCATTTCCTTATTGCCATCCTCTATTTTTTTAGAAAATTTATTTTTAAGCTTTTTCATTTCCTTTTTACCATCCTCTAAATTTGTGCAAGCACCTTTAATTTGAAACTTTTAAGTTTCATTTTTTTTGCCCTTATGTGGAATTTATTTTTAATCCTAGTTTTCCTATCCTGTGTTATTGTGGATCCATTTAGGGACTTGTCTTCTTTATCTTATGTTTGACATTAAGATACGAGTGGTGGCTTTGGCTATCAATAATAGAGTAAGGGTATGTCCTTCGATGAGTGTTAGATCTGAGAGTAAAGAAGATGCTGATATATTGTAGATAGATTTTTGGAACATAGGGACCCTCACAGGAAAGTTTTTGAAATTAGTAGAGATTTTAGACAAATATACGATTCATATAGTAGGAATAAAGTGGACGAGTGTGAAAGCGAGAGAGATAATAGGTTTAAACTTTAGTACTTAGGGTGTTCGAGATGCAGACTGGGGTAAGTATCTTAGTTGTTAAAGAACTTAAAAATCATTTTGTGGGGGTAAAGAAAACAAATGATATGATTATATTCGTAAAGATCATGATGTTAGGTGTTGTTCTCAATGTGGCGTATGGGTATGCACCTCAGGTAGGTTTGTACAAACAAATTAAATGCCAACTTTGGAAAGAACTAGATGAGATGATTCAGTAGATCCCCTTTGACGAGAAAGTTTATGTAGGAGGAGAATTTAATGGGTACATAGGGGCAACCTCAGACGAGTATCCATAGACACATAGAGATTGCAATAGCATTTGAGTTGATGATAGCCAATTCTTTGTTTAACAAAAACGAGAGCACCTAGTGATTTTTAAGAGTAGGAACATAAAAACTCAAATTGATTACCTCCTAATAAGCCGAAGTGATTGCCTAGGTGTAAAGGTTGTAAGGTAATACCGAATGCTTGCTTATTAACTCAGCATAAACTATTAGTTTTGGATCTTATAATTAAGGGATGAAGGAAGAACATAGGAGGTGTACCACAGTCAAATGGTAGAATCTGAATGGGGACACAACTACTTAAGGATAGAGTAATATTTGGAGATGAATGGAAAGTAGTAGGAGATGTTAGCTAGATGTGGGAGGGAGTAGCAATTCTTTTAAGGAATACATCTAAAAAGGTCTTAGGGGTGTCTAAAGGACCTATGGGTAGTATGATGGAATCTTAGTGGTGGAATGAAGATGTATAAGGAAAATGTTAAGATCAAGAAGGGTACATATAAAGTGCTATTGGATAACACCATAGAGGTAGAGAGAATATCCAATAGAGTAACATACAAACTGGCTAAGAGGTAAAGAAGATAATCATAGTAGCTAAAAGCAAAGCGTATAAAAAATTGTACCAAATATTGGATACTAAAGATCGAGTAAAGGTCATTTTTAAGTTGGCAAGAGCGAAGAAAAGGAAAATGAGAGACTTGGATCAAATTTGTTATATAAGAGATGAAGCAAGACATGTGCTCATGGCTGAAAATGACATCAAGAGAAAACGACAAAGGTACTTCTATATCCTTTTAATAAAGATATAGAGGACAACATATCTTTAGGTGATCCTAGCACGAGTGAAAGTTTTGGTAACTTCACTTATTACAGACAGAATAAAAGGGAAGAAATTAAAATAGCTTTAAGGGAGATGAAGAGCAAAAGAGTAGAAGGCCTGATAAGATAACCATTGAGGTATGGAAGAGACTAGGTGAAGAGGGTTACTTGGCTAGCCAAGATCTTTAATATGATCCTTAAAAATGCCAAAATGTCGGATGAGTGGAAACGGAGAATGTTAATTCCTCTATACAAGAACAAAAGTAATTCCTCTATATAAAAACAAAGGGGGACATTTAAAATTGTAACAACTATAGAAGCATCAAACTATTTAGTCATGCCATAAAGTTATGCCAGAAGGTAATTGAGAAGAGAGTGAGAAAAGAGGCTCCTATCTTAGAAAACTAGTTTGTCTTCATGTTAGGAAGGTCCATGACAGAAGCGTTACATCTTTTAAGAAGATTAGTAGAATATTGCAGGAAAAGATAGAGTAATCTACACTTGGTTTTTATTGATGCAGAGAAGTCATATGACAAGGTATCAGGAAAATCTTGTGGAGGTGTTTAGAGGCTAAGTCCTTTGTATTATATATGGATTATTAGGGATATGTATGAAGGGATAAACACTAGAGTAAGGATGATAAGAGGGGATACAAAGAATTTTTGCTATTAATATTGGGCTACACTAAGGCTCATCATTAAGCCATTTTCATTTTACAACAATGATGGATAAGCTCACCAATAATTTTCATGGATATGTGTCTTGATATATGTTGTTTGCTAATGATATTGTCCAAATGGATGAGACACAAAAGGTATTAACGTTAAGCTAGAAAATTAGAGTCGAAGGGTTTTAAGTTAAGCAGAACTAAGACTGAGTAATTAGAATGCATCTCTTTAGGCCATAGGGTAGATCCCAATGTGAAGGTAGAGATTATTTCAAAATTTATACCACAAAAAGAGTGTTTTAAGTGAAGTAAATCACGCGTTTGTATAGACAATATACAAAATGCACAAGAAGGGAGGGTTGAATTGTGTATCCTTTTTCGTGAATACAATCCCCTTTGATATTTCTTTGAAAACTAATTGTTTCAAAGCTATTAAGTAAATATCACAACTTTTATACGAGAATCGTTTCAAGATTAAATCGCAGATAATATCTATATATTTGTATATGAACAATAGAAATTAGAGTGGAGAGTTTGGAGAGTAGACATAGCGATTTTATCCTGGTTCACCCCAAACCATAAGCAACGTCTAGTCCTCAGAATCCTTCTGAGATTTCACTATTCTTCTCAAACTGTACAAGTATTCTTTTTCTATAGAGTCTCTTCAGGTCTTTTACACCAAGTATTGTTTTCACTCAATTAGCCTCTTCAGGCTCTCAGCTTTTCTTCTTTCTTACAAGAAAGATATTACAAGCTTTGTTACAGTAATGATAGCTCTAGTGTTTCGCACAACAAATACAGTGTTTGCTAAAGTTCAAAAACTTAAGATCACTATCTCAAATCACTAACTCAAATTGCTCTAACTTTTTCAATCTTCGACTTCGACTTGTATTTATAGCTTTCGTCTTCAACTGCTTCTTTCTTCTTGTTTCTTGATTCTTGTAGAAACCGTTATTCAGTTGAGTTCTGTAACTAACTTAAACTGATTAACTGTCCGACGTAGTATCGGGTCTTCATCTTCGTATCTTCCGTCTTAGTTTTGCTTCCGTCTTATTTTTGCTTCCGTCTTACTTTTTCTTCCATCTTAGTTTCCTTCCGTCTTACTTTCTGCTTCCGTCTTAGTTTCCTTTTGTCTTAGTCTCTGCTTCCATCTTACTTTCTTTCCGTCTTAGTTTCTTCCATCTTAGTTTCTGCTTCAATCTTAGTTTTTGCTTCCGTCTCAGTTTCCTTCACACTTAATGCACATATTATTTCTAATATTATTATTATTTGAATGTTATCAAAATTATTAGACGTGAAGTTATTTTGACTTAACAATCTCTCCCTTTTTGATGATAACAAATAATTATAATTTTAGAAAGATAATCGAGTATTATTTATAAGAAGATATACAATTGAAAAAAATTGTAAGCTATACTATCTTCTTTTTCTGCTCTTCTTTTCTTTTCTTCTTTTCTCTTCTTCTCTTCTCCCCTATCTTTCTCTTCTTCCCCTTTCTGCTTCTCTTCTCCCCCTAGTTGTTATTAATCAAAAATCATGGTCGAAGATGCTTCATAATTTCAGAGAATATTTTTTGCATCTCAATGTGGAGTGACTTGAGGTCTTCTTCCATAGACACTCATAACCGAGCTACTTCCTCGTATAAGTAACCCACTGAGTCATGCAGTTCATCAACCTTGTCATGAATTTCTTCAATTTCCTTGACTAAAGCTTCATAGATCTTCTGCTGTTCCAAACCAATAATAGCATCAAATGATTCTGAAGGTAAGACATCTGGTTCAATGATTATGATAACAGGAGGTTTGAAAGATAAGTTTCTTTCAGGGAGATCAAGGTCATCAGGTCTAGGTAGTTTTGGAACTTTTTTTCCAAAATGGTGTAGTACATCTCAATTGAAGATATAGAGATCAAGGGTCTAAGGTGCATAATTAGGTGCACAAGAGTCTCTATGTGAAAATTAATACCTCCAACTCTGATGGTTCTATACTACCCTTCTGTTATTTTACCAACTACCTGAGAAGTTTCATCAGTGATGAAGCAACCACAATGACTTCCTGATGCCTTTAAGATATGGTGGGAAACGTAGATTCCTCTCTGTTGAGCTGCATAACATGTCTCATCTATGTTTCTTACTTCTGCTTTAATCTGATCTTCTATCAAATCACTTGTAATCCCTTCTGGATACATTTTCTTCTTCCCCTTATCTTCAATGCGAACAGTGTAAGATCTTGGCTGAATGTCAAGGACAATCTTGATCACTGTTCTTTTTGTGAGTGGGTAAATAGTGTACTTCTGCTTGGTCATCTATGTTGGATATGGTTCTGATTTCTCGTCTCGCAGAAAACTATACAACCTTTTCTCTCTATGATTCAACAGATGTATTGAACGACTATTTACCAAGATTGGATCAAATTGTACCTTAACCAACCTTCTTAGGAGTTCTCTTATGATTATAAAGCTTCTACTCCTAACAGGTTCAACTTCTTCAATGATCTTCATCTTCAAATCCTCTTTTCTCATAACTTGAGAAGGATTAACCTACGAAGAACTGTGTTCAACTGACCTTTTCTTTTGTTGAACATCAATTGGAGTGCTCTTTTTCTGATCGATTTTTTGCTTTTTACTTTCTTCAACCAGCCTAGGAGGGTTTTCTTTTTGTTGAGGTTGAGATTTTTTCTTCTCAAACTCCAACCTCCTCTTTCTTTCTGTTTCTGTAGTCAATTTTGCTGGCTCCTTCTGCAAAATTGAAACTAAAGATCTCATTGCCTGCGGTGCTTTCTTTCTAGAGTCTCCACTCTGAGTCAACTCTTTACTTTTCTTCTGCTCTTGTTGACGCAAGGCTAGTAGTCTAGGTGATCTTTTTGCTTGTTTTAGTTTTTTCGAAAGAAGTGTCTCCCCCTTTCTCTACAAAGACACTTATTTCTCCGTCTGTAGCACCTGACTTTCTTCTTTTTGAGAAATCTTCTTATATTTCATTGAGTCATTTGATGATTTCTTCAATCCTTCTGTAGGAATTCTTCTGTGGATTGAGATTTTGATTTCTTTGTGGGAGTTACTTTTTCACTCAAACCTTGTTTGACAACATGCTCCCCCTCAATCGTTGCTTTTGTTATAGAATCTATATCCTCTTTTTCTTGATTCTTCAAGCCCATTTTATTCATAGTTGTAGCGTTAATGATGCTTTTGACATCCATCTTCATTTTGTTTCCTCTCTCAAGAAGGATTCTAGAATCTTTGAAGATTATTGTTAGCATCATACCATATGGTAGGGCATTTGAGTCTTTCTTGGACTTCACCATGTAATTGAGAATTAGGCATGGATGATCTATAGGTTAGTGATTGAGTAGATGAAATAGTCATTGCTCATCTATCGTCCTTACCAGATTCCTCGATCCTGTTATTGGTAGAACACAATGGAAGAGTAGCGAAAGTAGAACCCTAACCTTTGGCAAAGACTTGAGACCTTCTTCTCCTTTGGGTCACCACATCCATATAGTTTTTTGTAACATCCCGTTACTGTTTGTTACTGTAGCAAGGGTATTCTGGTAATATTAGGTCAGACTGATAGGTTTCATTGCATACACTGACTGAGCATGTTACTGACCTCTGATCACGGAGGAATAGGTGTCTT
>JANZLX010000211.1:25161942-25183742 GCA_025531955.1 Erythroxylum orinocense | reverse complement strand
CCACACTAAGGTTTTTAACAAGGTTTTAAATAATGGAGTTCATTAATTAAATCCTTTGACCTAAAGAGTCCTTTAGGATTGATCTTTCGAAACTTAGTGGATTTTTCCCCCGAAAAATTATTTTGAACTATGATGGCCTAAGCTCATTTTCAAAAGGTCTTTTATCCAATTTGATCATAGTTTGAATTTTGTTTACTTCTAAATTTCCCAAAAATTCAAAAAGATACTTTTTACAATTTTTCTTTAGTTTTGATCAATCTACACGAAAACCCCTTTTATCAGCTTTAATTGCATGTTTTGACTCTAGGCTAGCTTTAAACCTTTTTCGTCGGTTCCAATTAAGTGAAACGACCTGAGGTTGCATCTTATACTGCAATCCTTGGTATAAATTATTTTTGACCGGTTTCCAATGATCGATTTTAGATCGAACGACGAGCCGCGATCACATACCTATTTTATGGGAACATTTTATGACAAAATCTTTATACTTTCATTCTATTTTATGATAATAATTGAATAAGAGAGGTTTCTTTGTATTCCATAGGATTATCAATCTAAAATAGGCTTAACAAACCAGCCTAGGCTTGGCTTGACCTGAAGTTAATGGGTTAAACCCAGTTTCATCGAACCAGGCCCAGCTCAACCTGAGGCCTTATAGCTATAAGAAAAATGACATTGTTTTACGAAAACAACGTTATTTTCCATTTTTAAATTTAAAACAATTTAAAATTTTGGGTCAAACTAGGCCAAGTTAACTTTCGGGCTACCTCGAACCTGGTCAGACTTGGGCTTGGGCTCGATAGCTTTAAGCCCGATCAAGCCTTAGACCCGACCCAAACTATTGTCACCCCTAATTTGGAATGTTTTTATTTTGTAAGAAAACCAAGTACAAATCGTATTTGTGAACTGTAAGTATATAATTGATAACTCAGACTTATTTGATATGAGATAAATTCATATAAACCTACAATTATTTCAAAAATAAAATAAAATAACGTAAAATGCCCATGAAAGTATAAGGGCTAAGACACTAAATAGTATAGTAGACTAAGTTAAATGGAGTAGAGGAAAAAAGAAGAATTGTTAGAAAAAAGGTAAAACTTGATATTTTGAAAGTTAATATGAAACATAACAAAAATTGTATGTTGTAATATGACCTAATTGGAAATCTAGGCTTTCAATTTAGAATTAGAAAGATAACCAAAATAGGCATGCCAAATATGAGAAGTAACAAATGCATCAATATTGTTAGAAGGAAGAAGAAAGTTAAGCTCAATCAAGTGCCAACTTTACACTTGGTCATAATGATCTCCCATTATATGAATCTTATACGAAGCAGCCACAATTTAGATTACGTACATTTACATCAAGTTCACATAATTGTCCAACATATAAAATTTGCAAGGTAAATTTTGGAACATAAAAATATCATAAACAAATAAATTCATTGTATGGATTGTTCCTATGTTTTAAATAGTGACGATTAAACTATATGGAATAAAAATGACAAGTGCAATAATTAGACATCTTTTAGTTATGAAGATTAAAGAATTAGAAGTCATATCATAGCAACATGTAAAATCAAAGAACTATGAGGAAGAGTTACTAAAAGTGACTGATAGAACATGTGATCCATGTTTTGAATTTCATAACAGTCAGGTATCAATGCCAAAATTTTCATTACTATATTGGATTTAAATATTGAATTATACTAAAAAAATTGGATTAGGTAGTACATAGAAATACTAAACAATATTGAGTTAAATTTGTAAATTAAGAAAAATTTTCAAAATATATTTTATGCTTTAAATTTTTTAGGCCCTTATTTTGGGCTTGATACAAAGGTACAATAGTTGGACTCACATTTTTAAAATTGATTAGATTAATCTCTTCTTCCTTTGCCTCAAGTTCTTAGTCTTTATTGTTTTCTAAAATTGTTATAAACAATCGTGGTTTCAGTAGTTGCTTCTTGATCTCAAAATATTCTTCTTCTCTTTTTTGTTGTAGATAGTAATGTTTGAACTTTTGATTTTTTATAGGAATAAAATTAGTTCAATTTGTTTTGTGGTTGAGATTTTTGGGCTAGCCATACTATTACGACGACTTAATGGGCCTTATTTCCTTACAAAAATTTGTCCTTCCATTTCACCTTAAATGTTCTTACCAGTGTTAGAATATCCAACTGCAGGTCTTGTTTGTAGACATATTTCCATGCTAAAATCCAAGAGATGAAGAACTCTGACATAAACAAGATTCTTGGAGAGAAAAAGTCTTCATTAGTCATTTGTTTGGTTTTTCGTTTTAAAAGTACAATATCTTCTATAGAAGGTGGGAACATTTGCGGGATGCTCTCATACGTTTTCCTGTAATCGATAAACCAAAATGAGAAATTGTACTTCACTCTAGTGTTAAAGAAGAATAACCACAAGTGGAGGTATGTCACATTGTTCATTAACAAAGCATTAAACCAGGCTTGTTCGTAGTCACAATAGGTGTAAACTGGGCAATAAGGAAACTTTTTTTAAAATTGGGCTTCAAATTTTTTGGGTTTCCACAATTCAATTCCCCACTTTATAAGATGAATCACTTTTGTTTATTTTATGTGTGGAGTATGCAGGAATTATTTTGTCGGGTTCAATATGATGGCATTTAATTTTTACACGTTCAATTTCTTCAAGGATATGTACATAGTCATCTTGGATTTTAGAAAAATCCCAAGGTTTCTAACGCCATCCTTTTGGAAAAACAATATTTGTCACTTTAAAAGTGTTTAGGTTGTAAAACCCATTTTTAATTGTCAAAATATTTCGAAAATGTTCCTTTTCAAAATAGAAACTAGGAAAAGGGATTTGTTTTGAAATTTGTTAATCTTTTGAAAAACTTGTTGAAGAAATTTCTTTAGATTTTGGCTTATGTAAAACAATTATTTTGGTTGTATTTTCAATAACCGTTTTTGAAGGAATTTTCTTTTCAAGGCACTCATCCAGTGAATCTCTTAGAGTTATAGTCAACTCTAGAGTTGTCAAAAGATGCTTTAATGACTCAGAAACGTCAACCATATTGGATAAAGTCTCACCTTACATTTTTTAGGTTTAAAGAGTATTGTTTTCTTTTCTTCTAGTATCTCTTTCCAAGTTTTTACTGGTTGAAGGGGTAGAATTAGAAGTAGACATGCTCACATAGGTAAGAGATGGGTTTACTTGGCTTTTTGGGCTTATAGTTGAGGCTTTGAAAGGGGGTTTTATTCTTGAGATCATGATCTGGATTACCAAAATTCTCTAGTTAGGAAATCATGGATGGAGTTTGCTTCACCTTTAATAAATTCAATCTCAAAATCAAAGATACTCAAAATTGCCTACTATATGACAAGAATTTGGTTTGAAGCAATATTTTGAACATCTTTTAATAAAACTTCTTTTGTAGATTTGCAATCAATGCAAAGTAAAATCTTGTGGTTTAATAAATCACCTTGCAACTTTGAGATGAATAAAACAGTAGACAAAATGTTGGATCCCGATCTTTTAGTGAAAGTTAGAAATATTAAATGAAATTAAATGGGTGTTTTTGAGTATGTATATGTTGTAGGTGTTTTAGAGTTAAATGAAAGAAGAAGTGATTTTGGTTTTAATGACTTTGACATTTTGAGTAAATTAGTATGTGTTATGAAATTTATGAAATTGATGGTGAATAAATTGCTTTAAATGGAGTTGAAAAGCAAGAAATAAATAGTGAAAGTGTTAAAGTATAGGGAATTAAAAGTTTGATCTTGTGAGATGAATAGTAATAGAGAGTTGACTTTTTGAGTTGAAACTTTCATGAATTTCGCTGGGTTGATTTAGGCAGAATTTGATAAAATGATCTTCATGAAACTTGTAACTTTTGTTGAGAGCTTTCTATCGCCATAAAGTATAATATTTTTCGATATCGGGATTGTAAGTTATGATCTTCCAAAAATAAAGTTATTTTACTTTGTTTTTGAAAAATGCTCATAGGATAAGTTTGTGTGTATTGTGCTTTAAGGCCAATTGTTGTACTGATGTGGTTTGAATTAGAGTAAGTGATCTACACGAAAACTGTAGCTTGTCTTTCCATCTTTCCAACGCTATAAAGTATGCAATTTTTTATTGTGGAAATTGGAAGATATGAAATTTTGAAGTTTGGAGTTGGTATAGGATGACAATATTCTAGCAGAACCTTGGATTAAAAAATTGACCTAGTTAGAGGTTGAATTTGCTTTTAAGTGCTTCATAAAAGTTGAAGATTTTGTTTTGACCTTTGCATTGATGTAAAGTATAGAATTTTTGGACAATGGAATTGGAAGTTATGAATTTTAGAAATTGTGTTACTGTTTATGATGACATTTATATGGGCAGTACCTTTGATTGGAATTTTGACCCTTATAGAGGCAAAAATTGCTGTTACGTTCTTCATGAAAGTTTTAGAGTATGTTTTTATTGTTGGACCAATGGTGGTTGAAAAATTAAATTCCTTAATGTTTTGATAATAATAAAATGTATAGAATTGGTAAGAAAGTTATTTCAGTTGTTTTGGAATAAAAGAAATCTAAAAGGAATTATAAATCATTGAGGAATCAAGAAGGAAACAATTTTCAACATGATTGAGACATTAAAAATGAAGATTATGGGAGATTTAATTAAATGTATCCGTTGGAGGTACTTACACTTACCCACAAGTCGACTTACACTGGACAAGTCGACTAATCAAAGAGCGAAGATGAAAAACGTTGTTATAAGTCAACTTACAGGTACTTACAAGTCGACTTACAGGTTCACACAAGTTGACTTACACTGCACAAGTCGACTTATCTAAGAGTGGAGAAGTTTTTACGAAAAAACGTTGATACAAGTTGACTTACACTCCACAAGTTGACTTATGGAAATTGACAAGTCAACTTTTATACTACGATAAGTCGACTTATGAGTACAGCAGACTGTCTCTGACGAAGGCAATTAGACAAATGGAAAGGAAATATTTATGCAATGGCTACAAGATTATTAGCAACTGTTAGTAGATGATCCAACGTCTATAATCATCCAAGTAGGCTGCAAATAAATTGATGAAGATCAAGGAAAAAATATATAGATGTCCAGATAGCCAGAAACTCAAGTATCTACTCCTATTTTGCTCTGTATTGCTCTCAGCCTATTTTCAATCTGTTTTGAGCATTGTTCTTTCATATTTATCTTTGTGAGATTGAGTGATTTTAAATAGTCACGTGTGAGGTGGCATTTGTGCCGGAAAACAAATCGATAGTAAAGGTAGCTTGAGTCGGAAATCAAGTGGTATTGTAAGAGTTCACACTAAACTAAAAAGTGTGTAGTAAAGTTGTTTGCAAAATCCTAAGTGGGAGCTTAGGTAGAGGACGTAAGTCTTAGCACCGAACCTCTATAAAAACAGTGTTTGCCCTTCTTATCTTCTCTTTGTATTTGTTTTTGATTAAATTGGTTTTTGTGTGAATTTGACTTCTGATTTTATTGTAGAGTTTTACGAAAAGATTGAAAGATCTATTCATCCCCCCCTTCTAGATCGTTTACAGAACCAATTGTGAGCAAATTTTGGGATGTCATGAAAAAAAAGAGAGAGATAGTAATGAATAGGTATTGATAATGTCTAATAAGGGTTCAACGAAAGACCCTTTCGGGGTAATATCCACGCTCAAGGTTTCATGTTTTCGCAAGAGGGTTGGATTCCGGAATCGGGAGCCAACAATTAGCAAAGTGGTGGATATCGCAAAGTGTTAGTGCCTAAGTTTCCTAAATTTTACAATTAAGTGTAACTTGATTAATTTTTCTCTTTTTAATCGTTATTCATGTATGGTCTAATAAGTTCTTAACATGTTAAAAATAGATATAAATTATAATCATAAATGCAATGTATTATTTTAATTTATCTTTGATTCTCCAATTTAATAATTTATATCCATATATTAAGATTTATATATTAGATTATTTCATCATACCATATTTTGACTAGACATAAAATATAGAACTAATGTCTACTTTATTCTAGTCAAGTCGTATTAGTTCTCCAATAATGGTAACTAATGCTATTTTAAAACTATTTTAAAGTATAATTTATTTAAATCAATACTAATTGAGAATAATAAAACATTCTCCCTAATTACTTTAAGGTGAGGAATCATATATTAGTCACTTAGCTACCTCTATATAGTTTATATATATTTGTTGACTACCAATCAATTTATCATTAACTAAGATACGTCCTAAGTAGTATCAAGATATAACAATTATTATTGAGAATCTTTAGAGATCTCAAGTCAATTAATCACTTATACAATCATGACAATGAGATTTTTAACAGACACACAAATATTGTTTTATATACAATTCTTATATTGGGATAGTTCAATAAACTTGATTTCTAACAAGGACAATCATATTTATTTAATTATCACTATACTTTAGTCTATGAGATCAATTTCTTCCTTCATAAGGAAAAAAAATAATGTGTACTACTGTTCTTGTTTTATTAATGTTTAAGCTTTATAAACAATAATGAGCAACTATAAGAACAATTTAGAGATAATATATAAATTCAATAAGAATCTCATACTTATAATATTATCATAATTTTATTTGAAAAGTATATTTACTCCATAAACTTTATTTTATATGTTACTTGACTAAATAAATATACATAGGTTAAATAATATATTTAATTAATCATTATATATATATAACCAATTGATTAGTTGTAGGATATAAACCGTAATAAATTTCTCCTAATCTAAACTCAGCTGACAGAGAAATCATGAATCATATACTAGCTCCATTTTACGATAATATTTTGTACCAAAATAGAACAATTTATTTCAAACTTTTGATCTTTTAAATTAATTATTTTTTTCGTATGTCTAGGATATTGATAGATATCCACTAATACTAAAATTAACATAAAATCTTTTCCAGGTGCGGATAACCTCCATTAACTACCTAAATTTAGTAACATAAGGAATAAAGAAATAGAAAATGAAAATATGAACTGTAGAAATATTTGACTGAAGATATGTTTTACTCTTTGAAGTTTGCATCAAATTTATAGATATTAACAATTGGCAATGCATAAAAAAAAAGGCCAAAACATATTGAAAATAATATAAAATGATCTCTAGATTGAGAAAAATGCCAAGGTTGTATAGTTTTTGTTGACTCAGTAATTTTTTAATTTAAAGGCCATGATAGCCACATAGATGACTGACATGGATCCTTAAAAATTATAACTATGAATTAGTTTGGGAATTTAAGGATGAAAATCATAAATCCGTAACTTAAACACCATAACCTAGTCACCAAACTTTAACCAAAACCACCATCTATCACTACCATCATTTTCCTCCTTCTAGTGAATTAATCTCCTAACCTGCAAGTACACATTCAATATATTAAACCTAAATCCCATCATCACTTGTAAGTTGTTATAATTTGGGGTCTGCCTTAATGTTTACTAAACCCCTTTAACCTTCTTTTGTTATGCCACCTCTTTTTGTACCTTCTGATCTAAGACATTTTTCTTGGACTTTGAATCATATTTATTGCTTAGCAATCTCTTTTAACTTTTCATATTGTTGTTTTTGTTGTTTTCTTTAGTAAATTTTGGGATTTATTAGCATGAGAGTCATTGTTTCTGTGCTCAATTAGGATTCATCCCTTGATTGCATTTGCTCTAAATTTAGTTGATTGCCTTCTTCTAGGGGATAATTAGTTTGGCATATGGTAGCTAACAATAGTTTTAGGGCCAAAGCACATATTTGTAGGTCAGTTTTAACTAGTTTCTTAAAATTGTTATAATTACTAGTTCTTTTGCTTAAGTGAGTACTTGAAGATTCAAAATTCTCTTTTTAGTTTTTGCTCTTATTTAGTGATTGGTTTGTTCTTAGCATATGAGTGGCATTCTTGAGGTGGGATGGATACTTTATTCAGTGAATAGATACTTGCAGATAAGCTTAAGAACATCCATCAATATATTGAAAAATATCCTTTTGTGCTTGTCATTTTTTAGTTGTTTCAAAACATAGGATCTTATTATTTTTCTTTAATATTAACTACTTTCCCTCTACAACATAAAAAGAACATTTACCCCTTGTTATTACTTATAACTATGTTAAAGTAAAAGAATTCACTCAGAGCGGCTATAGGTGATCCTTTGTTGGCGTGGATGTAAGGGACTAAGTTAAATTTTGAGAAGAAAGGAAGAGAAAGATAACTCTATTGAAATCCCAAAATTAAATTTATGGTTTCAATTTTTAAGAGTTCGCATTAGTTATCTATATGGCTAATGTATACCACTTAAAAATGTTTGCCAAATTAGTAAAAATGATGGAACCATAATAGTTCAATCAATTAGGGGATCATTTTATACAATTTTTAAAATGTTATCTAACTTAAATTTTAGGGAAATTTTGTAAATTAAACAATGAACTTTTCACCAAAATATAAGTTTAAACTTAACATTTCAAAGTATTCAAAATAAACTCTAATATTTACAAAATATTAAAAAAAATCTAATTGGATGAAAAAATTGGATAGAGTTAAACCTACATCTGTTATAAGCTACGTTAGCATTGACATAACATATATTTATATTTTAAATTTGACAAGTAGGCTCACTATATCACATGAATGCCACGGGTCCCAGGTGGCCCACTTATTATATTTAAATTAGTTTTGTAATTTTTTTAAATTCTTGATAAAAGACTAATTAAACTAAAGTTCATTATAATTAAACCTTAATTATGATTTTATTAGCTTAAAATCTCCAAAATTTTGAGTAAATATCTAAAGAAACTAATTTCTATTTTTTTTCAATTCCCCTATCATATCTTAAAAACTTCAATAAATTTCCCGATAAAACTAATCTGAAGCTTGACATCTTCTCCTTTATACGAGAGATATCATTTACCATCTAAACCTTGTGGTCTTCTTCTTCATGTGATAACCCTAACCGACATATGCATTGGTGTTTGGCGTGATTTGTTTATAGTTTCAAGCTTAGTGTGTTTTGTGAGAAAAAGTATCTTGTGAAACCTAATTTGAGGAGAGATTATAGTCCTAAAATTTGTTATAGGAGTAAGTACAGGTTAGGGAGTGATAAGGAGAGGAAGCCAATAAGCTTTTGGGAGATAGGTTTGTGAGGATGGAGGAAATAAAGATGGAGATGGTGAGAGAGATTCAAAGCATGAGAATGGAGATGGAGGTGAAGGAAAAAGAAACATGGTATCTTTCTCTGCCTTAGCTACAAATTTTACTGAAAACTTAACACTCAACGTTTGCAGTAAAATTTAAGGCAAAGAAAATTTAGTAATGGAGGATATTACTAAAGCTTTCTCAAAGAAAAATGGTAAAAAGAAGCCTAAGAACATGGGATCATCAAACTCCTCACAACTAGGCAGTAGTGGATTTTGCTTTTATACAAGATACAAAGATTTTTTAAAAAAGAAAATTGAATTAATGAAAGAAGAATAAAGTTACAGAGACTAATAAGTCAAGGGAGTACCCTTAACATATAATACAATGGAAGGTAACTGCCAAATCATAAAAATAGATGGAAATTTAAAGATTTTTTGGTGCCTTAGTAATATCATAACCTTTTCTCCATTAACAGTCATCTAGCACTACTATCTTCATACATACTATCTTCGTTTGGCTGGAACAACATCCCATGGCAAAGAAAAAAACCATCTTTCTATCTTGTATCGAGGTTCCAGTACTAGCCACTGCCATGTTGCCGAAGGCCCACACTCGAAGAATAATTGCTTTCAACAGGCTTCTATATGGGTACAGAAGAGCAAACATTAAAGCTGCAGGTTAAATGAAGATTTTTTATCAAAACAATCTCACGAATTTTAGCAATTATTAAAGAGATCAGACATTCTTTAGTGGACGATTTGTTCTTGAAACGTCGAAGATTCCGTTCTCTCTAAAGCGACTAGATACAAAATCCCAAGACAACAATATGAACTGATCTTCTAGAAGGTAAATACAGTGAGAGACAATTAGTAATATCAAGAATAGCTAACCCTGGATCCATCTAAGAACAAAGAGCAAGGACGTGTTCCCATATTGTTTTGTTGGAGGGGCATTCAAAGAAAAGGTCATTACATGATTCAATATGTAGAGAACATATGGGACATTATTTATCCATTTGCACGTATGGTATTCGGTCTGCTGTGGAAAGTTTATTCTGAATGGCTAGCTAATAGATGAAGGAGATCCTCGATGTTAGGTGTCTACTCCATATCGTGGTAGCCCAAGGAACTGTGGATCTCTGCCTACGCAAGTTGCCACAAATGATTCTGTTTGTCAGTTTGTCTAGTGAAATACCTTTCCAAAAGAAGGCGTCAGATTTATGAGGTGTTGGGGGATAGTTGGGCTGAAGATGAAGTAGACTTCTAGGAAGGTTCCACGAGTTCCCATCAATGAAAGCTCTCATTCGTGTTTTTAGAGGAAACAATGGGCCAACTGAAACAAAAATGTGTTTAGCTAGTAAAAGATCCATTCAATTTGAGAAAGATTTTATAACTAATCTTTTCAACTGCATTCATATATCTAAATTCAAATACATCCCTTCGTAAGATATTGACCTCAATGTAGATGAATAAGAGTTTTGAGGAAAGTGTGCGAGAGTCCTAATTTAGGTTATGTAATTTGACAAACAGATACCAACTAATGTTGAAATTTATGTTGTATAATTCTCTTATTGCGTTTGAATTTCAACGTTTCTAGCATAATATAGAAGCAAAACCAAATCATTAGTTAAATTATTTCTATATTTTTCATATATTGTTATAATATTTGTTAAGAAAATAAGATAAATTGCATTAGTTAAAAACACTACAGCCACCCCTAATTCTAATTCAACTAATATGCTTCTAAGAGACATTTCATCGAACAATTCATTGGCAATCCGAATTATCTCTAACTAATAACGAAACAACTACATTTTTTTCATTATTTACCAACAACAACACATTCAAAAAACAAATAAACCAACAATTCAACATAAAAATGCATAAACCAATAATCCAAGCAAAACTTACCAACCCCCTAGGGTCATATATATAAACATTTCACACCTTCATTTTTTGGAGACAAAATAAACCCATTAGTTTTGTTACCTAAAAATGATGCACGATGGACCAAAAACTAAGCAAAGATCAATGGTGGAAGCTTGGGAGGAAAAGGACCGACGACATTGATGGTGGAAGAAAAGAGAAAATAACAGAGGGGAGACAGAATGGGGGTTTTGGGTGAGTTAAATCCGTGAATAAAACGATGTCGTTTGGATTAAAAACCAAGCAACATTGTTTTAATTTATGACCAATTTTATAGTTACCGACAGAACTATAGTTCTGTCAGTATTTTACCGATAAAAATGTGGGTCCGTCAATATTCAAGATGCTCATTTTTTTCTGCCAGCCATTACCACCTACTTTTATGACAGACATGTGTTCCGTCGCTATATTCCGTTAGGAAACTCGTAGGGTTATTTTCCCTCCATGTTTATTGATGAATATTTTGGCGGTTCCAAAAATGATATTTTTGACAAAGATACTGACAGAAAATTAATTTCTGTCGGTAATTTTCCATTGGTAAGGTGTTATTTTCTTGTAGTGAAAAAGTAAAGAGCTATAAGTTTGTAAAGAAAGAGGAAAACAAGATAATCTCAGAGGCTAAAGTAGAGCCTATAAGAACTTATATCAACGATTGAAAAGTAAGGATGGAGGAAAGGATATAATTAAGCTGGTGAGAGCTATAGAACGGAAAGTGAGATAATTGGATCAAGTTTGTTATATGAAGAATGAAGTCAGGTGCTCATGGATAAAATCACATCAAAAGAAGTTAGTAGATATACTTTTATAGCCTTTTTAATAAAGGTGAGGATGACATCTCTTCTTTGTATGATCTTAGCACTTCTCAGAATTATCTTAACTTCACTTATTACCTACATATCATGAGAGAATGAATTAAAGGATCTTTGAGGAAGATAAAGAGTAGAAGGACAGTAAGACCTACTCTTAGAGGTATGGAAAAGCTTAGGAGATGAAGGTCTTACTAAGTTAACCAAGCTTTTTAATGTAATCCTCAAATATGACAGAATGTCAGATGAGTAGAGCATTAGCATACTAATCCCTTTCTCAAGAAAAAATAGGACACCTAAAGTTGTAACAACTATAGAGGTATCAAACTAGTCAGTCACATCATAAGTTATAAGGGAGGATAATTGAAAAAGAGTGCACCTATCTTAGAGAACCAATTTGGTTTTATTCCAGGAAAGTCCATAAAAAAACTTTATACCTCCTTAGATGATTACTGGAATATTATAGAGACAAATAGAGGGATCTGCATATAATTTTCATTGACTTAAAGAAGGCTTATGAAAAAGTACCTAGGGGAGTCTTGTAGAGGTGTTTAAAAGCTAAGGGAGTTCCTATGACCTATATAAGGGTTATTAAGGATATGTAGGAAGGTTTTAAGATTTGAGTAAAGACGATAGATAGAAATATATAGTATTTTTCTATCAATATCGGACTACCTCAAGAATCCTTGTTGAGCCCCTTCTTATTTGAAATTATTAAAGATGAACTCACCAAGAATATCTAACGGGATGTGCTTTGACGTATGTTATTTGTTATTGAAGTTATTTTATTGAATGAAATAAAAAAGGGTGTTAATATCAAACTAAAACTTTAGAGCAACACTCTCGAGTTGAAGGGCTTTAAGTTTTGAGTAAAACAAAGACTGAGTACCTAGAGTACGACTTTTCAAGTCACAAGTTTGTATCTGATGTGGAGATAAAGATTAGTTTAGAAGATATACTACAAAAAGTTTGTTTTAAGTACCTTAGATTTGTCATACAAAGCAATGGAAAAATAGAGGATAACATAGCTCACTTTATCAAATCAGAAGGACTTAAATAGAGGTGCACATCAGGAGTTTAATATGATAACAAGATACAAATTAAGGTAAAAGGTAAATTCTACTATTTAACAACTAGGTTGACTATACTTTATGGGATAGTGTGTTAACCCATCAAACAGGTTCTTAAGTTAATAGTGGCAAAAATGATGATGCTCCGTTGGAAGTGCAACTTTACAAGAAAAGACAAGGTTAGTAATTTAGTGGCAAAAGACAAGTTAGGGTGGCCAACATTGATGGTAAGTTAAGTGGGGACAAAGCTTAGGTAGTTTTGAGATATTAAAAGAAGACATCCTGACACTCTATTGAGAGGATGTGAGAAGATTATAATTAGAGAAAGAGAAGAAGAGAAACACTTAATAAGAATTGGAAGGAGGTAATCAAATATGATATAGACCTACTAAAGCTTACTAAAGACTTGACCCTTAATAGGAAACTTTATGGACTAGGATATAAGTATAAGATCTTACTTAGAGAGATCCTTTTCTTTTCGTAAACATACCTTCTCTTTTTATATACCTTTTGAAATTTTTTCTACCTTTCTTTTTGTTTTGTTTCTTATATCTCATAATTACTTTGAGTACTTTTGTTAATAGTATTTGCTCTTTAGTTTTTTTTTTCCTTCTCTTTAAATTGCATGTTTGTTTTATTTACTTATTTGTTTTCTTTCTTGTCTATTTATTTAATTACTTACTTTAATATTATTTATTATTTATTTATCAATTATTTTTTATGTATTTGATTATTTTTTCTCTTTAAATCTTATAAACATTTTCTCTTTTCTTTCTTATTTTTCTTTCTTTTTATAGGTCTATTAGAAACAACCTCTCTACTAGTTGAAGGTAAGGCTGCATATTACTAGACCTCGTTAGACCTTGCATTTGAGCGATATTTCTATTAGGATGTTGTTATGGTTGTATAATAAGAAGAGAATATATAATCTAGTTGGTATTACTCGATAGTGATTGTAATTAATTTAAAAATAAATTATAATATAGTACAATAGAAAATAATTTCATACATTACTAATTAGAAGTTATCCAGATGCTTTAGATGAAAACATGAATTATAACTTTTAAAAATTGTTAGAGAATATAGTTTTTTTAATGATGAAAAGATGCAATCTTTATTTTAAAATATAATTTTAATTGTTACTATTATTTTATAATTTTATAATAGGTTCAATTTTAGTTAGACTTATTAGCTTTATTATTAATTGAATATACATTAATAAATATTATATTATATTTTTATTTAAATAAAATATTTTATTTTTATATTACATTTTTCTCATTCTTATAGTTTTTATTTCTTATTTACTATTTATCGATTTCTTACCATTCTAATATTGGCTGAATTTTTAAACCTTAAATTTTTTTTCTCTTGTCATTATAGTTTTTAAAACATTACTTTTTGACAAGATATCAAATGTACCTAACGTTTTAAAATGTTTTCAATTCGGATTTAACCTTTTAAAATTTTTATCTTAGTGCAAATCTTTAAAATTAATACATTTTAGATTTAGATATTATCTCCATCAATTTTTAACTAATATGGCGAGTTCATCAAAATGTCATGTAAGTGTCCATTTCTTAGTCAAAATTGTAAACAACTAACAAAGACAATATTTTGATTTTAGTTCTACAAATTTTAAAATATTAGTCAACAAATTAAAAATTTTAGAAATTAAACATAAATTTAAGAAGTTGTAAGTGAAAAATTGTTATCTCATTCTTCTTTGTTTATTATTTTTGATCCGTTTTTGTAATTCAAGGTATAGTTGACTGGTCCAAATGTGGGAATCCACCACGTGGCATAACCCTATTTGACTGGCCACTTGGAAAAGGTTAAGCCATGTGAGTGACAGCTACGTACTTTTAAGTCCTTTTAGTACAACTTTCAATCTTCTTTGCATTCGTCCCCACACGCATGTTACTAAGGACCCCCTAGCTACCAAGTGCTCGGAGAAGGACCCAAAACTATGTTATTATTTATGCCTGATTTAGTATTAGTATGAGCCGGGCTGTACGCTATAATTTATCATTAATTAATTAAAATTAATTCTATCATCTAATCCTAATTTTTATTTGATAAATAAAAATTTTAAAATATATAATTGATGCATATTTGAAAGGCAAGATTCTACTATTATATGAAAAAGGATGACCACTAACAAGTGTGCTTTGATCAAATAACGATGGGCCGAATAAGGATTAGCTTCTACCTAACGGTGGATTTATGATTCTGGTCGGCCTTGCCAATTAATTATTTGTATTTAAATGGATACCATACCACGCACGCAGTATCTGATGGGAGAACAACAACAAATACGCAGTCAAGTAAAGGCAACTGACTAGTTGACTGTATCTTCACTTGTTTGCATGTGTAAAACTCGAATCCTTCGCGCATATTGGTTTTGGTGCGTGTACGTATGTAACAAAGAGACAGGCTTTAGTTGGCAACTTCTGCGAATGATAGCGAAGGCATTTACTTGTTCAACAGATTAACATGTGACTTTTGTGATATCTGTGCTCTAATCAACGAAGTCTGGTAATAAAAGCTTAAATGGATAGGACTTCTCCAGTTTGAAAGTTGCAACTAAAAAGGTATAAAAGGAGAAATGATGTAAGTATTAATTTAATGATGTGATGCAGTATTGCTATTATTAGGTTCTGAACTCTAACCATCTTAGACGGAAGCATCAGACACACTGTTATGATCTCTATATCACAACAAGTCCCTTTCTGCTTTCTGCTCCAACAAAAGAACAATTTTTTTCTTTTTTCCTTATTATACAAAGTTTCAATGTTGATGAATGATGAATACATGGCTTAACAGCTTCTAACTATCTCAGGAAGTTAATAGCTCCGGAGTCTTGCCTGAGGAGTCGATGTGGTTCCTTGCAGCAGACAAAAAATAACCCACTACTTGAACCAGACATTAATGTTTCATTATTGTCAATTCTCTAGCCACAACCACCACCTTAGATATTCAAAGCGAAACCATTTCACAAGATAGCGTAAGTGTTTGACAAATACTTTATTAGCTATTGTTAGCTTATAGACTAAAAGATAACTTTTGACTATCTTAAAAAAAAATTATTGATGTATTTAGTGAATGACTTATTAGTTAGTTTATTTAACTTCAATAAGGTGATTTCTAAATAACATTATTCCCTTCTACTTTACTTTCTACTTTTGTTTTATGTGTTTTTAAAGTTAACTTTTTTTATTGTACAATTATGTCGTGAAGTTTGGAATAATATAATAAAGGGGTTAATTAAACTTTTTAATCTTTATTTAATTTTATAATATTAGTTTACATTAAAAATATCATAATATTAAGTTTTTAAATATAAAGAGTCACATAAAATTAATATTTTTAGTATATAACTACTATATATCGTATTTGTGTCATACTATAATTATAGATGTTTTTAATTTATTAAATAATAAAATTCATATATATTATATAAAAAATACTAATATAATGTAGCTCGCTGCATCATTCATATTAATAGAGAATTTAACGTTAGATTATTATTATTATTATTATTATTATTATTATTATTATAAACTTAAATTTTGTAAAATTAAATATTTAAATCTAAATTCTTATAAGAATATCCAACCAAATACTAAGAAATATAAATTCATACCTTAATAAGTCATTTTACATATCAACAGCAAATACTAAATAATTAATTTTACTAAACATCTTTAATAAATAACTGATGTTATCTGCTGGTCAAATCAACTGAAATAATCAACTAACAACTAATGCAATCCGTTGTTTGTTGAACAGGGTCAATGTCTTTCTTCTAACATTAAAACTAATATACAATCTTCTAACATCAGAACTAATATACAACCATTCAGATGATAATTTGTTAATCATCATGTCATAAATAAATTAGTTAATAGTTCAAAGTTCAAACCGAACATAAGCTCGACCTCAATACATAATGAGATTTTTTATTTAAAGCAAACACAATTTCTAATATTTGAAGAGTTAATCGTGAAACCTAATTAGGCAATATGATAATCTCTAATCTCTGTGTATTTACAGTGAAGCTCACGTGATTCTTCTGATAGGTCAGTATCGCCAGCTCATTCACTGCTTATTTAACCCAGAGAGAGGTCAAAGCTTAGGTGAAGTAAAGCAATGCATGCTATGCTACTGCTGCTGGACTCTGTCACTTTCCCTCCCTTTTTTCCCCTCTGGAAACTTAACTACAAACACTTGAAAAGCGTTCGAAACACCCAATGCCCTCTCTTCTCTGTCCCTTAATTAAACACTCTATATCTCTGTCAGCATTGGACACTTGTTACAAACACCTTTTCAATTTTGATCACTTATTCGTTGTCCTCACTATAAATGAAATGATGCTCATCTTTCTTTCCATTGGCCCCCACTTGCATTGCAATTTCATGCACTTCTTTTTAGACAATATCTTCTTCTTTTTTGACCATTTGTCCATGCATGCATTGACCAACATCAGTTCTGTTCATCACTGGCATACGTACTACTTCCTAGTGAAAGTGCATTTAATTTAACTCTGATAGATGATAATTGCTCCATCTCCACATATCCCTTATAATATATAATACATTTCGCAAAGAGCCGTTGGACTGGTTTGTCATCTTATTACATAGTATCTTCTGAAAGATTACAGTTTTTGACCATATCCTGGAAAGAGCGCAATTGCATTTTTCACAATATTAAAATGTCTGAAAAGTTGAAAGAACCTTCGTAGAATGCTAAACCTTCCCTCGATTTCCAAAAAACTTGGTAAATGGACGGGATTGGGTCCTTTCAAAAAGGTTATTTTCCTGATGTTGTTTCAGGCTAACCGAGAAGAGAGGGGGAAAAAAAAAGAGTTCTTGATAAACAGTGAAAATTTATAGTATAGTACTGTAGCTTGGAAACTGACCATGATTGAATGCCGATTAGCAAGTGATGACAAATTAAGCATCACATCACGAGCATACCTCGCATGAACTCAAATGGAAACTATAGAGCTTTCTACTGGTTAATAGCTCCGAAGCACACCTTCTCCCCTCTTCTTTCCTAGCGAGAATCCTCTGCCTAATATTAAGTAGATGAATGTTGTCTAATGCCTAAAACAACCATTAGATAGCATTGGACAATTTCTAAAATGATTAAAACGACATTATTTTAAGTATTGAATAGAATCGATCAAAGTAATATTGGACCTTCTTTCCTTTGATATAAATACAAACACTACGTGGTAAGTTGTGACAGGGCATGGGGGTCCCTTATTAAATTAGGGGCTTCTTTTTTGGTTCTTTTCTTTCTTTCAATGTGTGCTGTTTTGATGGCATGTTTAGAGATGTATAACTCCGAGCACAAAGCTGGTCAATATTGTCCTCCAATGAGCCCTAGGATTTCCTTTTCTAATGATTTTGTCGAGTCGCAGCAGATGATCAAGCATGAAAGGAGCTCAAGAGAAGCCCCAGTTTCCACAGATTTTGAATTCTCGGTCACAAACCACTCTATGATGAGCGCCGACGAGCTTTTCTCTAAGGGTAGGCTTTTGCCATTCAAAGACAACGGAAGCAGCCATATGCAAAGGACCATAAGAGACGAGCTTCTGGTCCAGGATGACCACAAAGAGGTGCTTTCACTTAAGCCACCAAAGGGTTCTACCAGGTGGAAAGGATTTTTGGGTCTAAAGAGAAGCCACATTGGATCCAAGAAAGTTGATAATAAGAACGAAGGCTCTGTGAAGAAAGGTGGTGAAAGTAGAATGTCCGGTTTTGTTCGTGATAAGGTAAACATTATCAAGTCTTCAAAGAGTGAAAATCCGAATGAACCCTAGTTTGTTGTTCTTTAAACTAATTACTGAAAAGATGAAATCTTTGGCATTGTTAAGAGTCAGTCTGATCTGTTTTTTTTCTTCTTTGGTTGCAGGAACTTTTGAACGAAGGAGGGCCAAGTTGCCAAGATGTGGATATAGGCATATAGCTATGCTACTATTTGGTAGAGATTTGGTGCAATTCTTTTTGGAAACAGAAACAGGTAGTCTTTTCCTTATAGATTTTAGCTAGCAGAGGTTGGATAAACTTTTTGCTAGAGCAGAACTTGATTTGAATTAGTTGGTGGGTTTAAACTTCGATTGTGATTGACCCTTCTTTTGGTCGTTTTTGGGTACTCCTGTCCTTTATTAGTTCTTTGGATCTCTTCCTAGAACATGGTATTTTGACTGTTAAACTTTGTACAAAATGTTTGCAGTTGGGAAAAAAAGAACTTCTTGTATCGTCCAGT
Organism: Erythroxylum orinocense; assembly: GCA_025531955.1. Taxonomy (NCBI): domain Eukaryota; kingdom Viridiplantae; phylum Streptophyta; class Magnoliopsida; order Malpighiales; family Erythroxylaceae; genus Erythroxylum; species Erythroxylum orinocense. The sequence goes on along the minus strand of JANZLX010000211.1, from coordinate 25,164,498 downwards.
TCAGCACTGATCTAAATCGTTTCAACCTTTGCAAAGTGGTTAATCATAGTCTTTTTTTCAGTAGGTACACCTAAAAATTAGGGATTTAATATGGCATTTTGTAAACTAGTATTAATGCATACAAGAGGACTATACGAGTAGCCCTACAAGAAAGATGACTTGCAGCAGCGGATTGAAGAGATATCTAAGATTATATCCTGCAATTTACTACATTCAGTTACGACTTCTACAAAATATATACAAATTTTCTAAGTTAACGAAAATAATATCCATTTGATAATACTTCTGAATGTATATCTTGTGCATTTAAACTGTAACAAACAAAAATATAATTGTAGGTTTCGTAGATTATAGGATAGAATTCTTCTTCGACGACGAGGGCAGTTCTAGTCTTCTAGCCAAGTTCATTAGTATTATGGTAAGTACTGGGTTGACAAGCTGGCGATACGTTTTAGACAAACAGGAAACATGTCTTAGTTCTAACAACAAAAAAATTTTGTTCTTCAGAAGTTAAAACGACAAGTGACAAATGTTTGAACCCCAAACCGCAATTTACTTAAACGCATCTTACGTTTATCACTTGAACCCATTGGTTACCCAAAACCAACCACTCGCAAACTATAGAAATATCTAAGCTCCTGAAAACTAAAAACGTTAGAATCAAACGAATGATCCAAAAGAAAAAAGCTTTGCGTTGCGAATCTACAAAGGAAGTGAAATCAGCTAGTGAGAAAAAATATACCAAATGAGATACATGTAAGACATTTTTGTCCTTAGGCACAATTTTGTCCATGTCTCATAAAATTGGACTAACATTAATTGCAATTTAGTTTTTAAATAAATTATCGATTAAGTTACGTCATTTGATCCAGATAAAGATAATTAAATGACCCAATAAATGATCTAGATTAATGGTTCAAAATCTGGGTTAAAAATAGATCCCAATTAGTTTGGACTGGGTTCATATCGGCCTTGTGACAGGAAAGCCCTATATGAAAGGTATATAAAGGTAAGGTCTCTTGCAGTTACTTACAAGAGAACGTTCACGAGTATATGGATTCTTGACCCGTTAGAGAAGCTCGGAACTTGAGGAAACTATAGAAAAGCCTTGCTCGTGAGTCGGTGAGTACTTTCATCTAAAGGCCTCGGAGATTTGGAGACGTTTAGACCTCGGAAATGGCATCAAAAACAGAGATGAAACCGAAATCTAGGTATTCCGCATTATCTTTGTTTTTAATCGTTTCATGTAGATCTGGGGTACGTAATAAAACTCCCACTACGTACTAACACGTACTAACATGTGATCGAATTGTCAGAAATGAAAGTTTTTCAGTTTTTCATTTCATTTGGATTTCCTTCGTTTTTGATTCGTTTTTCAGTTTTTTACGTATATAATTGCGTAAAAGTGGTATATATAAAGCTAGCTACGAAAACGAGTCGAAAATAGGCCAAAAGGAGCGAAAAACGGGGTTCCAGGACACCGAAAATAGTCTCAAGCATCGGAAGCTGCTGGAATTGTCGTGCGCGAGATCACGCCCTTACAGACGGCGCGTCACGTCGCTCCACCTATTGGGTGATGCGGCGCCTACGTGGAACGACGGGTAAGTGTCGCGCACGTACCCATTCGAGCAGTCCACACGGCGGACACGTGGCACCGGCCGATGGGTGATACGTGACGACGCATGCATTGCATGTGCTGCACAGTGTTGGTGTGGGTCGCGTCTGCACGTGCGCCTCTCTGCCACGCATACTGATGTCAGCGATGATGTCGGCATGACGTCAGCCGTACGGACAGAGCTACAATAGTTTTAAAAAACTCCAAAAATTTCAGATTTCTCGTAAGGTAACCCCGGGTGTTTTGGGTAAGTTTTCAGGTCAGGAAAATTTATAAAGTAACCTTTTTATATTTTTTTGGATTTATTACGTTAATAATAAATTAAAGTTTAACTCTAGAAAAAGGAATTAAAGTATTCTGCATCCGATTTCAATTGAATTTTCATGCTTTGGACTACGTATGAGGGGCTCGTGTCTCGGGTCTCATTTTCAATGTTCGGGATTGCATAATAATCAATCGGGAATAGGAATTGAGACATTCTGAAGCCATTTTTGAGTGAATTTGCGTGCAATGAACTTACCATAAGGGAGATACATGAAGTTATCGTGTCTTAGGAGGTCGGTTCAATATCCAGTAACGCACGATAGTCACCCTATTGAGATTTTTCCTTTATGAAGGTCTCAAATGAAGTTTTCGGAGAATGTCTCAGGACGTGTGTGTGACAATGAGATTGTCCATTCAGAGTTTTGCAATTATTGAAATTACATTGTCACATACGGTATGCCCATAAAGGATGTGAGTATGACATAAAGATGTATCCCTTGTGTTTGCGGACTTTTTGGATGCTGATGAGAATGTAGTCACCAAAGTGACCTTTCAAGTTAGTATTTTGAATTATTTTGCTTATATGTTAGGGGATGTCTTTGATTTTATGTTTGGTTATTCTGCCCAAAGGTGTTGGCCTTACATAAAATTTTGAGATGTGCATAAAGGCATTAGAT
>JANZLX010000211.1:25138367-25150645 GCA_025531955.1 Erythroxylum orinocense | reverse complement strand
GAAAGGAAGAAAGCCAAATATATCTTACTTCCATCCTTTTGGTTGCAAATGCACTATATTGAATATAAAAGAAAAGTTGGATAAAATTGATTCTAAGATCAATTCGGGAATTTTTCTAGGATATTCGATTACTTCTAAAGCTTATAAAGTTTATAAGCTAGTTTCTCAATTTGTTGAAGAGTCTACGCATGTAAAATTTTATGATGTTTCTTATCTAGATAGAAGAGATGATTCTGATGATGAAACTTTATCTACTCCTTCAGTCAATAATCTAGACATGTCACCACCAAACGATCCACCTGTTAAGGTAGAAGATATTTTTGAAAAACTTTAGTTCAAGAAAAGACTGGAAGTATAAATCTTCTCACCCAGAAAACCTAATTATAGGAGAAACATCAGAAGGAGTGAGAACTAGGTCTAAATTTAGAACAGAGGCAAATGCAGCTTTTGTTTCTGGATTAGAACCTAAGAAAAATGAGGAAGCTCTTCAAGACGAAGCATGGATTTTAGCCATGCAAGAGGAGTTAAATCAATTTCCAAGAAACAAAGTTTAGTCGTTAGTTCCTAGACCATCCAAACTAGACGAATTAGGAAGAGTAAACTGTAACAAAGCTAGATTGGTAGCTTAAGACTATAATCAATAAAAAGGTAGTATAATAATCGTCACCAATAGTGAACATTCCCCGACATTTAAACATTTATCGTCACTCCGAATTATCTTAGTTCGATCTTCGATCTTCTACGATGATTCATCAAAGCATTTGTAAAAAGGAATGCAATTTGCGACTCAATTTAGTTTTTTGTCGCTATTTTTCCGAGCAATTACTGACGATTTACTAAATCTACGCTAATCACATTAATTTGTCTCACATACGTCAACGATAATTTCTAGTTGTCGCTAATTGTTTCTTTTTTGCAACGGAAGTATCTTAACGTCGTTAAAACATGTGATTATTGCGACAAAATTATAAAAGCATTGTGACATTGTTTTCCCTTTCTGACATTTTGTTTAATCAACGTAAATTCTTTGACTTTTTAGAGACGAACTAATAAAACATGGTCAAAGGGACAATTTTAACGACAATTTCTATTTCGTTGCCAAATAAATCGTAGCCAATACACATGTCTATTGTAGTTACATGAAGGAGTCATACTTTTTCTTTTATGCGATTGAGAGCCATCTTGAATTTGAGAATTATGGCTTACAATTTTCTTTGCAGTCGTTTGCAAACCGAATGCCATCCTGAAATTCAAGTCTTTATCGCAATTTATCCTAATTACACGTTGCACTATCTCCACTCATCTTCCAGAACACGAGATAATGGAAGAAGCGAATGAATGGGTTAGGCTTGGCTGTTTTGAGATGTGAACGAAAGAGCAATTTCCGGCAATTTCCGAAAACTTGGAAGATTTGAAACAAGATTCTCACAAACTAGATTGTTAAAATCATGAAATGGAAAAGGAACTCCATGATGAAAAGGAAAGGAAAAGAAGATAGCAATAGCTGCAGTAGTAGAGAGAGTGGGAGATTGGACAAAGCCCAAAACAGTTTGGCGTGGGTAATAGAGTGAACTTTCCATTCCTCCACACGTGTCCCTCTTCTTCACCCAACAAATTACCCCCACCCGTCACTATGTCGTCTTCCTTGTTCCTTCCTCTCTTTCCCCCTAAATCTTTGGGGTGTTGTTCAGCAACCCAAATATAGATTTATATAATTCAGAGTTAGAGCAACCAGATGTAAAGAAACAAATTTCTAAACGAGTAACGACGAACAAAAGCAGCTTGCTCCAAAAATGTACAGTACACGGAGGCACAGCTGCAGATAAAGAGAGAACCCAAAGCCGTCTTAGACTGAGCACATCATCATAACCAGACACAAAATTTAAGGTGGCTGATCTAAATCATTTTTATTTAACAGAAAAAGAAAGAACCAACTTCTGGTTATTATTCAACTGTCTACTGCTCTTTCTCTCCTTAACTGGGCAGCAATTTTTTGCAATTTCTCGTACCTGCACTCATATGTTATTAAAACTTAGCTCTTACAAGAAGTCAAATGAGTTGAGAGAGATGTACACGAACAAGTCACGACAAAGAGAAGAAGAAGAAGGCCTAGAACAAGAACTAGGTAGCTGGAGCGACAATATTGGATTAGTACTTCCAGTGACTGGCGGTACCTAAAGCCAATGATTGATGAGCTAAGCAGAAGAGTGATAGCAACCATTGTTGTCAGCCTTCATTTCATGGCTTTAATCTAACCCACTCCCAACGTCCTTCCAAGGGCTCGTCCTTTTCTATATCGTAGTTGTACCTGTGCCATGAAATCATTTTGCTTTTAATTTCCCGGGAAACATACAGGAGGTTCATGAGAATTATGTACAATGCATGCATCACTGTGTTGTCGAATTTTGAGTTATTGTTTCAGAATTTTGCTCGATATCTTACTTCATGAAATATTTCTTGATTCCCTTTTCAGCTTCGGCGAAGAATTCTTCGAGTTCAGACTCCGTCGGTATCTTCTTCGCCGTAGTAGAACCACGGCCAGAGCTAGTCTCCATTGGTCTTGTCGTTGAATCCAGGTCGTCTAACAATTCACTTGAAGACGTCGTCTCTCTCCTGAAACATAATCAGTTTACACTGATGAAGATGGAGAGATTACAATCACACTGAGCCTGAATTTTAAGAACTAAAGAACTTAATAGATCGGAGAATTCTGAATTTCAAAATTTAGCGATGTAACATAAAGTGAGTTCAAATCCTGTTAAAAATGAAGTAATCAAACCTCTCTCTGCAGCTATAATCCATTGATGTCTCGCCTTCAACACTCTCTTCCTGAAAAAACCAAACAATATACCACCATATAAACATTTGACATAGAGGTAAAGAAATTAAAACACTAGAAACCGAAAATTCAAGAAGAGAATTTTTGAAATTTAAAACACGAAAACCTAATTAATTTATCACCTTCAGATCTGCGAATTTAACTCTGTCGCTCGGTCCGTTACTAGAGCAACAAGATGTCGAAGCATGATCAGATCTAGGGCTGGAACACCTGTCCTCATCAATCACGCTCCAAAGGCCAGAATTCACCTCCGGAGACGGTGAGACCAGATTCTCAGGGGTAATTGAGACACTTTCACGTCTACGATTACTACTGCGAGTTCTACGAGTAGTATCAGGAGTAGTACTCCTGAATTTAACGTACGAAGTGGAGGTGTTCAATTCTTCACGGTTGATTTTCCTTTTCTTGGCAGTGACGGTGGAAACAACCGTCTCCAGTGCAAGAGAGCGAGGTCTGGTTCGAACGCCAGCGATCTCAGACATTTCCACCACCGCAATTCCTCTACACTTCCTCACCATGGCTGTATGGAGCTCGGTAGTTGATGATCAGATGATTATGAGCGGAGATTTAACGGTGAGGAATGGGTTTGGAGATATAAGGAGAGGCCTGACTGAGTGAGGAGGGGCAAGCAATCAGAAGTTTAGTGGTCCAGTCTCCGTTAACTCTGACGGGGAATCTCTGACGGGGAAGTTGACGGCGCCGTTATATTGATTGGGCCGTTAAGGAGGGAATGCGCCGAATTCTAGGTAAATAAGTGCGAGCCACGTGCGGTCCATCACGTTAGGAGTGACAAGTTAAAGTGAGAAACTATTATGATCGGCGAAAACCAAAAGAGCGTCCCGTAAGGGGGAGGCTACAAAGACTTCACTTTCGGATTTGAACTCAACTCGGGTATATGCGCTTTCAATTACGGCTCTAGAAACTCTGAAATCGATATGGTTGTTTAGTGATATAACAAAAACATTTTTACCTTAAAAAGAAGAAATTTTTATAATATGCATAATAAATTATATATTTTAACAAATCACTTAACAAAAAATAATAAATTTAAAATAATTTGTATAAGATAATTAAAAATTGTATAATAATTTATAACTATATATTTTAATAACAATTACAACGATTAATTCTAAGCAATAAATAAATTATTAAATGTTACGGATCAAATTTTTTGTTTCAATTATGATGTCTGTATTATGTTCTGTTAAATCTTATTTATATATTTTACATAAACGTATAAATAATATTTAATAAAAAAGAATTAGAATAAAGTAATTAAAATAGAGAGTTTGAGGCGAGGATGTTAGGCTCGTAACAGAATTATAATAAGGTTATTGAGACAGAATATCTGCCCCGCTAGGTAGGCCAAATTAATTCCAATTAAAAAACATGGTTACAGTGACTCCGAGATGGCAAACATGATCATTTATGTTACGGCCATAACGGTTTAACGGTTGGGCAATAAGTATAGAAATGAATTTGGGAAACATATGCACTTTTACTTTCATCTAATACAATGAAACCATCAACACGTGGAAATAAAAGATTAAACGGACGGTCCACAATGGCAAGTGGACCACTGACCACTAGTATTCCTTCCGTCGTAGATTGGTTATTTATTATTAATTACTAATAATTATCCAAAAAATGCTGTATTTTGGTTCATACGAATAAGAGAAAATTTTTGGGTTGACTCGTACTTCAATTTATGCATCTATTGATTGGAGAGAAAGAGGGAAGTAAGCACCCAGCTAGAGTAGATAGAATTACTTGTTAAAGTAATAAATTGAGTGACTTGTGCGAGTTAACGGGGAGGGAATTGAAGCGGTGCGCTACTAGATATTTCTAAATATTGCGAAGAGAAAGATTCACTGCTCATGCTATTTCAAATTGAGTAAAGATCGCATCGAAACTTCATGATCTGGGGCCATTCTCAGGATACTCTCACCAGAGAATTTCCTTTTTAACTCGGGGGGACACCGATGCATCAATTGCATGGCAGAGTAAGTACAAAGTTGATTTTATGCTGTAAAAACAGTAAAAAAACAAAAAAAATCAATCAAATTTTATTAATTTTAAATTTTAAAAAATTGATACCACTATTTCCTTTTTCTTTTCTTAAGAAGATGTTCTGATGCAAAGGTTTTCTATATTTAATTAAAATGTGAAGGTTATGTTCAATAACTCAATTGATATTGACTTATTCGTCAAGCTTAATTCATGTTGGATCCATATTCCCATAGAATAAGAAAATTAATTGAAGGGATTGTAATCTGATCACGACACAATAATTAGAAAGATGGTGAATAGCACATGCATACGAACCGCAGAATAAAATTTTCATGGCAATTGGAGAATAAAATATTATGCCAAAATGTTCTATTCACCTCAAGATTTTTTTTTACACCGGAGAAAATTGCTATTACATGCCTAATCGCGGGAATAAGACCCCAACCATATCCTTAAAGATCTAAGAAGTACAACTTGAAGGTGGAGACCGAAAATAAAAAATTTCGATATCAAAAGACCTGACAACATGGGCTAATCAGTCTGCATATTTCTGATATTAGTATATTAGTAATTTTGTTCAACTTATATGTTATATTTCTTAATCTAAGAAATATGCAAAAACAAAAGTTACTTGGTTACTAGAAATTATGGAAACTGGAAAGTGGATATATATATATAATATACAATTGTATCTGATCAAAATGTTATTACGAGAAGGAAGTAATAACATTATTCTCGTAATAACATTATAGATATACTTGTATACAGTTTTCATATCTGTAAATCATAAACAGAGATTGATGATGAGTTCGTAACAGACCTGAAAAGTAAGGTGTCCTCTCTAAGGGAAGACAAAATTCCTTAGCCGGCAGTAAAATACGATTCTTTATTATGGGTCGTACTATTTATGGATGGGGTGACACAGGAGAAATTTGCTTGTTCCTTTTGATGAGAACAAAATGACCCAAACCACGAAAACATAGAACTAAATGGACAATCATGGAAAGAATGGATTAACAAAAGCTAAATGCATGATAAGAGAGAAAGATGAGACAGAGATAAAGAAAAAGACGATAATGACTAGGGAGGTACAGATTTGTTTTTCTTTTTTCGTGTACCAGCAGTGAGACCTCCAATAAATTTACCCCCAAAGCCAATGATTAGTGATTGTTGGATGTTTTGGTTTTATAAATTTAAAGGGTATGTGCCTAATATCATGACCATAATGATGACTTTCTCAGCCTTTTTTTTTCCTTGAATCCAAACACGGAGTAGAAAGATGAAAGAAAAAGCAAGATTCCTTAAATTTTAGATAATAGAAAAAAAAGGGCTAGAGACAAAGGCACATGGACATGGCTAGTAGTCAATGGTGTGGGCACAGAAAACTAGACTACAATTTCACCAATACAGAGCCTTAAAGAAGATGATAATAGTTGGGAGTAACAATAAATAAGAATTACAAAAATTAAATGAATAAATGTTCATAAAATAAAATAAGTATAAAATAACGAGAATAAATGATAATTTTACCTTTTCTTAATAATAATAAAAAATTTGGTTTCTGTTTTTCATTTACTTTAGTTGAAGGTGTACAATAATAATTACGAAAGCTGATCTGAATTATGAAGCGACCTCACCAAACATTCCACACTTTTGCCTATATGATATCTTCTTTAAAATTTCCATACCCATTTCAAGCTAAGCATATTTATAGAGCCTAGCAAGCGTTAGTTGGGTTGCATGGAATTATTAGAATTGCATGTGGTGTCTTTCCTATTCTGGGTTACCTTTGCAAGTAGTAATGTCTTTCATAGCTTATCTACCCTATTTTCGTAAGAGTGTTTCACCAATTATAAGGTAGCTTTTAATCAACAGTGAATTTCGGCAATACTTGAGTTGAAATCACAGGAACTCGAGGGACTGTCTCCTTCCCAATACTATACGAGCTCCCAATAATTTGTGGTAACTTCAAATTATGTTCTGAAAAAAAGCACACATAAAAATCAATGAAGTCAAGATATATAGTAAATGGTGGTGGATCCTAGGGGGGAATATTAAAGGGAGGAACAAGCACATCTATAGTTGCCAAAACTTTACAGCCAAAAGGACTAAATGACTTTAAATTTTATGTCTCTATGACGTTTGGCAGTATGGCAGAATGTAAATTGCAAAGGTTTAACCAAGAGAAATTGAAAAAAGAAAAGCAAAATGCAAAATACAAAAAAAAAAAAAAAAAGAGGAATCTCAAAGTATACAGAATTTGAATGAAGGTGGGAAGGAGACCTCGAAACTTCAATTTAAGGAGTTGGTCTATATTTGCTCACAATAAAGGATTTGAAAAGTAGTTTTTTCCTTAATTTTGAACCTTTTCTTTTGTTACTTGGAAAATAAGATACCTTTACACTCTGGCTATGTTTGTTTTTATTTTTTATTTTCAAATTTAGTAAAACTATTGTTGTTTGAATTTTTTGTTTATGTTATTAGTTTTGGTTTCTTTTAGTTTTTTAAAGTTATAAAAACTATTTTTTTGTTTCCGATTTTTATAATATGATTTACTATCAACTAAATATATATTATTTAATTATTGAATATGTTAATTTTTAATAAGAATTATAAATAACTTAATTTAATATCATATATTTAATTAACTAAAATTATTTATTAATAATAATTATGAATAATTTAATTTTTACTTAATAATTTAATTTAATTTTTAATTAAATTAGGTTAATTGAATTTAATAATTATTAATAAATATAACTAAATTTAAAATATCTTCAAAATATATATTTCAAATAAAATTTTGTTTAATAGTAAAAATATATTTAAAATAAATATCAATTTTTAAATTATTTATTTTAATAAAATAAAATAATTTTTAATAAATATTATATTAGAGATTAAAATTAATTTATTTAATTAAAATTAATTTATTTTTAAGTTTTATCTCATATGCAATTATTATCATTATATTTATATTAATTAATAAATAAAATTTTATTTTTATTTTAAAAAACTAAAAATTACAATAGAAAAATAAAATTAGAATGATCACTTAGCTTTCGTCTGATTGGAACACATAATTTGAAATATGGAGTCAACTTGAAGATCGCTTTATTGTAAAAAGATGTTAAAAATCCTATATATATAAAAAAAAGAGGGTGATTCCTTTTATGTCCTTTCAATTCCAAAAGCATTACTTTTATTTCCTAAGTTAGTCAGGGCCTTTCACCTTTGGCTCCAGACTCTGCTTTCCTTTTAAAAGCATGGCTTTTGCGGCTCACGTCCTTCCTTATTTTTTTGGCCTTTTTTTTTCAATGACATCATAAAACATGCACACAATTTATAGACTTCATGGATGGTGAATTTGGTGCATTTGGACCATGTAAATTGACGCATACGTTCTTGTCAAACCTCTCTTGATAATCTATTAAACTGGCTTAAAGTCAAATTTTTATCTATTAAACTGGCTTAAGGTCAAGTTTTTTTACTTTTAGAATTGCCTAGAATTAATAATTACAATGTAATTATGACCTCAATTTCCATTGCTTAAGTTCATATCTCCTAACTACGTTTTTTAATGAGAATCTGAATCCATTGGTGATAGCATAGAAAGTGTTCCCCCGGAGAAAAAGGTGCATGCACAAGCATTTGTAAATTAGTCAAAACACTGAAAAGTTATGGGACATTTGCAGGGCTAAAAGACAAAGGAAGTGAGTTTGGACCATCTTATTTTATCACATTAATTTAGAGCTTCTGTTTTGTATCGCATGCTAAATGACATATATCCCAGCCTGCCAATTTTTATTATCCAGACTCTAAAATACTAATTGACTTCAGCAAAATTCTTTAATCCTTTACCCTTCCAATTTATCCGAAACCGAAGTTGACTATTCATAATACTTGCCCAAATCAAAGATTTCGAAGGTTGTGAAAGGCCATCACTTTATCTCTGAACCTCAACACCTTATCTACAGTTTTTTCATAAAGTAAATTGCAGCAAAAGAAAACCAGAATGCACCATCTTGGTGCTTCATATAGAACCTAAGACGCTCATAGGCTCCACCCCTATTCGATATTGCAAGCACATGGTAAAAGCCAGTATGGTGAAATGGTCCAAGTCCCACAAAAGGAATCAAAACCCAAAAATGAAATCTACGATAAAAGCACTAATAATTTGAGAAAGTTGGTAATCTAAAAGCATTAGGGCATTGTTGTTCGTAAACAGTTGTGGTCCGACGTGGAGATGAGTACTTGGTGGGGGATATCCCTCTGCTCTTCACAAATTTAACACCAACACCTAACATCTTTCTGCACATGAACCAACTTTAAACCAATTTGTTTGATATTAAAAATTCTCTAATTTTAGTTTGTATAATAATAATAATAGGTCTTTTTTGGTAATCGGCAGATTGTCTTAGTTATTAACTAATTCTATCAGCGGTTAGTTGATAGCGAATTACATCAGCTAATTTAATTAACGTATAACATCAGTTGGTTATTAAAGATGTTAATTTGATAAAATTAGCTGTTTAGTATTAGTTGTTTATGTGTAAAATGACTTATAAGCGCATGACTTAAAAAAAGATTTATAAATACATGAGTATTATATTTTAATACTTCTTTGAATTAAGTTTATAAATCTATTAAAAATATAGAACATATAATACTAGTAGTAGTAGTAGTAGCAGTAGTAGTAGTAGTAGTACTAGTAATAATAATAATTACTTTTTTCTCCTTTCTCAATCTTAAATTAATGATAGATACTTAATATAGGCCCAAGATTAATACTTATTGCAAAAAAAAAAAAAAACTTCACCAATAATTACATGAAAGTTGCATGCACCTTATAAGATTGGGAAGAAGGGGAAAAAAAAGAAATAGAGGCTTTGTCTCTGTTCGGTATTTTTTAGAGGGCACAATATGTCATTTTTATCACCTAAAGTCAAACGCTGATTCTCTTGAGCTTTTTACAAATTAACTGATTAGGTTCAATCAGCCAATTCAATTAACTGATTGTCAAACACAATAATCAACTATTTAATATGATCAATCAGCTAATTTTTAACTGATAAGTTATTCACCAAATAGGGCCATAATAATAATAACGATAATGATAATGATAATGATAATAAAGAGTTTTAATTTTTTTATACATTTTAATTGTTTTTTAGATACTCTTATTATTTAAACTTTTCTTAAAATATCTTTTAGTATTATAAATAATTTAAAAGGACTTTTTACCTTCAAATTATCTTAAATTAGACTTTTTTGCGACCGATTATTAAGCATCTAGCAAACTCTGTATAGTTTTTTTACATAATTTTAATTGTGAATTCTATTAAAATATTAAAATTGTAATAAAAATTGATTTAAAAATATTTTAATATCATAACATATTTTTATTTAAATAATAAAATATTTACCTTCTCTCGAATACCTTGACCATTTAACCATTGGACTAAACGAGAATTTATTATTATTTAAGTAGAAATAATCTAATAAGTATCCTCTGCCAGTTTCAAAATCAAAATCGGCATATAAATGCTGGATAAGCGAAGGACCATGCACGCTTCAAAGGACTGCCATTTTGTCCCCAACTGACTACCTCAGTGCCTCGTCACTTGCATGGAGCTATGTTGCATCAATGCGATGCGACATTGCAGGTTCATTGTTGGACAAACAATTTATTATTTTAATAAGATGGCCTAACATGACATAATGTGATATTCCTGCAAAAAGATCTAAGTAGACGGTAAGATATTATTACTAAACAGGGATGTTAATTAAGTTATCGGGGAACAACAGAACCTAGGATGTATGCTATATTTTTTAGCAAAACCGATTGGCTCACGAATCGCAGTAATCAACAAGTGCTAGTATGATGTTTTTATTTATGTAGAAAAACCTAAAGTCTCTACTAAAAAAGAGCAAATCTTCTTCTGTCGTTGAATCACAAGGACTAGGAGAACGCTGCTATATTTTAGCTCCATAAAAGAAGGTAATATTAGTAATGTAGTACATTGAGCAAAGTACATGTCAGAAAGTAAGTGAACATTGAAACTGTGACCAACATATTCCAAAAGTTGGCTACACGCACTTAACAGTGACAGCATTTGGTTTTGTTGGAATGGACCATCTAATTAATAGTTTGGAGTGTGGGTGGTGCTATCTTTTGGCCTGCGACTGACAAGTTCGTTTCAGTTTTTGTGAATCAAACTTAAAGAGGCTGGAGTGGAGATACATTAATCATGCATCAGTTAGTTACAAAGTGCAGCAGTACGTGTTAGATGAATGACAAAAGATGTACAGTTTTATTGTCTCTGATTATAGTATGAAAAGTAATAATAGTAAGCGTACTGGGCATGTCCATTTAATCTTTATATGAATTTCCTCCAGACAAGTTCAGTGGCTAGAGATATAAGCCCGTAGGTGGCTACAGGGTGTTAATTATGACTAGAACAGTAGAACCTACCATCTTTAATAAATTGGCAGTTGCAGATCAACCTGCTCATTTGATAAACTAATATGTAACAGTGGATGTTCTTGCTACTGCGATGCTAGGTAGTCTGACTAAAAATATTTGATTTTATCTACACATAACTCGAGGCTCCAGTGAATAATGAATTCAAATTTGAAACCATTCTGTTTGCTTGTCACGATACAATGTATAAACAAGACAAGGTTTTGGCCCAGTTATCACCGGACCAACCACTTGAAGATGTAAAATAGTTTTGAGATGACTCATCACTCACAAATCCCACGCCACATGTATTAATTCTGGAAGATTTTATCGTGCAGGACTAATCAAGACACCATGCCAAGTTGTGGACAGATCGCTCTCATGTTGGCAACAATAGAAGCAATGGTGGGGATCTGCAGCCAATGGTGGCGTAACTTGGCATACATAATACAACTGTAAACTTCCAATGACTGGCCTTGTACCTTCAGTATTCTTTTCTCAGGTCTTATCATGTAAATATTTTTTTTCACCTTATATCTTACCTTCTCCTTTTGATTTCTCACTTGCACGAGTGAAGGTCGAGTTGGAGTTACGACCTACATACAAATATGAGTAAAATTTAGAGACTGAAATAAGATAATATAAAAATAAAATAGCATGGGTCAGAACGTAAAGGCACATATCTACAACATTGGATTCCTAACGGGGGTGAAGGAAAACGACAGATCATCGTGCTTGGACATGACCGCATTTTGTGCGGGAGGGGCTGGTGGGGCCTCAACGTTTGCTGTTTTACCCTACACCAATCTGTCCAAAATCCAAACACAAAATTTGTCATTCTATTCTACAATTTGTTCTACCAACTGTGCGTCAACTTCTGTATTTATGTATCCCTATTTGACCTATCTTATCCCAACTGAATTCCAGCCTTTGCTCTGCTTGTAGATAAATTTCATACCCCTCTCC
>JANZLX010000211.1:25124429-25138349 GCA_025531955.1 Erythroxylum orinocense | reverse complement strand
TTTTTGGGGCTCTTCATTGTCCTGTGTAAGATTGGTATATGACTTAATATGCTGAATGCCTCTAAATAAGTGATTGAATTCTTAAGTATTCTCTAAGATTTTTTAATTTTTTGAAGTCTTAAAATTTTTAAGGTTAAGAGTTTACTTAACATTTAAAAATTTTGACTGCCAAACGATCATTTGAATTAAGCTCGTCATTAATTTAAAGTTAATAATTTATTATAAACATATAATTTATAAATTATTATATATATTCAACTTTTGTCAATATTTCAAAACATAATAATTAAATTTTTTTAAAAAATATAATCATTGGTCACTCTTTTTTTATTAAAATTTTTTAGTAAAATAATATTTTACTAATTGTCAGTCAAACTCTAGTTGCTATATATTCCTATTTTTTACTAAATTTATATTTGTGAAATGAACCTAATTCATCTATTAATGGGTGGACTCCGCTTAATGCTATTAGATAGTTTTCAATTTAGGTTTAAATTGTTGCGCCAATTAAGGTTACAATAAAATATAATTCTTTCTTTCTTATATTCTCTGCCATTAGATCTTATCGTTAAACTTTGTAGTTGGTCTTATGTTGTGAAGTTCTGATAACCAAACCCCTCTTATATAAAACCTAGTTTATATGCTTGCTTTAAATTAGGATTTTTGATTTTTATCAAAACATTTTATCTGGTTCAAGTTTAGAATGTCGGAAGTAAAAAAAATACAACTTTCTAAAATCAATCAAAGAGCAAAAAAAAAAAAAACTTCAAGTTTAACCAATAAATTAGAACGAGAACAAGAAACTCAATAAAGAAGTAAACACTGAAATTTACGTGAAAAATCCTCCAATGTAGAGGAATAAACTACGGGCCAAACTGATAAGTAAATCTACTAAACTCAAATAAGGATTTACAAAATTTAATATCTCACTCAACAATTACAACTAGTCTCACAAAATTTTAGAATGGAAATCAAAGTTGATATGTGAATCAATAAACTCTCAAACCAATCCAAAAAACAATAACAAAATAGATAAGAACACTATTATACTACTTGCTCTTTTTGTGTTTTTTTGTCACTTTTTGGACTTTTGGTTGCTCTCACGCGCAAAACCTAAGTATCTTCTCTTTTATATCACGAAATAGTTTTTTTACACCGCATATAGTCATATATGTGGCTATGTAAGTGACCTTGTCTCTTCAACACCGTCTCACTACAAACTTGAACCAAAAAATATAAAGTAGATTTTCTTCCATCAAGATCTCCAACCATAATTTCATCCATATGACCTTCTAGAGTTGGTTTACAATCTCAAAAACACAAACTCCATTTTGAAGTACCTCATAAGTATCTCAAAATCCATTTCATTACTTCTCGGTGAACCTTCCCTGGATTTGACAAGCATCTGCTCACTAGCCTAATAGCCTATGGAGTATTTGACCTTCCACACACCATTGCATACATCAAAGAACCCATTGCTAATGAGTATAAAATAGAAGATATATCATCTTTCTCCTTTGTTGTTGAAAAACATGCATATTTACTCTGCTTGAATTGAGGTGCCAACGGCATGCTAAATAGCTTGGTATGCTTCATATTGAACCTTTCTAACACATAGGACAATCACAGTTTCCTACTCTTTATGTATCAAGTTATCTTCATGCCTAAAATATACTTTATAGGTCTCAAATCTTTCATATCAAAAGATTTGAACAAATTCTCCTTCAATTTTTGGATTCTTTAACATCTTGACCCATAATTAACATATCATCAAAATATAAAAGAAGAATGATGAAGTTCTCACCTATGAACTTCTTGAAATATACACAAGCATCGGTATAAGTTTGCTTGTAACTATGATATGTTAAAAATTGAACTTTTGATACTACTGCCTTATAGCTTATTTTAACCTGTATAGGTTTTTCTTTGACTTGTAGACCAAATTCTCCTTACCTTTAACTTTGAAATCTTTTGGTTGCTCCATGTAGATATCCTCTTCCAAATCTTCATACAAGAAAGTAGTTTTAACATACAACTACTTAAGTTCAAGATCCAAGTAGGCAACCAAACTCAATATTGTTTGAATTGAGATCATTTTAACCACTGGTGAGAAGATTTCATCAAAATCAATTCCTTTTTTCTACTGAATCCTTTCACTACTAGTCTTGCCTTATGCTTTACCAACTTGTCACTATCTTTCTTTATTTTTAGCACTCATTTATTCTTTAGGGCCTTTTTTACCTTTTAAAAGCTTCACACATTCATATGTATAATTATTCTTCAGAGTGTTCCTCTTTTTCTTCATAACTATGAGCTAGAGATCTTTATTTTCACAAGATGCTAACTCTTGTACATTTTCAGGCTCACCTTGAACAGTATCCAATAGAGATTCTAAACTCGGATATCTAGTAGAAGCCCTTTTCTCCTTTATTAACCTTTAAATCTATATTTCATTAGTTGTTAGATTCGGATGCTCCCCCTACTCATCATCCTCAACAATTTCATCTTTAACATTATCCACATGTGGTTTATATAGCTCATTATTATCAGGTTGTACCTGATCACCATCAATATGTGTTTTGTCACACACTTCATCTCCTTCACCTACAAACTGCTCAGAGGTGGTAGAGATTAAAGAAGACTTAACAACACTATAGGATGAGCTACTATGTGTAACTTTATCTTCAATCGTACTACTAGAATACCACATTCTTGCTTCTAACAACTTTTTACTTCTCTAGGTTATAGAGTCTAAAGCCAAACTTATCACTACCATAGCCAACAAAAATGCAAGGTATTGCCTTTAAGTCAAGTTTCTGTCTCTAATTCTTTGATACATGTTTAAATACCTTACAATCAAATACTCTTAAATGGTGATAAATGAGATATCAACCTATCTATGCTCTCTCAAGAATCTAAAAATCCAATAGAACTAAGGGAGCTCAGTTGATCAAATAAATTGCAGTTTAGATTGCTTCACCCCAAAATGTCTTTAACACCTTGGACATTTTGAGCATAAGATGAACATTCTCCATAATTATCCTGTTCATCCTCTCAGCAACACTAATATACTATGGAGTATCACGTTCAGTCTTCTCATGTCTAATGTGATACAATGTACACTATTTTTCAAACACCTTAGAAGTATACTCTCTTCCATTATCTGTTAGTAGGCACTTCAACTTCCTCTTAGCTTTCCTTTTGACCAGGACATAGAACTTTTAAAATTTTTTAAATACTTAACTCTTTGTTTTCAACATGTACACTTAAGTGTTTCTTAAAGCATTATCAGTGTTTTGAAACCCGGACTGGACATCGAATCAAAGGTCTTACTGGTTACCGGTTTGATCGGTTCAACCATTGGTCGAACCGAAAATTTTAAAAAAAATTGAACCAGTTGTCGGACCGGTCGAATTGGTTTTAACTGGTTCAATTGAGAACCAGTTTTTAAGAGTGAACCGGACTGGATAGCTAACTGGTCACCGATCGAACCGACCAGTCTGGTCCAGTTTTCAAAACGTGGAGTATCATCAATAAATGTAATAAAGTATTTGTTACCTCCTAGTGACCCCTTCTCAATTGAGCCACAGAAATCTAAAAGAGACTATATGATGCTTTCCAGCCAAATAATAATTGCATAGATTAAATGGTAGTGTATTCTTAACTGGGATAAAGGATCTACTAGACAACAATTTTAATCCCTTCTCACTCATGTGTCTCAATCGTTGATGCCACAGATTTGGAAAAATACAATTCTCTAAAATCAACCAAAGAAAAACAACAAAACGCTCTTCAAGTTTAACCAGCAAATTTGAACAAGAATAAGAAACTCTTAAAGCAAATACCATGATTTATGTGGAAAACCTCAAGTGTAGAGGAAAAAACTATAGGCCAAATTGACAAACAAATCCACTAAGCTCAAATAAGGATTTATAAAGTTTAATATATCACCCCAAAACTACAAGTTGTCTCATAAAGTTTCAGGATTGAAATCAAAGTTGATATGTGAATCAACAAACTCTCAAACCAATCTAAAAATAATCAAAAAAGTGATGACTGTAATACTTGCTCTCTGTGCATTGTTCCTCATTTTTGGTGTTTTGGCCACTCTCACATGCAAAAAACTACATATCTTCCCTTTTATCAAGCAATAGGTTTTTCTGCACGATACATGGTCACATACACGGGCGTGTAAGTGATCATGTTTCTTCAACACTGTCTCACTCGTAGATGTATAAGGTCACAAAGAGCTACATAATCATCACATACGATTGTGTAAGTAATGAACATAAGCGTGTACACAATCGTGTATGTCTTCGCCTTTCATTTGCTTTTGCACATGATTTCAGAGACTTACACAGTTGATACACATTACCTTGTAAGTAGAGAACACGGACGTATGACACTTTACACGGGTGTGTTTGTTTATAAAAGGCTTAAGTCGTTCATCATCCATCTTGTGTTCACTTGTTCATCATTCCCATGAACCATAAAAGTGTCAAGAAGGACCGAAAGTCTCAAAAATAAGATTGGACATAAACAACATAGAAATCTCTGCAATTTGTTATATTTTCATGGTTTTCAGAGTTCATTATTGAAAACTTCAAATTTTACTTTAGGATAATACATAAAAAATGTTAATTTTTATTTCAATTTCTAATCTTTTAAAAATTTTAATTTTATAAAAATTCAAAAAATGAATAATTCAATTTAAAATTTAATTTATTTATATTAATTTTTTTTATAAAGGGAAGAATAGAACTTACAGACAGAGTCGAGGGAAACAAAGTCCCGACTGATCCTCCAAAAGGAGTATATGGCACCCAATGGGTATAGTTCCAAAATAAGTGGTACCGAGCTCAAAGTGATTGGCATAGGATGCTAACCAGTCTGCAGATCGATTGCCCTCGTAGTAAATGTGCCGGTGTACTACAGTTCAATTCCTGGTGAACTGTTCATTGATTCCCGTGATTTTGGAATTGTGGGTCTCAGACCATTGAGGCGAGGAGGAGAGAAGATTAAGCGCCACTTCCGAGTCCACCTCAAGTTCAATCCGTCGATAGCTTGAGTTCCACGCCAGCATGAGTCCAGTATATACTTCCCAGAGTTTTGCGGAGACTGGCGAACACCATCCGAGGTTCTAGGCAAAGCCTCCAAGCCAAGTACTTGTGCTGTCTCGGAGAAGGCCCCCAGCTGTGGTGGAATAGGAGGAACAGTTGCAAGTGCTGTCAGTGTTGAGCTTGACCCACCCGGGAGGAGGTGGCCGCCATCCTATGAGATGAGGTCGTTGGAGCCGTCAACCCGCATCCCCGCGTTGATGGCAATCGGCTGATTGTGAGATGTGACCTGCAAAAGACAAAATCGCATAAATAGGTGAGGAGGGCTTTATATTAATTTTTTGCTATTCTAATTGACGAAGTATGTCAAAAAGAAGTCCAGATCCTCTGTCCAATTTTTATGATATCTTATTGTGTCCAGTAAATCTCAGCCATTTATTTATGCAGATCTCATGTTTATTTATGTGGAGCCCATGCGAAACCCGCACAAATAAATGGCTGAGATTTACTGGACACAATAAGACACCATAAGATTAGACAGAGAATTTGTTCCCGTCAAAAAGTGACATATATAGCTCTTACCCGTACAAACCAACGTATCAATGATGGCTCCTTACATAAAGGGGTAGATTGACTCACGTAAAGGGACAGATTGGCCTTTACGTGGAGAAGAGCAGAGGCATATATACATGCCTGAAGGTGCCCATACCTTGACATTTCCTAGTCTAAGAGATAAATTCACGTGTAAAGCCTAGATCATCTCAACTCTCTTACATAAAAGGAATTAGCACTTAAAAGAAGATAACTCATTTGTCTCTCTTTCTAAATTCTCTCTCTCTCTTTTTACAATCATTAACTTAATCATCAGAGTGGCCTTATCTATCTACCTGTTTGAAGGTCAATATATCCGAGCTTGGCGCACAGTCTATCCGAAGAAGTAAAAATAACTATTAAGTCGAAGGACATCCATTATTCAAGAAGCTTACTGAAATATAACAATTTGTGATAGCAAATAAGGTTACTGATAAAAATAGTCTACATATATAAATGTATATATAATGCAACACTTGTTTTGTTGATTCTTAATATTAGATAAACCGCAATAACTGCTTGCATAATAAAAACATAGTGTTGACTATATTATAGAAAACATTGCCAAGCTTATACATAGTTTCGTACATTCATAAGATGCAAGCTCGCTCTTAAGTAGTCTTATGCAATCATAAGAATGCATACTGACTCATATACAGTCTCACACATCCATATGACATAGATTCACTCGTAAGCAATCTAATCTAACATTCATAAAGAAGAAGACTCGTTCCTAAGCAATTTCACGCTTATAAAAATACAAATATGCTTATATGCAAGTTTGAGGTACTACAAGACATACACTCACTTGTAAAAGTCTCTCGCCTACAGAAACTGAGACTTAATCCTGAGCAATCTCACACTTTAAATATATGGACTTGCTCATACGCAACCTTTTGCACCCATATGATGCGTGCTCTATCAATCTATAACCTCATAAAGATGCAAAGTTTCTCATGATTAGTACGTACCCACAAAAGATATTAACTTGTTAAAAGTACTCTTGCGTCTATAAGACGTAGACTTAAGCATACGCAGTCTCATAGCTGTAGAGTTGCAGCTTTGCACTCACATAATCTTGTGTTTGATAAGACGCAGACATATGAACTTGCACTCCACAAGATGTAGAGCCATATTCTCACACTTGACAATAAGCAAACAAGTAGACCTCCGATCTCTTGTTAAACAAGCTGCGAATTTGTAGATATACGATCTCATGCTTAACAAGAAGTTGGCATGTAAGTTTACGCTTAAACAAGCATAAACATGCAATCTCATAGTCACCAACACGCAAGCATATTGTCTCACATTTGACAAGAAATGTAGCTCGACAAGAAGTAAAGTCATAATCTGCGTTCAATAAGATGCAAACTTGCAATCTCACTCTAGACACCAACTAGCAGTCCCTACAAGATGTTAAGTTGTAGATCATATGCGCTCTTGTGCTCGACAAGAAATAATCATAGAGTCTCACGCTCGATAAAATGTAAATATGAAGAACAGAGATCTCAAGTTTGACAAGATACAAAGTCGTAGATATGCAATCTCATGCTCCATAAGACATAGGCGCGTAATTTTACACTCGACCAGATGCAATCATGTAGTCTTATGCTTAACAAAATGTATACATACAAAATGTATGCATGTTGGCACCTAAAATACGACCTATGAAACTTTCATGTCTTGTACTAGTTTGCCTACTACATATGAGGGGATATCGTAGGTCTTGCCATGTTTGCAGTTTTCAAGGATCAAATTGACAAAGAAACGACCTTTAGTTATCACTTTGGATTGTAATTTTTTATATAAAAAATCCTAAACAATACTATTCTTATAGTTCTAACATTAACTTTGAAAATTAACTATAAGATACTTAAAGTGTGCTTCGTTAATTATAAAGAATATAGTGAGGAACGTAATTCGTTCACTTAGGAGAATGATAATAAGAATTATAATGAATATAGTGGGGAATGGAATTCCATTCCTTACTATATTGAGAGGTATGAAGTATTGCCTCAAAAGAAGATATAAAAATATTATTCATTCAATTATAATATATTACCAACCATCTTTTTTCATTTCTTATCGATTCCTTTTTTTCATACCAACTAACTAAACACTCCCTTAAACTTTTATTTTTTTTCCCACAAAATTAGCCCACCGTTTGTCTTTCTATTAGCATAGTTGATATGATCTTTATCATATGGATAACAAGTGGATTTTAATTTTCACATTAGTAAATTAATATTTTTTTAAATAAGGAACACAAGTTATGAAAAAAATGTAAATCCCTAAACTAGGTCTTATGACTTCTCTCCCAAACACCAAATCAGACACCAATAAAACTTTATACAACTTTTTTTTAATGTAGCACAGGGGAATAGGAGATTCATCTAGTTCTAAGTATAATTGAATTTGTTTTTACTAAACTCTTCAGAGGTGAGTCCAAGACTACCAAATTGTTAATGTTAACTTACTCAAGAAATTTACAATAATAGTTCTAAGTTAAAACTAAAACCAAAAACTATCAATCTCACCCTCATTCTTTGACCATATAAGTAAGGAGTAGAAAAATTATCTAAACATGCCAAGCTTCAAGATCTTCTTCCTCACTAAGAATAGGAACATGAAATACACCTAAAACTTCTGGAAGTCTTTCAAACCTAAGTAAAGAATCATCATATAAATTTTTAAGCTTTTTAATCCCATAAGATTTTGCAGCCTTGAACAAGTGCTCCTCAAAATTGTTTATAGCATCATATGTCATTGGACCATCGATTTTAATTTGCGATGTAAGCCATGTTATGGTTCTCTTGGAAAACCATCAATAATACTTTATTTAGTCAATTACATAATTGAGAAGAGGAGAAAATAATTCAACTACTTCATAATACTCTATTAATTGATATATCACTTCAATTATTACTAACAATTCACAGATTGCATTGTTGAAATGTCATCTGTATGAAAAATATTGCTTATACGTCCTTTAAAAAACTTAATGATGTAAGTAGCGTAGTTTGTTTTTGATGTCTATCTATTTACAAGTATCAAGAATAAGTAGGTAAAATCAAAAGCTTACAATATGATTAGGGTTGTGATAGTCATCTATATACATTGCTTGAAGGTTCCAAAAAGTGCGACGATGTAGAGTGTTATATCTTCCCATACATAAATCAAGTACACTAATAAAAACAATGATTTATAGTTCCCACCATTAGAATCTATAATAACACTTTTTTGGGTGATGTGTATAGATTGTTACAATTTCTTGGTAAATAAAGGCAATGAAACTTATTTCATACTCAACAAAATTAGAAGGAAAAGCTTTTGGTGGATAATAAGCTACATTATTTTCATTAATAGTTTATGTTAGGATTTAAATAGTTGCAAAAATGGGTATGAAGATCAAGGCAAGTTAGAAAAGTAAAAAAAAAAAAGGAAAGGAAAAGCAAAAAAAAAAAGACGCAACGATTTACGTGGTTCACCCAATATATAGGCTACATCTATGGATGATGTTGAGGAAAATAATTCACTATAATGGAGAAGAGTTGTAATAAAATCCTCAAGGGGCTTGAGTACAATAAGGAAATCATTTTATATTTGGTTTCACAAAATAAAGATAAAATTCTCTCCAAACAAAGTGAATAAAACTTGAGCTATTGTTGTGAAAATTTTCATTGAAATGCTGGCTTTGTATCTCGATTCTTATGCAAAAAATGGTAGATAGAACAATGTTATTTGTACTAATTCTTAACCGTTAACCTCAAGCTTGTTATCCAAGGATTTCTAGCAAAACAAAAAATTGTATGGCCATTAAATTATTTGAAAAGTTAAAGCTTGAGCAAGGAGAAATAAGAGCCATGACAGTGCATTGTAACACTAGTCAAAATAAAATAATTAGACTACTGCTATTGCAGTGGTGAGTCTGGGTCGATCTCATAGAGAGTGTGTACAAATTTTATGAAATCAAATTAATTGGTGTTTAGGTCTAGGGGGTTTTGGATTTTTCAAACAAGAAAATAAAATGAAACTAGACTAATAAAAACAAATTAAAAAAACATGTGAAAATGATAAAAGTGGGAAATTCGGTAAGTATAACATCTCTTTACCCATGTTAAGGCTAAAATAGTAAATATGAGAGATTACTGAGAGATTTGAAAACACATTTCATGCTCATGCATTATATGATATGCACATACACGTGAATATTGAATCTTTGCATATAAAAATAATTGTATATGAATTCATTGACAATTTCCGAGTATAATTGTTTATAAGTGTAATTATATTGAGAATTGTGGTTTTTATATGTTGAAACTGATTTGGAGAGTATGTTTAGTGATTTAGAATTTGTGGTGAACTTTAGGAAAATTCTTGAATTTTGGGTAATTTTTGGGCTAGAAAAAATGTCAAGTGGCAAGACAATTGTTAAATGGTAGTAGAAATTACCATCCAATGACAATGAAAATTTTGATAAGTGACTTCAGGATTTATTGATAAGTGCCATTGAAAATTAGGAGACAATTGGAGTAGGAATCGGATATGATTAGTCTATTTAATTGAAAGAACCTAGTTTAAAGTTATAAGAATTGGACAATGTCTTAAGTCCACTAAGCATTTAACCCCCTTGTTTTGGTCTCCCACGATGCTTTTTATTTAAAAGACCATTAGGTGTTATTCTTGCTCTCTCCATCTTCCTCTTCGTGGCTGCTCTTCTTCTTTTTCTTCTTCATTTTCGTTTTCTTCAATCACTAGCTCATCAACTTTCCTCCATTTGCTTCTAGCATTTTGCTATCTTTCTTCCTCATTGTTACTAAAAACCTATCTCTACCACCTTTGGAAGATGATGAACATCTGATGCTTGGGAGCTAGAGCTAGTGTTATTTTTGAAGAATTTGAAGCAAAACCAAGTAAGTTATGCTTTAAATGTCATGGGTATTGTTAAATAAAACTAGAATGATGAGAAATGTATGATTGATGACTTGATTATGTGAGTTTTATATGTGTGTCGTGGATGGTAAAACACCTATGTAAATGACTTGTTTTTGTAATTGTAAATGATCATTAATAACCCATGATTTGTTATAGAGATGTTTTGGAAGTTGGATGATATATATAATGGTGTTAGGATGAGTGTAGAAAATCAATTATGATTGGGTTAATGAACATGTTCTATTTTTGGTTAAAGATCAAAAATAGATCATGATTTGGTTTGTGAACGTTATCGAGTTGAAATGGAGTAGAGAATGAGGAGTAGATGGAGTATAAAAGAAGATCTTTGTATGAGTTGTGTTAGGGTAAGATTTGGAAACAAAATTGGTAGTTGATCTGGAAAATGTAGCAGCAACATGATCTCTAAATATGCTTCTGTGTTTTAGCCATAAACTTTTCTCTAGTTATCTAAATGAGATGATTCTTAGTTTGGATTAAACTAGAGACATATGGCTACATTTTTCATGAAGACATTGAATTTAAATTCTGTTTCTAAGAGTACCCAAACTTTGACATGAAATTGAGAATTGGGCATAGTACATTGTTGGATGAATGTATATGTTGTGTTTTGTTTTGAGTGTATAGGAATGTGTTATATTTTGAGTGTTTATGATCAAGTAGGGATTATAAAATGTGTATAGATAATGTTGAGTTGAAATTAGGTATATTTGAAGAAGTTATCCACTTAAGATGATGAATCAAATGAGTTGAGATTTGAGAGTTAATGAAATCTAATTGGTGTTTGAATTGTTATGAAGTGATATTGCATTAGAAGAGGTGAAATTGGGAAGATTATGAGCGAAAGTGATGTTAGAATGGGTGTAGGATCTATTAGAGATGTCTTGGAGAAGGATAATTGAATAAAAATCTGAAGAATACATGGTCAGGCCGTGTAAATTAACACTAACCGTGTATTCCAAATGCAAAAAGGCCACCAGATCTGAGGAGAACACGGTCTGCCCCTGTAATTCCACACGATCCATGTGTTTTGACCTTCCAAATGACAAAATCTCTCTTTGGAGTCTTCACCAAAGTTGTAGATCTAGAAGTACTCTTAGAAACCGTCCTAAGACAACCTTAATTCAATATCTCTAGTGAAATTTAATTTTTTTTCCCGAGACAGGTACAATATGATTGAGGATAAAATCATGTTTGATTCTTTTGGCTATAACTTCATCATCTGACCTCCAAATAAAGTGATTCTTGAACCAATAGATTCCTAGCACATTTTTCTATCTTTCTAAAACAATTGGTAGCCTTTGGTGTTGATTTGAAAAAGATTGATCGAAATAAAGTAAGAGAATCGGTTGGAAGAGCATGAATTGGTTATGAGACATGTATTAAGGATATATACCCGGAGAATGTCATTGAACATGCATTGTATATATTTCATATACATATTTGTGCATTAATAGACACTTATACAATTATCTATGATCATGATATGTGTATGTTTTGCATCATATAGAGGAACATATAGAGTGCCATCATCTAGACGTTGCCAGGACTTCGAGGCAATAGCTTTTGTAGCAAACTGTAAGTAACCTAGACGATCTCACATAATTAATTGTTTGATTCATTTTAAGTTTGACTTATTGAATGAATGTGATTTGATTGTGTTGATACAATGAAGGTCCGATGATTGTGATTTATGAATGAGATATTGAAGTGCTACTTGAATGTGAATGCGACGAACTAAGCCTTTGTTTGGATCCTTACTTGCACAAGGGAAAGGAAAGGAAATATTGAGAGAAAAAGAGGAGAAAAGAATGGAAGAGAAATTGGATTTTCTTTCTCTTGTTTGTTTTCCTAATTTATCAAGGGAGGGAATTGAAACTTATAGGCCTTTATGCCCTTGATTATAGAACTTGTTTATCTTTTGTTACATAAGGATACAATGGTAATTTACTTATCTTGTCTTGCTTTGTCTTGAATTTCTCCTCCTTTCCCACCAATTTGGTGGGAAATACATTTGATCCAAATTTCTCCCCTATTACTCTCCATTCTCTCACTTTCCCTTTACTTATTTTTGTCCAAACAATGGAAACCAAGAGAAATACAATTCACTTCCTTTCTTTTCTCTTGCTTTCCTTCCATTCAAACAAAGGCTAAATGTTTCCTAACATAATTGATTATGAGAGATGCAATCCATACATGAATGCATGATCAGATAATGAGAGTTATGACTTGATTAGCCACAAAAAACGAGCTTAAAGCTCCAAATGTGATTAAGAGCCAAGGCTCGCAATGTAAAATGAGCCCTGTATTCCTAACGGATAAGGGACAATATAAATGAGCCCGGTATCCACAATAGATACGAGACAGTTAGGCACTCGGTCACAACAACGTAATAATTGGAAAAAAATTCTCATGAGTATTTCATATGCATTTTATTAAGTATGTTTGATTGATTGAAATGCAAAATTGCTTGTTCTTAAGTGAAAATGTGATATGTTATCAATTATGCAAAGTTGTGAACTATATGTATATATATGACGTGTTGCATGAATTGAGTGAACCATCGACGATGGTTACCTCATTGAGTTTACAAGACTCATTAAAATTTTAATGTTGGCTTTTTAGGACCGAGAGACGACTTTAGCTACCGAGGGACGCTATAAGCAGTGTAAACTTGCACTTTTGGGGAAAAAAAAGAGAAAAGGCTCAAAGGTCGGTTAGCTGGATATGGACAGCTTAGACAGATTTTTGTATTTTCCCCTTTTATGTAGAACATTTTTGTATTAGGCTACGATGTTGTATAAGCATAAGTGTTGAAAGATACAATGTAGACATTTGGTGTTTATGAAATGAAATGAGGAAAGTTTGGTTTTTAATATTATGACTTATGATATTTTATAAGAGAATAAAGATAGATGATGCCATGTTAAGTTAATAAGGTGATTGAATGTAGTGCACCATTATCGTAGGATGTGCACTGGAATGTCCTCCGAGTGTCTTGGTATATATCTTAGGGTAAGGGCGTACCACAGTAAGTGTTGGGCACCGTTTCCAGAACCCAACTCTTTTCAGAAAACCATAACTATCATCAATTCATTTTCTTGCTCTGATATCATTCATGTTGGATCCTACTTGGTCTCGGAATCCAACTTTTGCTCTAAAATCAAAGTAAACATACATACACAACTGAACTACTTAAATCTATCATTTCATTTCCTTAAGCAACAGAGTTTGAAATACTTTGCTTACACATCAAAAGCCACACCATTGGCTTATTACAAAAATACAAAATAGCAAATGAAAAGTAGCAATCCCTTTA
>JANZLX010000211.1:25113330-25124329 GCA_025531955.1 Erythroxylum orinocense | reverse complement strand
TTGTCACTTTCCTAATACCTAAGCTCTAACTTAGTTTCTTTTGAAACTAACTCCCTTAAACTCTCATCTTTACAATCTAACTATCTCCAAATCTTCTTTTGATTTCTTTTTCCTATTTTTTATAATTTTCCAAAATTTATTCCTAAAGTCACCAAAATTCACAATTACAACAATTTTACTAACCAATAGAATTTCCTATATAAATAAATTCAAAATTTTAAAAAATTACAACTCAATCCAATTATACTCGGAATTATTCATGAATGCATGTACAATTATTTTCATGTGCAACAACTTCACTATTCATATATATGTGTATGACATATTATGCATGAGCATGGAAATGCCTTTCTAAACTCTTATTGATCACTCATATTTACTACTCTAAACTTCC
The DNA here is from genome assembly GCA_025531955.1 of Erythroxylum orinocense. Taxonomy (NCBI): domain Eukaryota; kingdom Viridiplantae; phylum Streptophyta; class Magnoliopsida; order Malpighiales; family Erythroxylaceae; genus Erythroxylum; species Erythroxylum orinocense. The sequence continues at coordinate 25,123,935 of JANZLX010000211.1, read as the reverse complement.
CGCAGACAATGGGATGTTACACATATCCTTAGTGATTAGGGATTTAATATTAGCCATTAAAATAATGAATTTAAATGTGGAGAATCTTGAGCTTAGCTCAAATTTGATGAGCTACTCATCACTATATAAAAGTCTCAAAGGGCAATCAGATGCTGCAAACGTCAACTACTGAGTCCAAATAATGCTTGAACTTAAAGCTAGGTAGTGGCTTGTCAACATATATACATAATTCTCATATGTGCGAACCTTCTTCATAATAAAATTTTCAACATCAATTGTTTCTCTGATGTTGTAGTGGGTGATATCTTGGAATAATACACATAATTCTTGAAGAGATGAATAACACTTTAGTTATTTGAAAACACAACAGTTTTACCTTATGCAACATCAAGCTCAATAACAAGTCCTTGTAACTAAGTAGCCTCCTTAACACCCTCTATAGCTACAACATATTTTGCCTCAATAGTAGATAAAGCAGCAATAGATTATAGCAATGCTTTCTAACTAATAGCACCAGAGCATTAGGTGATGATGTAACTGGAGAGAGGCATATGCTTGTCGAGGTCACCGCTATAATTAGAGTTCACAAAATCGACAATATTATTTGATTTGTTTTACTTCTATCAAATACCAAAACTAGATCAGAAAAACCTTCAAATATAAAAATATCAATTTTATAGCTTTCTAATGAATGGTCCCAGGATTATGCATATAACGACTCACCATGCTAATTGCATATGCAATAATGAAAACCAAGATATACACAATAATACCAACCACACTAGAATATGGAATGTGTGACATGCATTCAATATCTTCCTCCATTTGGGGGCAATGTTTAGAAAAAAAAAATAGAAATGAGTAGTTAGAGGAGTAGAAACATGTTTGCAATTAACAATATTAAAACTATTGAGAAATTTTTTGATGTACTTCTTGTGAGGCAGGTATAATTTATTAGCTTAATGGTACCTATAAACCTCTGAACCTAAAATTTTCTTGGCTGCATCTAAGATCTTTTATTTCAAACTCACCATTAACTTGAGATTTCAACTTGTTAATTAAGGACTTATTTTTGGAAGCAATCAACATGTCATCATCATTTAACAAGAAGTAGACAAATGAACCATCTTTAAGCTATCTAATATAAACCCAATTATCATACTTACTCCTTGTATAATCTAGCCTAATCATAAAGGAATCGAATCTTTCGTACCATTTCCTAGGAACTTGCTTAAGGCCATATGCAACAAAACCTTCGAAATGCTTTATATATATCTCTTCTTCTAACTCACCATGGAGAAAATTTGTTTTAACATTGATTTACTCCAACTCTAAATAAAAAAGGCAATAAATACTTGAATTACTCAAATGGAAGGATGATGAACACCTTCCTTTTGGTTACAATACTTGACAATAAGGCATGTTTTCCATCTTGCATCTTCAACCTAGCTGTACCATCTTTTTGTTTGTAGATCCATTTAGAAGTTAATGTATGATGACCTTTAAGAAGCTTAACCAAATCCCAATTTTTGTTCTTATAAAGACTCTCGATCTCTTCAGTCCTATCCCAAGCCAATGTGAAAAATTAGTACAAGAAATATCCTTGGAGTAATAAGAAGGTTAAACACCTTCAGGAATATCATGTGCAACTGGGGAATAATAAGAAGGTTAAACACCTTTCTTTGGTACAAGAAATAGCCTTGGAGTAATAAGAAGGTTAAACACCTCTCTTTGGTCTATCATAAGTAATAGAATAATCATCACGTTATGGTTGAATGGGACTAATGGTATCTTGATTGTATTCATAAATATGAATATCATCGCTAGATTGTGAAACTAGGGAAGAGGTAGGATTTATATTAGGAGTTTTAGTTCTCACTTCTAACTCTACCTTCTCACTAGCATCTTGCTAATCACCTATACCAGAAGAATCTTTATGAGAATATAACAATGCATTTTCATTAAAAGTAACATCTTTGTTAAGAATAATCTTCCGAGAATCAAGACACCATATACAATATCCTTTAAATTTAGAAGCATAATTAAGGAAAATGCATTTAATAGCCATAGGGGCTAACTTTTCATCATTAACATAGGTATAAATAGGACATCCAAAATCTCAAAGAATAGAGTAGTCAATAAGATTACTTGACCAAACTTCTTTTGGAATCTTGAAGTTGATAGATGAGTGATGAGATTGATTGATAAGATAACAAGTTGTAGAAGTAGCTTCAGACCAAAACTCATGACAATGCCACAATCCAGCAATTAAGAGTATACATTATGCTCTCTCAATAAGAGTTCTATTCATATATTCTAGAATCCCATTCTATTGGGGCTTCTTGATTAGTGTCCTATGTCCAATAATGCTATATGATGTGCACAAAATTCAGTAAAATATATCTCACATAACTCTAAACTATTTTTTATTCTAAGCTTTTTAATCTTCTTACTAGTTTAGGTCTCAATAAGTGCTTTCCACTCTTAAAGGTGGGAAAAGCTTCATTCTTGTGATGAAAAAAATTAACCTGCACTTTGTGCGAGAAATCATCAATGAGGGTCATCATATATTGGCGTCCTCTATGAATTTGAACCTTAGAAGGTCCCCAAAAATTATAATGAATATAATCGAGGTGCCCTTAGTACGGTGCGTTGTTGTAGAGAAGCTAACGTACTTCAATTTCCTAAAGACACATTGTTCACAAACCTCCAATTTACCCCTACCTTTATCACCAAGTAACCCCCTCTTGCTCAGAAGTTTTATGCCTTTCATACTCATGTGATGTAGGAGCATATGCCACAAACAAATTTTATCATCATCAAATAAGGGTGTAAAAACAGATGTTGAATATGACATAATAGAACCTTAGAAGATGTACAAACTACTATGTCTAATACCTTTCCTCAAAGTATGAGAACCTTTAGATACTTTAGAATTCCACCTTTAGTTGAAAAAAACTTGCACCTAAGAAACTTAAGAGTTCCTAAAGAAATCAAATTACATTTCAAATTAAGAATATAATGGACTTTTGTGAATTCTCAGACACACCATCATCGATCTTAATTTGAACTGTACTAATTCCATCAACTTTGCATTGGATATTATTACCCTCAAAACAATACTAGAATCAACAAGCTCATATGTAATAAACCAATCCTTGTGATGAAACTTATGATAGGTAAATCTAGAATCTAGAACTCATTCAGTATTATCCCTTTTTAGTAAAGGTAGCTAACAAAACTTCACCATCATAATTTGTGTCGACTACATTGGCTTCAACGATTTTTTGAGGTTGTTTCTTCTTTCTTTCTTTATCCTTTTTAATTTTCAATTTATAATAATTATTAATTTTGTGCCCAGATTTCTTATAATAGTGATATTGTTGGATTTACATCTTCTAGATTTAGATATGGATTTATTTCTAGTGGTAGTCCCTTTTTTATAAAACCTACCTCTTACAGAAAAGCCTTAACCTATTGTCAACATGCACTTTAAGATCAAAATTTTCTTTAGATAACAAATTAGATTTGACGTCCTAAAAAAATAATGTATCATTATTACCATATAACATAATTTCCTTGAATTTCTTAAAGGTAGATGGTAAGGAGACAACCTAAAACACAACCTTATTATCGAGACTTTTGGTCATATAGAGACACACAATTTTTAACCATAAGCCTATAGTTGCAATCTTATGAAGGACCTCAAATAGAACCTCCTTAGAAAGACAAAGTTGGATTGTTGATAACATCTTTTCATCCAAGTCCTCCTGTTGTTGATTAGTCAAAAATTTTGGCTTCATTGATTTTTTCATATAGAGCCTTTTCCAATTTGTTCTAAGTAAGAATGACTTTCATTTGGACTCTCCCGATGCTAAATCTAATCTTGTCATTAAATTTTTCGATATCAAATTTGTCACATTAGACATTTTGAACCTTCTCTAATACCACTTATTAGTATTTAGAACAATTGTAAAAGCGAGTATAGGATTAAAATAAGTGAGAGAAGTTAAAATAAATAGGATAACAAAAGCAAAGAAAATGAGACACAAGAATTCATGTGATTCACCGAATGTATATGCTAATTCTACAAATGATGATGAGTAAAATAATTCATTCTAATAGAGAAGAGTTACAATAAAATACTTAAGGGCCTAAGCACAACGAAGAAATAATTTTGTGTTTGATTTCATAAAATAAACATACAATTCTCTCTAATTAAAGTGAATAAAACTTTAGCTATTGAGGTGAAAATTATCACTCAAATGTTGGCTTTGTATCTCGACTCTCCAATGCAAAATGGCAAATAAATCAATGCTATTTGTGCTAGACTGCTAGTTCTTAGCTGCTAACCTCAAGCTTGTTGTGCAAGGATTTCCAATTGAAGAAAATTGTGTGGGCATTAAATGGTTTGAAAAGTCAAAGCATAAACAAAGAGAAATAAGAGCCACTAGACATATCCTTGGTGATTTGGGTTTTAATTTGCCTTGGAGAGATGGTAAATGCAACGATGCAAAAGAAAGTTTGATCTAGCCTTGATATTGTATCTATGTAATTTGAACTTTATAACTAGGAGAAAGCATCAAAGACAGATAATGGCAATATCGCGTTGTCGACAGAGCAACAGAGAGATAGTGTCAGTGCAGTAGCACAAAGAAGAATGAGAGAGGCAGAATGTAGCATGGGGAGAGGTTGAACCGTTGAAGAGAAAGTGAAATGATGAAGTTTTCAACGCTTGTTAAACCAGACGGTGAGAATCAGGAGACTTAGTTTAGGGACTAACATTTTTCATAATTTATTTTATTTAAAAATATTAATTTGTTGATTTGAAAATTAAAGTATATATGTCATACACATGACAAAGGTTCTAGATGATGTGACATTATACGTCAGTAACATTAATAAAATAGACTATTAGGCCTCGCATGAACAGTGCAAAAATCTGCCAGTGGTTCCCTTAACGGTCACTGGCACGCCGGTCAAGAGAGATCAACTGCAGCTAACTGAGCTTATGGCAAATGGTATCCTGTCTACCGAATCCAATCTCAAATACAGTTCTCTTCTCAAACTAAACCATCTACTTCAACTCTGCAGCAACTACAAAGCGCTAAGACATGGCCTACAAGTTCACCAACGAATCACCGTATGTGGATGGCACCAAAATCCCTTCGTGTCCACGAAACTGCTCCAACTGTACGCGGATTGCGATCATTTCATATTTGCCCAGAAACTGTTTGGTGAAATGCCCCATCAAAATGTTTTTGCTTGGACCTCACTACTTGGTTACTATCTCAGGCACGGAATGTACGAGAGATGTATTGGGAATTATGGGGTAATGAAATTTAAGGGTGTTTCTCCGGATAACTATGTGTTTCCAAAAGTTTTAAGAGCATGCGCGCAGTTATTGTGGTGGGAAGGAGGGACTTGGCTCCACAAAGATGTAATTGTTTTGGGATGTGAATTCAACTTGCAGGTTTCTAATTCTTTGATTGATATGTATGTTAAATGTACCGATATTTGGAGTGCTAGGTGGGTATTTGAGAAGATGGAAAGGAGGGATTTGTTGTCCTGGAACTTAATGATTTCAGGTTATGTATATCATGGTTTGTTACAGTTGGCTATAGAGCTTTCTAGTGGCTTGAGATTTGACGGTTTGAAGCCTGATCTTGTCACTTTGAACACTCTTATGGATGCTTATTGTCGAATGGGCCTATGCGATGAAGCTTGGAGAGTTTTTACACAAATAGAAGATCCTAGTGTGATATCTTGGACCACTTTGATCTCAGGCTATTCTCGGATTGGATATCCTGAAACTTCATTGAGGATTTTCAAGGAGATGGTCAATACGCCAATGATTTTTCCTGATTTGGATTGTCTTTCTACTGTTATTGTTTCTTGCCGGTATCTCAATGCATTGATGAATGGGAAAGAAATCCATGGTTATGGTATTAAAACAGAAATCCTAACTGCATTTTACAGTTCAGCGGGTGCTGCCTTAGTGACAATGTATGCTAAATGTGGCAGAAGTCAGGATGCTAAAAAGGTATTTGATTTCATGGATAAATCCGAACTTGTTGCGTGGAATGCTATGATTTTTGGTTATGTTGAACTAGATATGGGAAACATGGCTCTTACGTCATTCACTGAAATGCGAAGATTGGGTGTTAAGTATGACCAGACAACAGTATCCACTGTTTTACCAATTTGTGATTTGGCATGTGGTAAACAGATTCATGCCTACATCAAGAAAAACAGTCTCTGTTTGGTTATTCCAGTTTGTAATGCATTGATTCACATGTACTACAAATGTGGTTGCATTCGATCAGCATGCTCTGTGTTCTATAGCATGGCCAGCATGGATGTGGTATCCTGGAATACAATGATTGGAGGATATGCCATGCACGGGCTTGGTAAGGTTGCTTTACAAATTTTTCAGGATATGTGCCAATCGGGTTGTTGCCCTAACTCTATGACTTTCACGTCTCTATTATCAGCCTGTAGTCATTCAGGTCTTGTGGATGAAGGACTTAATCTATTTGACAGGATACCTGAGGAATATGGATTAACACCTAGAATGGAACACTATTCTTGTGTTGTTGACATGCTAACACGGGCCGGCCAGCTTGGAGATGCCTTAAGTTTCATTGAGAGGATGCCTCAAGAGCCTAATAAGTCTATTTGGGGAACTCTTTTAGCTGCTTGCCGAGCCCACCAAAACCTCGATATTGGAAAGCATGCTGCTGAACAGTTAACCAGATTAGAACCAGAACATGCTGGGCATTATGTGGCATTGTCTAATATATATGCAAAAGCAGGAAGATGGGATGATGCTGTGAGGGTGAGAAAAAATATGGAAGGCAAAGGGTTGATTAAGCCATCAGGGGAAAGCTGGATAGAAATAGGAACCTGAATAAATGCAAGTCACTGGGTATTGAAGCATTCTGTATTGCTAGTGAGACGAAAGTTCTGTTACACTAGTAAGTGATCAGAAATTACAGGACCCACCAGACTTGATTCTCTGTGGGACTTGCTCAACTTTCTGAAAATGGAGCTCAAAATATCACAAGGGATTTGTTAGTAATGCTAAAATTGTATTGCAATCCTAGTGCTTCTTGGTTGATGGTCTCAACCAGTATGATTAGTCATGCTTACAAGAGTGACACGACTAAATTTTCCTCGTTGAATATGCGTGAAATTTAGCTTGATATTTTGGTGATGGATGACCAGGAACAACAGGTTATGCTCACCTATACTACAAAGCTGGGATTCAAGTCTTAAGGCACACAAGGCCGCCAATTGATACTGTGGAAAGATGACACTTATCCTTTAACTCTTCAAGATTTCTTTAAGGTGAAAGGAGAATATAAAATACTTATATATTTTCTAATATTCCATTAAAATTTTCATATTATAAGAATAAGTAAGTTCAACTACTACCAGCGTACCATGAAGTCCACGCCCTTCGGCTTGTTGGGAGGCTCCAGCTCCGAATCAATTCAAGTGTAACGTTGATGTGGCTTTGTTGGAAAATGGGTATTATGGCCTTGGTATGCTTATCTGCAACTCTCAAGGGCATAATTATGCTGGTAAATTGATGACGCTCCCAAAGTTGGCGAGATCTACAAGTTGGCGAGATCCACAAGTTGGCGAAACACTTTGTTTTCGAGAAGCTTTGAGCTGGATCAAATCTTTATCTTTCTTCTCCATATGCGTGGAAACAAATTATCAGGTCGTTCCCAATTTTTGTCATCTACGCATATATTTGCTTCTTATTTTTCAATGATCATTTAAGATTGTAAAGCTCTTCTGAATGAGCTATCATCGATCTCTTTTGCATTTGTTAGAAAACTAGCAAATCAAGTTGCTCATACAATAGCTAAGGCAGCTAATTCTATGTCTGGCGTTGAGTGGGAGGTATGCCCTCCTTTTTTGTATGATGTTTTAACATTTGGATCTGAAAAATATGCGCTGAGCGCAATTGTTAGCATTAAAAAAAAAACATATTTACACGGAGTTTTAAAACTTTATTTGATCCTTTTGCTTTTATAAATTATAAATTCTAAATAACAATTTATCTTTCATTCAATAGAAAGCTAATTTTTTTAAAAAATTATCCCAATTTCATAAAAGCATTATTAAATATGGACCCTTTATCTATCAATTTTCACCTTTTTATTGAAGTTTTATTTTTTATGCTACATGTTTAGACTTATTTCCAGCAAAAAGATAACTATTTGCTTGGAAATGTTTGCAAGCAATTGGTTTTTAACATTTCAACATTTGAATGCATGGCATGCTACAATTGAAACTTTCGATATCACATGCAACGTAAATTCTTTGCTTTTAATAATCGTTTCTTACAGATTAGGCAGTCATTTGCTTGCTGTCGATGTCCACATGATAATACTTGGTTGAGTCGGCCATACAAGGCCCAATTCCAGGCCCAGACATCGACGGTCCAGTCGTAGGTGATCATCTCCCATGCAAACGCCAAGACCTACGTAAAGACCTAAACTTGGCAATTATCCCATATATAAGGACTATTTGGCCATGATACAGGTACGACATTACAACCCTAGTTTTCTCTACTATTAGCAACCAAAATCCTCGCACAAAGACTAATTTGAGCGTCGGAGGGGCCTATTGGCGATCAACCCCCGGTGCGCCTTGTTTGTTTTGCAGGTATTCAGCAGCCAAAGTCATACAGAATCATGGATCCGAATAGCAATGCCCAACCCCTTCAGAATCAGACTGAACCAGTTGGCGCCCACCGTGGGGCCTAACATTAGGGACCATGTCCAGAAACATACAGGTTAGTCAGGCGGTAGCATCCATCCTGATATAGCCATCGTCACGGTGCTTGCGATACAACGGATGGGTTTGCAGTTATCCATCACTCTTTCGCCACCGTATCATGATTCTCGCACTCAATCTTCGCATCCGAATGATCAACCACAGCTTCACAACCAAAATCAAAAAGAACAGAGCATAGCCTTGGAAGACGACACCGAGGTCAATTCACACCCCAATTTTCAGTGCCCCCTGGACGCAAATCTTCCTGCACCACCACAAACCTCCCTCACCTAGAAACAAATAGAGGAAGCGGTCGATCTATTGATTCGTCAAATCCTGCAGTCTTAGCTGGAACAACAGCAGACCCCTGCTCGGCCGATTGGTATGATGGCCGATCGCCATTTTGCTAGAGCCCTAGAAAAAATCGTAGACGATTAAATCAATCTGGCCATGAATTCCTGCCCGGGCCGAGCGTCCACACAATATCGCTCTCCTTTCATTCTGGAGATTCTGGATAGCCTCCCTGCAGTTGGAACCAAAATACCGACGCCTGAAAAGTATACTGGAAAGACCGACCCCCTAGATTATCTGCAACACTTCTAGTCAATGATGAACCTACATTGCGTCCCTGATGCAATTCAGTGTAAGGCGTTTTGTACTGCCTTTCAAGAAGGAGCTCGGCGATGGTTCAATAGTCTACCCCCGTGTTGCATCACTTGCTTCAAGGACTTCAAGTTGCTATTCCTCAATCAATTCGCTACCAGTAAGCGGCCACAGAAGACTACTTTAGAGGTGATGCAGTTGACCCAAGGAAGGAATGAGAGCTTAAGGGAGTTTATCACTCGCTTTAATAATGAAGCTGTTGAAGTCCCTAACCTCACTTGCTTGTCCATGTTGGCAGCCATAATGAGCAACACGAGAGACGAAGAGTTCAAGAAGTCATTGGCCCTCGATTAGCCTACGTCTATTGAAGAGATAAGAAGTCGGGCGGACACGTATATCCAGCTGGAGGAAGTGCTGAAAAACACAAAATGAGGAGCAGAAGACCGCGGGCCTAGTGGAAAAATAGATGATTCATAAAAACGACATAAGGATCTGTCGGGCTGGAAGAAGCCGACTGATCGACTAGGACAGAGACGAGAAGCCTTCACTCCGCTCAACAGGCAATATGTGGAAGTATTGGCAGCCATGAGAGCAGATGGGGAACCCCATCGAGAACCCGATAAGTTGAGGACTCCCCGCGCAAAGATGAACCCCGATCTATATTGCCACTTCCATAAAGACATTGGTCACGACATGGAGGATTGCTGGACCTTGAAAAGAGAAATTGAACTCCTTATTCAGAGGGGAAGTTTGAGCAGATTTTTGAAGCACGAAAAAAATACCGATCGAAATAATGAGGGTAGGACCAATCGGTCTGACAATTGGCAAAAGCCTTGGAGACAAAACGACAGAAACGATGGGGGGAGGCAGAACAGGAATACTGACGATCGACGTGACACAAGAGCACGGTCCAGAGCAAGAGATGATAGAGATGTCGAGCGACCAGATGACCGACCAGTTAGGGTCATCAATATGATTTTTGGGGGTAATGCAGCAGGAGGGTCAACCGTTAAAGGTAGAAAGAGGTATGCCCAGCAGGATTTGTCGGTAAAGAAGAAGAAGCAAAACGATAAGGTGATCTCGTTCGACGAATCTGATCTAGATGGAATTAGCTGCCCACATGATGATGCGCTAGTAGTCAACTTGAATATGGAGGGCAATGAGGTGAAACGAGTAATGATTGACACGGGCAGCTCGGTCGACCTACTC
>JANZLX010000211.1:25081904-25098338 GCA_025531955.1 Erythroxylum orinocense | reverse complement strand
GTGTGAAATGTTTTGATTTGTTTGTCCTGTCTTGGGTGGCATCCTCATACCCTTCCAGGGGGTATTTGGGTGTTACATTTTTTCTAGTAGGAAGTTCTATTAAATTCCTTCAATTATATGATTAGAAAAAGGTCTTGATTTTTTTGGAAGGAGTTAAGAATGATTTAGATAATTTTGAGGTCTTGCTATATTAATTATTTTATTTGGAGTTAATTATTATGTTAATGTTGGTAGGATTTTAAAATATGGTTTAGTTGAATTAGGTAGGAAGAGTATATATGTATGAGGGCTTTTTGGGAAGATCACTTAAGCATTTAAGTTGCAAGGCATGTAAGGAAGTATATAAAAGTCTTTGTACCCTCATTAATGGCAAACTTGAAATAAAAGGTGTGGTCTTGTGTTTAAGAAAGGGCAAAAATGTGGATTGGAAGAGGGAAAGGAGAAAAGCAACGAAAATTAGAGAGAAAGCAAGGAAAGGGTTCGGTTTTGAGAGAGAGGAAGGAGGAAGCTAGGGTTTCTTCATTTCTTGGTTTTCAAGAGCGGTTTTGAAGTTCATTCAAGAAGGAAAAAGGAAGAGGAGGATGAGAGCTTCCATTAGAACCAACAAACTCTTCATTTGGTGAAGAATCAAGATAAAAGTACATTTAATTTGTTGGATTTTAAGAAAAATTTTGGTTCATGAAGCTTAAGAAATGTATGGGTTTAAGTTTTCTAATATCAATTATAGTGATTATGTATTGTGAGTTTCTCAATTGGAATGTCTATTGATCTGGAAAATTTTTTCAATGTTGAAGAAAATCAAGATAGGTAAGAGGAGCAAGAGTAGAGGCTTTTGAATAAGGTTTTCACGCAAGGAAAGTAAGGTGGGTTCCATGTTTATAATTGAGTAATGAGCCACTAATGTTTGCTTTTGAACTAAGAGAATAAAATGATTTCAATTATTTCAATTAAATGTTGCTTTTTATGGCTTTTGATTGATTTGAGAAATTGCTACATGTTTGGTGTATAAAATTGTGATGATGAATTGTGAATTACTAAATGGAAGGGTTTTCAAAAAATTGTATGTTCATGGAAAATAATTTTCCAAAATGTTTCCATTTGGGCAATCTTTTTGCAAATCATGATTACATGTTATGTGGGTTTAGTTTGGTCCGTTCTGTCTTGTCAAGTGCACTTGTCTGAAGGCTTTTCTCGCCTGCTCATTAGTGGTATGGAGCTCCTTCATGGATTCCCTTACGACTACACAAAACCACTATGTAGGATTTTGTTAGTTCGTTCTGTTCACAACTACATAGGACCATTATGTGGGAATGTGTTAGTACGTTCTGTTATGGACTACCCAAACTATTTTGATGTGCTTATGGGTTTATGATTTATGAACAAGCTGAAAAATGCATAAATTGTGTTGGTTGTGATTTTTATTTCATGACAAGAATTTTGAGGGACGTGTGTTTTATGATTCAATAAGGAATTTCTATGACAAGGGACTTTTTGAAAGGTTTTGCTTGTTATCCGTTATAAACCTGTTACCCACGAGCTTTAAACTCATCCCTTTTCATTCCCATCTCTAGGTGACGACAACGAGATCAAGTGAAAGAAAGTCAAGGCATTCGTTTGATTATGCATATATTGTATTTTAAGTTAGATTGATGTAAAAATAAGACTTTGGACATATGTCGAGAATTATGAGATTTTGTATCTTTTGTTGTATTTCAAATTTTTATATTGATGATGTAATGTGGCTTGAGATGCCATTAAAGCTTTGTAAACATTTATCTTATGATGTTAATGTTAATAAAATATGAATTGTGCATGGTTGATGTAAGTTGAGATTAGGTATGTTTGAAGTCATTAACTTGAGATGATGAATCTTGAGCATGAACTATTGTTATATATATAAGTGAGATATTATGGAAAAGAAAGATAGGAATGTTATGAATCATGAGATGTTGTTGAATATGAATAGTCAAATGAGTTGAGGTTGAGAGTTGATGAATTTCAATTGGTAGTTGAATGGTTATGCTCATGATATTCCAAGTTTGTATAGTGCAAAATTCCAATTTTTTCATAAGAGTAAAAATGTGTATTCTAACTTACAGGGAAAAACTGGATAATTTGTCTAGAATTAGGCAAAGTTGTCTTCATAGAAGTTTTAGCTTGTCCTTATAACTTTCCAACGATATAAAGTATGTGATTTTTGGATATTGGAGTTGAGAGATATGATCGTTTGAGTTGGTAATGTTGCATAGGATATGTATACTAAATAACTAGAGTATATGAAGCGATATCGGACTAGAAAGAGTTGAATTTGGCAAGATTAAGAGTAAAGGAGATGATATGATAGATTTAAGATCCATTGGAGGGGTCTTGGAGAGTGAAAATTTCGTTTCACCTGAAGGTTACACGATCTGCCTGTGTGAAATTCACACAGGATGTGTGTTTCTAGCGTAGGAGCACAATCACACCTAAAAGTCACATGGTCTGCCCATGTTGATTTACGTGGCCCATGTTTTGACCCTCCAAATGACAAAATCTCATTTTGAGTTCTTCTCAAAGTTGCCGATATAGAAGGCCTCTTTCAAACCATCTAATAACAAAGTCAATCCGACATCTCTATTGAAAGTTATGGCAATTGCGCCAAGGCATGTACAATTTGAGTAAGGATATAAACATGTTGGATTCTTTTGGCCATAACTTCTTTGTACAACCTCCAAATTAAGTGATTCGTGAAGCGATAGATTCTTAACACGTTTTTCTACATTTCTATAAAAATTGGTAGATTTTGGTGTTGAATTGAAAAAGATTTATGGAGAGAAAATGAGGGATTGGTTGGAAGAGCATGACTTGGTTATGAACATAATTTGGATTTTCAAACATATCTTGAGCGATAGAGCTCCAAATGAGATGGTTCTTGTTTCAAAATAAACTAGAGACATAGAGCTACAATTTTAAGGAATTCAATTATGATTATTATGATTTTTTTGTGTGGGCTTGCTGTTGTGGCTTGAGATGTTATGGGAATGGTGATGAACTGACAATGGCTAATAAGGGTACATTGACATAACCCTACAAGGAAACCCGCTCACAGTTTAGGACTCCGCAAGCGTTGGGCTTACAAAAAAAGTAGCGCCCAACATGTTTATTATCACAGCAAGAGTTGAGTTCTGAAAACAGGATCCAACAATTATGGTATCAGGCAAGAGTTGGGTTTCGAAAATAAGGTCCAACAGCTTTGGTATGAGAGAAAGCATTAGAGTCTAGAAGCAAGTGGTGTCCAACATAGGTGGCATGAATGCAAGAGTTGGGATCGAGTTGGATTCTGGAAACAAGCGGGATCCAATATTTGTGATATCAGAGCAAGTGTTGGGCTTCGGAGTCAAGTTGGGTCTAACATATTTGGTATCAGAGCAAAAAGATGAATCAATGATGGTTAGGGAGATTACAAGGAACCACACTCAAGTATTACAAAGAACCAAGCGTTGGGCTCCGGAAATAAGCGGGACCTAATATGTTTGGTATCAGAGTGCTAGCATTAGGATCTTACATGGGCATTTTCGAATTATGTGTCAAGGTATATGCATTGTGACTATGTCATAGCAGACAGTAACGACTGATCCTTATTCTAAGTCGCATGTGTATAAGTCACACGCATGAGTAATTTTTAAGAGTTTGAATCGATAGAATTGGTGAGAAAAATGGTACTCTTTCATGATATAAGAAAATGAAAGTTTTGGATAATTAGAGATGAGATACAATCTATGGTTAAATATGACAGACAATGAGTCAACGCATTTGTATTGGTAGAATTGAATATGACCCCAATATTTTACTGTGGTGTCTATCCCTAAATGTGATAAAGATGTGAATGTATTATTATGGATTTTTTGAGGAAAATAGGGAGATAGGTAGGAATGATGAGATTAAAGAGTACAAGTAGAATGTACTGAAAACAGAAGTTGTTATGATCTTAAGAAGATAAAATTAGAACCAAAATGGTTGTTTGATTAAGGTGACAAGAGTTATGATCGACCATAAAAATGTGTTAGCAGAATTAAGCTTTGATTGACTTTAAGTGTTACAATTATTATCATAGTGATAACATTAAATACTGTGCGGCGTTATATGACAAAAGGAGTCATCCACCTCTTTATTTGGATGAATAAGATCAAAGAGGCTTGAAGGTTATAATTGATTAGAGATGTTATTGATAAGTGAAATTGATCGGTATTACGAATTAAGTGATTTAAGAAAATTGAATGAATTAGATGTGTCAAAACCAAGGGTATGAAATACAATGAGATAGACATAAAATTTTAGTGTACTGACACTATAGAGATGTGAACTATGAATAGAAGGATGAATTGTTTCTAACAGTATCACGTTCCAAAGTATGCTTAGATTGAATGCAAGATGTGCTCAGGTTAGGATAAAGAAGCAACTCAGCCTGAATTTTATTGGCCCATATAAAGTTATTAAGAACTGTACCTTTGACATATGAATTAGTATTACTGACAAAGATGTCTTAGATTCATAATGTGACAACATTTCCTCCATTTTTTTGATCACTCAGGTAAGAATTTCGAGGACGAAATTCTTTAAGGGGGGAGGGAGTTGTTGGATCCCGAATTTTCTTAGAAGTTAGAACTATTAAATGAGAAATTGGTGGCAATTATTTGTGTAAATAAAGCAGAATTCTTTTATTTGAAATGAAATAGAAAAGATGGTTTAGATGCAAGATGGGTTATATATGAAAGGTTGGTAGTTAAAAGTTAGAAAACGTACTTGAAATATGTTCATTGAGTATGCTTCGGTGTTTTAGCCCTAAATTTTGCTCTAGTTATCAAAATGAGATGATTCTTGATTTGAATTAAATTAGAGAGCTAGGGATACAAATTTTCTGATGAAATTGAGTTTTAATTAGGTCTTTAAGAATATTAATTTTTGTATGAAAGTTGAGCACATAATATTGTTTTAGTATAAGAGTAGTTTGGAAATTTTTGGGACATAACTTTTAGACTATGGAACCAAATTGAATGATTTTGATGTCATCAAAAAATTGAGACAATGAGAAATATTTTTCCAAGAGGAAGTGCTATCAAATTCCTTCATTATATGATTAAAAAAAGGCCTTTATTTTTTTGAAGGATTTAAGCATGATTTAGATAATTTTGAGGTCTTGCTAGATTAATGATTTTATTTGGAGTTAATTATTATGTTAATGTTGGTAGGATTTTAAAATATGGTTTAGTTGAATTAAGTAGAAAGAGTATATATGTATGAGGGCTTTTTGGGAAGATCACTTAAGCATTTAAGTTACAAGGCATGTAAGGAAGGGTATAAGGGTCTTTGTACACTCATTAATGAAAACTTGAAATAAAAGTGTGGTCTTGTGTTTAAGAAGGGGTAAAAACATAGATTGGAAGAGGAAAAGGAGAGAAGCAACAAAAATTAGAGAGAAAGTAAGGAGAGGGTTCGGTTTTGAGAGAGAGGAAGGAGGAAGCTAGGGTTTCTTCATTTCTTGGCTTTTAAGAGTGGTTTTGAAGTTTATTCAAGAAGGAAAAAGGAAGAGGAGGATGAGAGCTTCCATTAGAGCCAACAAACTCTTCATTTGGTGAAGAATCAAGGTAAGAGTATATTTGATTTGTTGGATTTTAAGAAAGATTTTGGTTCACGAAGCTCAAGAAAAGTATGGGTTTAAGTTTTCTAAGATTAATTTTAGTGATTATCTATTGTGGATTTCTCAATTGGAATGTCTATTGATTTGGAAATTTTTATCATTGTTGAAGAAAATCAAGAGAGGCAAGAGGAGCAAGAGTAGATGCTTTTGACCAAGGTTTTCAAGCAAGGAAATTAAAGTGGGTTCCATGTTTATAATTGAGTAATGAGCCACTAATGTTTGCTTTTCAACTAAGAGAATAAAATGATTTCAATTATTTAAATTAAATGTTGCTTTTATGGCTTTTGATTGATTTGGAAATTGGTACATGTTTGGTATATAAAATTGTGATGATGAATTGTGAATTGCTAAATGAAATGGTTTTCGAAAAATTGCATGTTCATGAAAAACAAGTTTCTGAAATGTTGCCATTTGGGCAATCTTTTTGCAAATTAGGATTACATGTTATGGGGGTTTGGTTTGGTCCGTTCTGTTCTATCAAGTGTACTTGTGTAAAGGTTTCTCCTGCCTGCCCGTTTGTGGCATGGAGTTCCTTCATGAACTCCTTTAAGACTACACAAAACCACAATGTGAGATTGCGTTAGTTAGTTCTGTTCACGACTACACAGGACCATTATCTGGGAATGTGTTAGTTGGTTCTATTACGGACTACCCAAACTATTTTGATGTGCTTATGTGTTTATGACTTATGAACAACTTGAAAAATGCATAAATTGTGTTGGTTGTGATTTTGATTTCATAACAAGAATTTTGAGGGACATGTGATTTATGATTTAATAAGAATTTTCTAGGACATGAGACATTTTGAATGGTTTTGCTTGTTATCCAATATAAACCTGTTACCCACGAGCTTTAAGCTCACCCTCTTTCATTCTCATCTCCAGGTGATGAGAAAAAGATCGGGTAAAAGAAAGTCAAGGCATTCGTTTGATTATGCATATGATGTATTTTAAGTTAGATTGATGTAAAAATAAGACTTTAGACATATGTCGAGAATTATGAGATTTTGTATCTTTTTTATTTTTCGAATTTTTGAAATTGATGATGTAATGTGGCTTGAGATGCCATTAAAGCTTTGAAAACATTTATCTTATGATGTTAATTTTAATGAAATATGAATTGTGCATGGATGATGTGAATTGAAATTAGGTATGTTTGAAGTCATTAACTTAAGATGATGAATCTTGAGCACGCACTATTATTATATATATAAGTGAGATACTATGGAAAAGAAAGATAAGAATGTTATAAATCATGAGATGTTGTTGAATATGAGAAGTCAAGTGAGTCGAGATTGAGAGTTGATGAATTTCAATTGGTAGTTGAATGGTTATGCTCATAATATTCCAAGTTTGTATAGTGCAAAATTCCAAGTTTTTCATGAGAGTAAAAATGTGTATTCTAAATTCTAGGGGAAAACTAGTTTAATTTAGGTTGAATTAGACATATTTGTCTTGATGGAAGTTGTAGCTTGTCCTTTTAGCTTTCCAATGATATAAATATGCAATTTTTAGATGTCGGAGTTGAGAGATATGATCGTTTGAGTTGGTAATGTTGTATCGGATATGTATACCGAATAACTAGAGTATATGAAGCGATATCTGACTAGAAAGAGTTGAATTTGGAAAGATTATGAGTAAAAGGAATGACAGGATAGGTTTAAGATCCATTGGAGGGGTCTTGGAGAATGGAAATTTCGTTTCACTTGAAGGTTACAAGGTCTGCCCGTGTCAAATTCACACGGGCCGTGTGTTTCTAGCGGAGGAGCACAATTACACTTGAAAGTCACATAGTCTGTCCATGTTGGTTCACTCGTCCCATATTTTGACCCTCAAAATGACAAAATCTTGTTTTAAGTTCTTCAAAAAAGTTTTAGATCCAGAAGTTCTCTTTCAAACCATATAAGAACTA
This sequence comes from Erythroxylum orinocense, assembly GCA_025531955.1. Taxonomy (NCBI): domain Eukaryota; kingdom Viridiplantae; phylum Streptophyta; class Magnoliopsida; order Malpighiales; family Erythroxylaceae; genus Erythroxylum; species Erythroxylum orinocense. The sequence goes on along the minus strand of JANZLX010000211.1, from coordinate 25,090,750 downwards.
AGTCAATCAGACATCTATATTGAATGTTATGGCAATTGCGCCAGCGCACATACAATTTGACTAAGGACATAAACATGTTAGATTCTTTTGGCCATAACTTCTTTGTTCGACCTCCAAATTAAGTGATTCTTGAAGTGATAGATTCCTAACACGTTTTTCCACCTTTTCATAAAAGTTTGTAGCTTTTGGTATTAAATTGAAAAAGATTTATGGAAAGAAAATGAGGAATCGGTTGGAAGAGCATGACTTAGTTATGAACATACTTTGGATTTTCAAGCATATCTTGAGCGATAGAGCTCCGAATGAGATGGTTCTTGTTTCAAAATAAACTAGAGACATAGAGCTACAATTTTAGAGAATTCAATTGTGATTATTGTGATTTTTTTGTGTAGGCTCATCGTTGTGGCATGAGATGTTATGGGAATGATGATGAACTGATGATGTCTAATGATGGTACAATGATATAACCTTACAAGGAAAGCTGCTCACGGTTTAGGACTCCACAAGTGTTGGGTTCTGGAAACAAGCGGGATCCAATATGTTTGGTATTAGAGCAAGAGTTGGGTTCTGAAAACGGGAACCAACAGATATAGTATCAGAGTAAGCGTTGGACTCTGGAAGCAAGCGGGGTCCATCATATGTGGCATGAATGCAAGAGTTAGGATCGAGTTGGATTCTGGAAATAGCTGGATCCAACATTTGTGGTATCAAAGCAAGCGTTGGGCTCCAGAATCAAGCGAGGTTCAACATATTTGGTATCAGAGCAAGAAGATGAATCGATGATGGTTAAGGAGATTACAAGGAACCACACTCAAGTATTACAAGGGACCAAGCATTGGGCTCTGGAAACAAGCAGGACCCAATACAATCACTCTCTCTTATGAACAAGCAATTTTTGTATTCTTCAAATAGTTACTTACAAAGTAAACATTCCCAAAATCAAAGAGGCACTCAGATACCCTCTACACCATGAAATCTTAGAAAAGAAGTAGTATTCTGACCTCCCCATTTACCTTTTAAAGCCCTAATATTGGCATAAATAGAAACAAGAGGTTTATATTAAAAGGGGTTAAGGGAAACCAGCCCTTTTGATTCATGATCATCATCACACGCTATCCAAAGTTCCGTAATGAAGCGAAGTTTGAAGAGATCTGATAGTACACAACCACCCTTAGTCAAGAGATTGTTTCTAGTAGACTCACATGTAGATGTGATAATAAAAGAGTGATGCAATGTGTTATAATACATAATGGATAAAGAAGAGAGTAGGGAAAAAAAAGAAAGGAATATACCAAATTTTCTATAGCCAAAAAACGGGAGAAAGGAAACAATGAAATCATTTTCATCACATTCATCTACATGAAAGTTTGAAAATCGTATGTTCTAGATCATCCTGCAAGGCGGATAGGTAGTACGGTTAATGAACATCCTAGTTCACCATATCAAGTTTGTGGATTAGATCCACCTTATTCATTTTGCTCAGTACTCTAAATGACAAATTATTAATTTGATGATTGTTGTTTATATTTAAGAGTATTGTCAGCTCCACCCAAAACAAAAAATAAGGGTTTGGTAGTCAAAATTATTAATAAGCTCACGGAACTAAACTTTTAACATTTGACAAATACAGTTGTAAGTAGTATCACAATGTCGAATATCAAAATATGAGATATCTTCGAAGATTACACTTCACCATCATCGCCCAAATTAAGCTGTCTTGAGTGGAGGAGAAACCAATACGACTCCATCTCCTCTAACAAATAGAAAGGGTACTGTGCACCTTTTTGATTATTTAACCAAAATATGAAAAAGCAAACCTTTCCACTAATTCTTTATTTTGACGTGATTTTATAAGGAATTTATGTTCATATTTTTTGTAAGATGCGAACAAATATATACATTTTATATCCAATTTAATAGTTTTCTTTATCAAAACAAATAAAAATGTTAAAAGAACTAACATTATATTTAACATAAAATTTTAACGTTCAATTATATTAATTTCATTTGTAAACATGAGATCCAAACAAAAACATAGAGCAAAATATGTAGTATTTACTAAATAATTTGAAATGTATATAATTTTTATTCGTTTAAACACTTTTGGTTACGTCTTTACACATTTGAGGCACAACTAAAAAACTTACATAGGCATGTGGATGGATCCACATTGGGGGCAAGCGGGGGCACTTGCCCCCACTGCTTCAAAAAAATTTCGTATAAAAAATTATTATTTTAAGTTTTGATCCTATAAAAAAATATAATTTTGTCACCATTAAAAATAAAATTTTGCCCCCACTTAAAAAAATTTCTAGATCCATCCCTATATATACATATAGATATATACATATATATGTATATATGTATATATGTATATATATATATATATATAGGTCTTAAAAGAATGTTGATCCAATCAAATTGTGGTAAAAAGAAGGAAAATATAAGTTGCTTATCCATTATACATGCATGCGCAGAAAAAGTGGATCCAATTTGCTTGTCCATACAGTTCAGCAAGTCACCTCGGAGCTCTCTAATTTAACGTAAAATCAAGTTTGAAAAAGCCAATGCGACAAGTGATTTACTATTTACGAGGAAGATAACCGTTGATTTTTTGAATGGAAACTGAGCTCTGGAGTTTAATTACCAGACAAAAGATACAACCTACCATGTGAGTATTGACCTAATTTTTGAGTATCTTCGTGGTATCTTCCTTTTCTATATATAGCAAGCGCTCTGTTGTCCTATATATATATCTCTTAAGCTCTTAAGCTCCCTTAAGCTACATAATAGAGAAGTAGTTCGACAACTGAACCATTTATAGCAAAATCTAGCTTCTAATCTATTAACCGTTTCCCTCAGTATGTCTAGAACAATTTCCTTCACTGCTTTGATGATTTTACTAATGATATTGTCACAAGATCTACTTTGCATTGAAGGAAGGCATTTGAAACAATGAAAAGACAACTTGACGTGCTCTAAATGTTCGAACACCTCCCCTGGGAAGAATGTACTTGTAAAGAAGGGAAGACAAACAATAAAAACAAACCGTAGAGGCCATATTCACCATGACTGCAAGGGCATAAACTAATAATCTCTTACTTATACTAAAGCCAATTGCCTATGTATCTGATACCATATCCATCCATATGTTGATCATGTCTTTTTTGAGACAATGACATAGTAAGAGGATCTATAAAATTATCTTTAATAGGAACTTATATCAATAGTATGTCTTTCCACTCAGTACCTCCTTAATCAAGTGAAACTTCCTTAAATGACCGTTGATGAGAGCTTGGTACTTTTCCTTGTGCAATAGTACTGTTGTTGTCACAGTACAATACTATTAGCTCAACAATGCTATGAACTACTCCAAGTTCAGTTATGAACTTCTTGATCCAAATCGCTTCCTTTGCCATATCTGACACTGAAATGTACTCTATCTCATTTGTTGAATCTGCAATAGTTAGTTGTTTGGAGCTCTTCCAACTTATCACACCATCATTTATTATGAATATGTACCTTGGTTGTGATCTACTATCATCATAATCTAACTGAAAACTAGCATTTGAATACCCTTGAATTCTCAGTTCACCTCCTCAATAGAAGAAGAAAATATCTTTAGTTATTCTTAAGTTCTTTAAGTTGTTTTTCATAGTTGTCCAGTAACCCTCACCTAGATTGGCTTGAAAGCTACATGTTATGCTCAAAGCATAAGAGACTTCTGATCTAGTACATAGCATCACATACATGATTGATTTAATTGCAGAAGCATATGTAATACAATTTATTTTTTTTCTCTCCCTTCTTGTGCCTTTGGACACATACTCTGTGGGAGAGAAATCCCATGTGACATGGTTAAGAATCCCCTCTTGGAATTCTTCATGTTAAACCTCTTTAGTACTTTATCTATATATGTGGATTGGTATAATTCATTCAACCTCATTGATCCATTTCCATTGATCTTTATTCCTAGAATATAGGCGTCTTCTCCCATATCTTTCATGGAGAAGTTCTTGGATAACCAAATCTTTATAGATGAAACATAGTTATGTCGTTTCGAATTAGCAATACGTCATCCATATATAGCATTAGGAAAATGACTGCACTCCCACTAACCTTTTTATAGACACACAGTTCATCTATATTTTTTATAAAATCAAACTCTTTAATTGTCTCATCAAAACTGATGTTCCAACTCCATGATGCTTGCTTAATTCCATAAATAAACTTTTGCAATTTGCATACTTGATTAGGAAATCTCTTATATTCAAAACCTTCATGTTGTGACATGTATAGATCCTTTTGTAAATTTCTATAGAGAAATGTTTTTTGACATTCATTTCCCATATTTCATAATCTTGATATGCGAATATAGCCAATAAAATCTTTATGGATTTTAATATGGCTATTGATGAAATGTTTCATCAAAATCAACTCATTGTTTTTGTTTGTAACCTTTAGTTACTAACCTCGCTTCGTACGTATGTATATTACCATCCATGTCAGCTTTTCTTATAAAAACCCACTTAGATCCAATAGGTACAATACCATCATGTGCATCCACAAAAGTCCATACTTTGATAGTGTTTATGGATTCCATTTTAGATCTTATGGCCTTTTGTCATTTTAAAGAATCAACATTAAAAATTGCTTCTTTGAAGGTTGTAGGCTCATCATGTATAAGCGATACATTCTCCTTCCTGTACTTAATATATAGATCTAATCTAACGGGGGACAATGTATCATATTAGTACATCACAGACTATATGTCTCTTGAATCTACCATTGGTTGTACATCATATGTATCAACTTGAGGTTCTTGTTCCATCTCAATGTGAATTGTGGCCCTTGAACTTTCTAAGTTCTACCTCATTCTCACTATTTTCTTTGGAAATAAATTCTCTTTCTAAGAATGTAATATGTCTTGATACAAACACCTTTTACATAAGAGGATGGTAAAATTGATGTTTAAAACTCTTTTTTGGATACCCCACAATTTGTATTTATCTAATTTAGCTTAACGTTTGTCAGATATAACATGTTTCAAATAAGCATGACATCCCCAAATCTTTAAACGTGACAATCTTAGTCTTCTACCAATCTATATCTCATATGGTGTCTTGTCAACTGATTTGGATAGAACTCTGTTTAGAAGGTAAGAAATAATTTCAATGGTATATCTCCAAAAAGAGATAGGAAGGACTGCATGACTCATTATGGAATATACCATATCTAACAGAGTATGATTCCTCCTCTCAGATACTCCATTATGCTATAGAGTTGTAGGAGGAGTCCATTGTGAGAAAATCTCATTCTCTTTTAAGTATCCAAAAAGATTGTGATCCAAATATTCACAACGTTGATCTAATTTAGGTGTCTTAATACTTTTACTAGTTTGTTTCTCAACCTTAAGTATAAATTCTTTAAACTTTTTAAATGATTTAGACTTTTATAAATGTAATGAAATATGAGAATATACCTTGAGCACTAGTGGATATAGGCTCACATATATCTGAATGTATTAGCTCTAGTAAATCACTGGGATGTTGTCCATTTCCACTAAAGGGTAGTTTGGTCATCTTTCCCAACAAACAAGATTGACAAGTTTTATATGATTCATAATCAAAAGGATCCAAATATCCTTATTTATATAACTTTGTGATTTTAGTTTCATTGAAATGACCTACAATGTCATAAATAAGACGGATTTTGGTCATTTAACTTTCTTTTTTTTTTCTATTTATGTTAATAATCGACCTTTCAAGATCTAACTTGTATAAACCATTTGTATGTAATCTAGATCTATAATGAACATCATCTTTATGAAAAGAACAACTCTTATTTTTAATAATAAATACAAATCCATTAAGATCTAAATAAGAAATAGAAATAACAGTTCTTGTAATAACTGGAACATAATAACAATTATTAAATTCTAGTACAAGGCTAGATGGCAAAGCTAAACTATAAGTTCCTATAGCTAATGCAGTAACTCTTGCTCCATTGTTAACTCATAGGTCTACTTTGCCTTTCATTAACAATCTACTTCATGGTAATATTTGCATGTTATTGCAAATATGAGAACCACATCTAGTATCTAATACCTAAGAATGTGGAGCAGAAGTAGAAAGATTGATCTCAATCATACACGTACATGAAGGGACAACTTCTTTAAGCTTATTTTCTTTCAGGGTAGCATGATAAGATAAGCAGTTCATCTTCTAGTGTTTGTTGACTCTATAGTGAAAGCGTGTGTCCTTGTCATTGCTCTTCTTATTGACACCTCCTTTGGGTTTTACTACATTAGCAGAAGCCTTTTGTTTCTTATTCTTATTCTTCTTAAATCCCCTTTTCTTGCTCTTAGAAGAATCCATAACAAGTATAGAACTAAGTTCCTTCTTAAGGCACCCTTTCATAGTCTTAAGCATGCTTAATAGTTTGGGCAATGTTATATCCTTCTGGTTCATGTGGAAGTTCACGATAAACTATGAAAAGTTTAAACTAAGAGACTGCAGCACCAGATTGATGCTCAACTCATGTTCCATTACAAAACCTAATTGGGCTAATATACTCAATCATCTTTAACAAAGGCAGGTTGACTGAAGATCCTTTTTTCATCTTATAAGGCCTCAACATATACCCTATAAGTATTATGGCATGTCTAGGGTGTATTAAGAAGTGAATATAACGAATGAATTAAGTGCATCTAAATATAGTAAGAGACATAATGGTACTTAATGTAAAAGACATGGGTAAATGGGTAATATATTTATTTTAGCATAGATATACATACTTAGATGTGAAATATGGATAAGAATTTTTGACATGGTTATTTAGATTTATGAACATGATGTGAGAATTATTCCAAAAGCAAATGGTGTGTTGTTGGTTAAATTAGATGTGCTTTTGTGTTGCTCTTGCATGATAAGACCAAAGTTAGTTGATTTAGGATGTGTACCTTGTTGGATGGATAGGTTCCACTAAATAGACTTATGTAATTTGACCATATCTTAGTCTGTATACCTCCAAATTGACTAATTCAAATTTTAGATTAAACTAGAGACATAGATCTAAAACTTTCATAAAGGAACCAAAATTTGATTTTGCCTCTAATAGTTTTGAATTCTAATTTGAAGTTAAGTTCAGGATGTTGTCTTCATTTTCAAATAGTCTATAGTGTTTTACGTATAACTCCCTGAATAATTAACCAAATTGCTCGAAATTTATTCCATTAGAAAATTAAGACATAGGAGAATTAAATTAATTGATAATATTGAAGGCCAATGTGGGAAGTAAAGGAAGAAGAAGGATCAATATGCAATTTTTCTAAAGATAACATATGAACCAGTTGGATTAAGGCATGTGTGACCAATAACAATAAAGTATGTGTGTCCAATAGTAATTAAGCATATGTGTAAGTGTTGAAAGTTCTAGAGTGGGCATATGGAGAGGGGAGATGCATAACATTTTGGGGTTCTAAGTTTAAATTTTTCTCCTCTCCATTTCACCTTATTTATCCAATCACTTTTCATGTAAGAAATCAAGCCAATCTTAGGTGGAAATCAAGGTAAAAGTTAAGGATTTTCTCTTCACCTTTACCTTTTCTTGCATTGCTTATGAATAACTGAAATTATAAGGTTAGAACTAAGATTGAGATGTGTATTTGTGATGTTCTAGTTGGTGAATCAAACAAAGCCAAAGGGAAAGAGAAGGAAGAGTACTAAAAGAATAGTTGATTGGAAAATTTTAAGGTTTGGGACTTCACTTAGTTAATTTTTGTATCTATGTATATTTGAATATGTAAAAAGATTCATTTGGATTTTGAATGGTTGCTGTGATGATACTTTGGTGTTATGTTGGTGTTATCTTGCATAGAATTGGTTGAATATGACAAGAGAGTATCGTGTAGTGGAATTTTGTCTAGGGTTTGTTGAACTAGTCACATTGTTTGAGTTCTAACTCAGCCTACAAACCTCCAACCTGTGTGATTTTAGTTGCATATGAAACCTAAGACATAGAGATAAACATCTATAGAGGGGGCTTTAACTTAATTGTGGCTTTATAACCTTGTAAATTGAGATCGAAAATGGTGACATGATCCTACCTTATTTTGGAGCAGTTTGTGATATTTTTTTTCTATATCTCATGATTTAGAAGTCGAAATGGTCTAATTGTTAGTGATATAGAAAATAGAGACATAGGGGAACAAATTTATAGAAGCCCTTAAACTCTAATTCAAACTTTATCTATATGCATATTAAGGAACAACTATAGTCCGTCATGTGAATTGCTTTTGGATTGATTGGTTGCATATTTTGAAACCACCGAGGGCTTGACACAAATTGCACTATTTTGAGTTTGTTTTAGTTTTCTATTTTTACCAAATCTTATCTGAACCTTTTTGAATGTGTATGAAACTTTTTGAACACCTAGAAATAAATAAAATAGGACTTACCATATGTGAATTGTGTGATTCAGCATTGGAATACAAAATTGACCATAATGCATTTGAAAGAAAATTTACATTTACATAAATTATTTGTATGCATATTAATTACTCATATATGTACAGTATGATTATACAAGTGTGATTTTGATACCCTTCTAATGGTGGTAAGCCATGAATTGCATGTATGAATGCAAATATATATTTTACGTCTTGAAATGTATATCATATGATTTGTCAATATATGAATTGTAAAATTGGCAAATGATTAAAAATAAATGTTACAGTGTATGAATTGGTCTATTGTCTTAGTCTATTGTCTCTTGAATTATTAAATATTATGAGAATAAATATTTTATGTCCAATTGCAAACCCTATTTAGAACCTTATTATAGCC
>JANZLX010000211.1:25057695-25078257 GCA_025531955.1 Erythroxylum orinocense | reverse complement strand
TCAGATCACATAGGCCGATAGATCATGAGGACTTTATCAAGGGTTGTAATGGGGCTAGGTTCATAGGTGAGGTAAAAAGATAACAAAAATTTCGCCACAAGCTTTCACAAAGCATCAAGTAAAAAGGAATACGTAATTAAAATTCTGAGATAACATGAATGAAACGAACTACAACTACTCATACTCTTTTTTTCTTTTTCAGATTTTTCTTTCTTTCCTTTTTTTCTTTTTTCTTTTCTTTTTCAGATTTTTTTCTTTTTTTATTTTTTTCTTTCTTTTTTCGAATAACGCTTAAAACAAGGGAAAACAATAAACATATGAGTAGAAGCACCAATGAAAATATCTCAGAACACAATGTATAACAAAAGTCCCAAATTACTCAATGCTTCATTCAACTTGCGATAAGGTAAGGCTAATGGGGGTTTTTTTTTTGGGTTTTAAAATAAGATGATTGATTGAAAAACAAGGATAAAGGCTCAAAAGTGTTTGCAAAGGGTAATTGAATAGGTGGGTCAATTTTTAGACTAATGGTGTAAAATCAAAGAATGCCTTAATCACTTCTATAGCCCATGTAATTAAACAAATTCAAATCGGTTCCATGCAAGTTCTGAAGACAACATAAATAGAGGAGCATCACACAATTCAAAGAAATAACATGACATGAAGATGATGTCATTTAGGCTCAAATTTCGCTCACTGGTTGAAGTTAAGAATTCACCTTAATTTCATAATTTACCTCATCACTTAAATGTCAAAATTTTGACCAAGTCTATAAGATCAGCTATTGCAATCAGTCGACATGTTTCATCTTAAAACTTACTTAGCCCAATTTAACTTCATGTATGTACTCAATCTCATCCAAACCAATATGACCAAGCTTCATGGCTCAACATGCAAAATCGCACGCAATATTCAACAAAGCCATACAAAAATCGAAAATTTTCACATCAAAAGTTCAATTCTTTCCCTCACACCTAGACCAACATTGTCCTCAATGTTAAAGAAGCATAAATATAAAAGAAAAGGTGAAAGAAAGCTTCTCTATTATGGAAGTGCCAAAATCAAATGAAACATCATTATTTATCGTAGGAAAAGCGATGCATAAGGGTTATTAGTCCAAATTAGGAGCAATAAGCTCCTTCAAAGTTTGAGTCATGTCTCCTTGCTCTTTTGAATCTGAGTCACTTGCAAATAACAAATCAAGTACAATAAGATCGATCTCGCATCTCCTTCTTCTAGTTGCTTTCCTTAGTTTCTTTGCAATTTTCTCAATCTCTGGATTAAATTGTAAACCAAAATTTGAAGAACGAGTTCATGCATAAATTAAATAGCAAAACAAAATAAAGAAAAGCTAAACATAAAAAATAAATTTAAGTTTAAATTTAAAAATTGAATCAGAAGTGAAAAACTACCAAAAACTCCTAGAAATTGATCGAATTTGGCCCAAACCACCAAGGCCTATGATCCAAATGATCAACTAGTTTTGTTCAAAATATCTGCTACCTGCAGAAAAAGGTATTTTTGAGTTAGAAATAGATTAAAAATTCTGCAAAATGGGAAAAAAGAAAAAATTATAACGATAATTAAAATTAAAATTATTATTATTTAATTATATATTATATATGATTTTTTTAGTAGTAGGTTATAGCAAAAACACACAAAATCAATTAAAACCTATCCCCGACAACGATGCCAAAATGTGATGAACTGGTCAAGGGCTATCAAAAATAAACCTTACTCCTATAAATTAGACTTCTCATTATGGGAATAAGGGTCAATCCACAGAGAAAGGCAATTGAAAAGATATGTAAATTACTACTAAGATTGATGGGAGATTTTGTTTGTTGCGAATAAAATATAAAGCTAATAAATCTAATAAGATTAAGCTTAAAGACAATTAATAATACGTAGTTTGGCTAAAGGAAATATCTACCATCAGAACTAAGAACTGATCCTTGATACAATGATAATTAATTCCACTTTTAGTATTTATCAGGAACACAAGTATTTCCTATCTTTCCTCACGTGTAGTTAACAAAGAACACCAACGAACCAATTAACCCTAATTATTAGACGATCTAAGCCCAACACAAAAGATCTGATCTAACAACATCATTAAGCAATAGTAAGGTCAATAAATCAAAGTTCCTTTAACCACCAGTGGTTAAGAGAGACTTAGCCTATTATTCTTCCTAAGATTTAATAACAACACCAGCAAAATTACTAAATCCTAGTTGCTATTTGATTAGCTGTAGATTATCAAATACAATTAATTAGTAAGCCTTCTAGCAATCATGAACGATAATTATGATAATAAGCATGAAAAACAATAAAACTCAAAGTCAAAATTAAAACAATAAACTCATTTAGATCTCACAGTTTTAATATTCCGAGGTTTCAATTCCTTCTTCCAAGAATGAGATTAGCTACGTAGGGCCATAGAAGAAACTCTAAGGTGTGAAGAGAGGAGAGAGAGGCATGTTGTGTGTGTGTGTGAGTGTGTTTTCCTGGATGTCTTCCCCTCTTTTTTCACATAATAAAACCAGTAGATAGAAACCTAAAAAAATCTCCTAAAGATATGTCGAATATTCTCTCCACAACAAAATAACCAATTAAGGAAAATAATAATAATCCAAATAATAGCATTCTCAACTGAGGGAAGTCACCTTTCAGCTGATATTTCAAATGTAAGTTAGCTTAGGAAGCTTCCTTAATTATCTCCTTGATTATTGTGTAGTAATCTCGCAAATTTGGGTTGGATCAGTGTAGCAGTGTTCACTTCTGAGCTGATTTTTGACCTCTTCTAGTTAGAATCACTAAAACTCAAAACATAAAAATTGTAGCTCTCTTTGTGGGTTTTCCAACGCCATTTGAATAATCTCAATTGGTATTTTTATATGAAAGTTATGCCCCAAATACAGTAATTTTTCAAAATTGTCAATATTTGCGAAATTATCTCGTTTTGCTCCTTTAGCTTCCATAACACACCTAAATCAAAAAATACACATAATTATTACTTTTAGGCCAGTAATAAACATAAAAGAATAAGGATTAGTGGAAAAATACAATATTATACTTCTTTTCAATATACTATCTAAATATGCCCACTTTGTTCCGCTATCTCATCCTTATATTGCATCCAGGGGTTGCATAAATATTTTTTGATAATACCTTCAAGCTACATGGGACGCCTCAATCTATTGTATGTGATAGAGATGTAGCATTCAAAAGTTCTTTTTAGAAAGAACTATTTAGGCTATAGGGAACACATTTCAATTTTAGCTCTGCTTATCATCTACCGATAGATGGTTAGATCGAGGTAGTTAGTTAAACAGTTGAGATGTACTTAGATCGAGGTAGTTAGTTAAACAGTTGAGATGTACTTGCGATATTTCATCAATTCAAATCCTATGGATTGAACAAAATGGTAGTTTGGGTTGAATAGTGTTACAACACGAGTTGGTATTATGCCCTTCGGTGCATGCCATTTGAAGTAGTTTATGGCAGGCTACCACCTTCACTTCTATCTTATGAACTTAGAATGGCAAAAATGCAAGCGGTAGAGGATGTTCTCATGGAAAGGGATAGGATTGTTACAAAGCTCTGTCAAAGACTTTAACAGGCGCAGAATCGAATGAAACAAGTTTATGACAAGAGAAATAGGGAGACGGAGTTTGAGATAGGAGATTAGGTGTATGTCAAGTTACAGCCAAATCATCAATTGTCGATTAGAAATCGCAAGAAACAAAAACTAGCAACCAAATTTTATGGACCATTTCGAGTGCTTGATCGGATTAGGAAGGTTGCTTATAGGCTAGATTTGCCTTCTTCTAGTAAGAGACATCCCATCTTCTATATCTTGGTACTTAAAATATATATTGGGGATTTAGATGTTACATTTGTTGATTTACCTGAGTATATTGAGATGGGAAATGTGAGACAACCTCTTACTATTTTGAATAAATGCGGTCGTGGAAAGAACCAAGAGTTTTTGATTCGTTAGTAGGGTGAACCTGAATTTGAAGCTAGCTGGGTGCATTAGGTCTTTTGCAATCAGGAATTTCCTAATTTTCCTACTCCTTGAGGCCTAGGAGTTTTTTAAGGGGCAGGCTATGTTACGTGTCCCAAATTTGTCCCCAATTATCTCTACTTATTATGAGTATTCTACTGCATTAGGAGTTGTTATTTTCCAATAGAGTAAGATTTGTTATTATGTTAAATATTTATTATATTATTTAGTTGAATTAGGACTATTTGGTGTATGCCTATTTAAAGGCTAGTGAGTTATGAATAAAGGAAATTTCTAAATTTATTAAAAAACAGTATATTACCTTCCTAAATTTCTTTGCTATATTTCCTATCATCATAGTTTCGGGAAAGTCCAGAGGGTGTGGACGAGGATGTGGCTAACGCCGTGGAGCGATCCAGGCACTTAACATACCCTTTTTAGAATATAGAATTTAAAGGATTTGTCTAATTAATATAATTAAACTTGCACTACATATATTTGAAGTTTAATGTCTAGACAGTATGCTTAATTATTATTAGTTTGTGATTAATTTAATAAAAATTAAAAAATAAGCCATTGTCTTATTCTCTTCTTCTCCCGTGTCCACTGCCTTTAATATTCAATTTCCTTGCAGATACTCGCAACAAATGTTCATGGCTTTTAACAAATGAAGCTAATTGAAATTAGTCTATGGACCCTATTGTGAGTGGTCAGGGAGGTAAGTAGCTCAAAACATACCCCAACAACACTACACAATGATACCTCCCCTTCAAATAAGACAGAGAGATCGAGAAAGGTTTGGGGTAATAATGGTTCTTCCAATAAATATGTACAGGTGAATTTAAGTACATGACACTAACATGAACATGGGGTGTCACGAGCGTAGGATTCACGTTCGCGTAGGAACAGGGAAATCTGTGTTTTTAGAATGATGTTTTTTCTGTCTTCTTTTATGTTATCCTGAAACCTTCAACGTGACGTTAATGGTGAGGTATCTAATTAAAGAATAAGCTTTTTGTGGATGGTGGAGACTGCTCGTTAACTTCTCCCTTTAGTTTAGATGTTTTCTATAGTCCGGTAGTTGTCACCACAGGTTATTATGTAAAGGACTTTACGTAAATTTGTGTTTATTAACTAACCTGATTGATTTAAACATCTCTCCTTACAAAGTTGGAAATTTGAGGGCAGATGCTGAAAGTTCCACCTCTAACTTTGGAAATGCTCAAAGCGTATTTATCCAAACCATGTGAAGAAGATGGAGAGGAACTCCTGAAAACGTCTAATGGTATAATTATACTTTCCAATGTAATACATGTCCACTCACTTTCCACAAAAGTAATTGCTTTCAGTTTACAATCATAGCTAATACCTAATTATATGGGATCACAGGCCATGCTTGACGTCAACTTCAATTTACAATTGCCATATTCTTAATCTCAGACGATAAAGCAACGAAGGGTATTGCCTTTTTCCTTTTTGTTTTTATCTCTGATATGCTCTTACCTCACTTCAATCTATTATTGCCTTTTTTTTTTTCCTTTTTTCTTTTGAAGTTATGGGTTTATGGACCAGGCATGCATTCCACCTATATTACCACTCCTGTTCGAGAAGTATTAGACAAGTCGTAAAAGTTATTCATTACAAATATAGCATTACCTTGAAGGACTATTACGACCTTCTAAGACAAAAGTTATTCATTACAAATATAACATTACCTCGAAATAGTATTGCATGAAAAACTTGTGAAGGCTAGTGAATTTGATAATAGACTATTGGATTTTCAATGCTTTTCTCGGTGAAATTAAAAATTTAATTGTTTAAATTAAATATGTCGGTGTGAGTGGTTCAGCACTCTCATCTCTTAATCAGAGGTCTCGAGTTCGAGTCTTAAGAATAGAAAAATCTGTTTAGCTAACACTTTATTCTTTATAAGCTAACCCAATACAAAAAGGAATTAGTCTGAGAATAGATGGCTTAAAAGTAACTTTTCATAATTAGAATCTTGGGGGGCTAAAAAAGAAATTCAAATGTTTATGAATTCATCAAAAGGACTTCGTTTAATTTCCACAAGTCTTTAAAGTCTCGCAGGTCAAACTATTTCTTAGAAAAATTTAAACATTTCGTCTCTATAAATATTGGTGATGTTCAGATTATATTATATAAAAGAAAAGGTCTGGAACCTCTCATATAATTAACAATTACCTGGAAGTTACAACTTCAGTCCCCATCATTACTATTGATTTCGTAAATACCCCACTTGCTTCGATTTTTAGTATTATTATCATTCTTAGAATTTAACGAAGACAGTCAAGGACGGCATCTCCAGATTCTGACACTCTTTGTCAGGGGCCGTATTTTACTTCAATTTTTGGAGATCTTACCACTAAATAGGGAATCGTATTTAAAGATATCTATTGATTTTTATTGGCTGTTTCCTTTTTTGTTGTTCTTTAGTAAGAATTATAATCTTAATCTCGGTCTGTTTTGGACCACAATTTTGGGGGTTAAGAGCCAGTCAAGCACATCTTTAAAATGAATCACCCCTTATACTAATCGAGAACGAGAATGTGAAATTCAAAATCTTAAATTACATATCATACCAAATTTCAATAAATACTTTCATTTTGTATTCTTATATTATAATTGTATGCATTTTGAAAATACCGTAAACGAGGTGGTGAAAGCCTCTGGCTGTTTGCAGCTACAGCATTAATTTTATATGCCAAACGTGTAGGCGCCGATTACAGCTATTTGATTTGTCACCAAAAAGCCAAAACCCTTGTTCCAAACGTCATTTTGTCGTAACAATCAAGCGACACCCTTTTCATTCAACATACTATTTAATTTGGTGGATTGCTCAATGGTACTGTTTTGTTAATTAGTAAGATGGGAAGTTTAAAACTAGAAATGTTAGCCTGGGTTTGGCTGACTCGTGGTCTCATAAGACGGGATAGATCGATCTGTCGTTTGACCTAATCACGAGTTGATTGGCTTCTCGTTCAGCCCACCATATATATATATTTTAAAAAAAAAATTAAAAAATGACATCACAATTTGAATGGACTCAAAAGGTTATGGAATTCATTATTCCGTTTACAAAATTCATATACTATTTTCGCAAGTCACATATTTGAAAAATCAATACTCCCTTTGATTCATAATAAAAGTCGTTTTAAAGGAATGCACGTTTATTAAGAAAGTTAATGAAATATCTGATATACCCTTATTAATTACATGTTAAAGTATCTTGAAAATATAATCTGTGTAATCTGTATAATTAAGATGTGAGAGAAATTAAAGGGTAATTTTGGAAGTAAAATTATACATATGCATAAAAAGTTACAAACGATACTTATTTTGAATAATTAAAATCTCTCTAAAACGACACTTATTATAAATCAGAGGGAGTATTATTTAAAGAAACAACACCAAAGAGTTATCATTTGAAATCTAACAATTTTACTGGCTTCTAAACGGAAACCTAAAGGAAGAAGGGTCATTAAGCTTATCAACTAAACAGATAAAGACATCGTAAATAAGCAAAAGTCAAGTCTTAGGAAAGCTTTAGGAGACTACTTTTCAACGATAAGACAAACCCAAAGTCTTTGAATCTTAGATTACGCACGCATACATGTAACAAAGAAGTCTCGTATATATAAAGATGCAGTACACGATTATATCAAAATTAATATAATTATGTATAAATTAAAAAGTGGAATTTAATTGAGGAAATCTAGGAAGGTGGAGTCCGAAGGAAGACGCCAACGCAACAAGAATTGTAAGGGAGATCGCAGTGCCAGCGACGACCGTCTGTCTAATAGTTTTAACAAAAGATCGCGCCCTTTAATGGAGCATTGTATTCCACGAGGACTCTAATTATCAGAAAATTAGCTCCCGACTTAAGCCTGCTTCTTTTTTGTCAGTAACTTTACTCTTTTTACTCTCTCTCTCGCTCTCTCGTGGCTGTCTACAAGACCCCGACCACGATAATTTGAGAGTATGTTTGTGTAGAAAGCGCTCTGGTTTTGCTGTTTGTGAACCCCTTTTCACAATTTTGGGGTTCTCTTTCTCTACAGCTTCTGGAAGTGTAAGAATGGCTGAGTTTGTATACGTAGTTAACAAGGTGCTGACACGAATCCTTAATACTTCTGTTTCATTCTAGTTTCCTTATCTTTATTTTTAGGAGTAAAGCAATGGGTATTTTGTTAAATGTCAATATTTTCCTTCGCAGGTGGTCTTATGTGCTTGTGTTTAAGTTCACCTGGCTTTAAAGGACAGTACTTTGTTTTCCCTTTTGTTATAGTGGTTTAATGTGTCGCAAAAACTGTTGTCTTGCAACAATTCTTATGTTGTCTTAGATTGGTGAGCGTGGAAGCTGTTCTAAATGGATTTTATTTGCTTAGATGTGTTCGTATTCGGATCTGGGTTTGATCGAGTTTCGTCCTCGTTGATATTTGTAATTAGTGAGCTTATGTTGTTAGTATTATTCTTCAGCTTATAGCTGTTTCATTCAAAGTTTCCATTCCTAAAATTATGAAAAGAAAAGAACTTCACCTTCTATTTGTTTTTGGTTGTCATTGGCCAACCGTGTCGGAAGGTAGGTGGAGGAAGGGTTGAAGAGGACGTGGGTCTCTGTCTTCTGCACCTTATTGCAATTTCTTTGATCTTTGTTTTCTCTTGAAGTTTATTAGTTTCCATTTTAAACATTTTCGCCCATAAAACCTATTTTTGCTCTATTCTGCTTTGATTTAGATCTATTTGACATTATACTAAGTTTGTAGTTTTCTAAATTCCCTTATTAATAAAATCTCCCTGCATTTTGTGTTGCAGGGTACAGTAATCATAAAGCCTCCTAAGAAATCTTCGATTTTGTTAAGGATGATAGTTTTGATGTTCACAATGGTTTGCGGGGTTTATGCATGCTTTGTTTGTCTGAAGCAAATAAGTACACAAAGTAAAATAGACATCGAAGATATCCAAGTCATTGATGGGCCAACTCCTGATCCTGAACCTATACGATTACAAATTCCTGGGGCACATTACCCTGATCCCAAAACTTTTAACAGGTAATTTAGAACTTCAGTTCTTTGGCTTTGAGCTTGAATTTCGATAAGACATACTTGAATTTTCATATTTGGCACAACTGTCAGGTCTGAGTGCCAGCATAATCCTGTACAATACTTTGCAATATTATCAATGCAAAGATCTGGAAGTGGATGGTTTGAGACCTTGTTGAATAGTCATGTCAATGTGAGCTCAAATGGGGAGATATTCTCTGTTTTAGACAGGAGGAAGAATAGTTCCTCCATTCAACAGGTTCTGGATAAGGTCTACAACCTAGACTGGTTCACCAGCGCTTCCAAGAATGAATGCTCTGCGGCAGTCGGCTTCAAGTGGATGCTTAATCAGGTAGTGTAAACTGTTCATGTTTTAGTTTATATTTTATATATGCCAGTATTGAGAAAACAATCTGGTTCAAATGCTGCAGGGGATAGTAAAGAAGAAAATTTGGTGACAATAATGCCAAGCTTTTAGCCAGAGTTTTGTACTAGTCTCAATTTCTATAGTATCCTATATGCTCTCTGCCCGAGCTTGTTTGAGCAAATAAGCCTCCCTTTTATTGACAAGGAAACTGTAAAGCTCTTTGTAGTACAAGCGCTTTCTGTGGAATTAAATATGACTAGAATCTGTTGCTTCTGCCAATCCTTGAACTGATTTCACCTCTCCTCTTTGTATGTATATCTTGCTATACTAGCTTAACCTTAGTCCATAGCCTAGTGTTCACATCACAAGGATAGTTGAACTTCACATATAATTGATGATGAAATGAAATTACCAACCTTTTGAGGATATGATTTTGCAACATGTAAATTGTCTATGCTATGCAATTTAATCCCGGGCCAAGCTCTGATGTAAAATTGGTTTAATGTTTTCGATCCAACAGATTTTAGCTGATTCATGGTAAGCAGGTGCATTTGAGTGTATCTATAGCTATTGCAGGATATCTAATTAATCAAACCACTCAAAAGAACATTTTTTAGATATGCTCTTAATTGTACAAGTGAATGCACCAGGAAATATCTGAATTGTACTTTTCTGTTTTTGGATGTTGTCTAACGATCTCATTAGCCATCTCGTTTCCTTAGCAATAGGTTTACAACACTACAGGGCCAATTTGTAATTTTACTCAAAAATACACTCTTGAGTTTTAGTGCATTTTCTTAAAACATATTGTTTCTATGATTGAAGGAGAGGTTAGACTTTTGAATCTTTGTACTGGAAATTGTCAGATGTTATTAGCCTCTAATGATGTCATGGCTTATGCAGGGAGTAATGGTGCATCACAAGGACATTGTAGACTACTTCAACCGCAGAGACGTATCGGTAATATTTCTTTTCAGGAGAAATCTATTACGTCGCATGGTGTCAGTTCTTGCAAATTCATATGATCGATATGCTAAACTATTGAATGGGACACACAAGTCCCATGTTCATTCAGATGAAGAGGTATCTCAGCATTCCTTCATTTTAACTGTCCTCATTCTCTCATGAAAAAATATATATAGTTCTTTAATGTGTAGCTGTATTTTCGTTTTGCAGGCTAAAACACTGTCAAAGTACAAACCTAAAATAAATTCTACGTTATTGATAGATGATTTGAAGAAAGCACATATAATGGCTGCAAGGGTTTTAGAATACTTCAATAGCACTCGGCACATTGTCTTGTACTATGAAGATCTTGTTACAAATCGTACGGTAGGTCCTGATTGGTGTATGAACAATCAACCATATCAATTTTCTCAATCATGGAGTTGGCTGCTCCATTATATGTTATTGTGCTTCATGCAATCTGAATGTGCACTGTTCACCATTTTTTGATGCAGAAACTTCAGGATGTTCAAGAATTTCTCAGGTTACCGAAGATGGAGTTAACTAGCCGTCAGGTTAAAATACACAAAGGTTCATTGTCAGAATTTGTTGAGAACTGGGAGGATGTCTTCAAGAAACTTAATGGATCAGAGTACGAGAGTTTCCTCCAAGCTGACTATTAGAGATGGTGAATCTGCTAATTTTGGAACAATGTGAATATGGAGTCAACTAACTTATGCAACAACCAGCCGGTTCAAAGCTATACCACCCATTCTTCTCAACTAGTTGGTCCCTATACACAAACAATCCTGTTCAGCGTCTTGTTGATCATGTATACAAACAATCTAGCCTTACATTAACCAATCCCAAGTAATTGTTCCATAAGCTGCCCTGTTTCTTAATCTTCTATTCTTTTTGAGTGACTAATTTGAAGCTGGTCAATTTTGTTCTGTAAGATGCAATCATGTTTCAAGTACCGATTGAATGAAAATTTTCAATCTTTCAGCAACTTTAGCAGTGACTACTATAGTACTGCCCTCAGTCACTTGTTCGAAAACTTGGTGGTAAGTTTCTTCCTTGACTTTTGAGTATTTATTAACGACAATAGCTGTTTACGGTTTGAGATAATATGGTAAAGCTCTACAATTTTCTAAACCGTTTTCTAAACATATAGACAACCAAAACATGTGTTTGCCGATTGATAATGGGAAGCATATGATTCATGAAATGAAAAGGCAAGTGATCTGAGCTTTGAGCAGCCCTCCAAGTGGCAGTAAACTTTTGACCACTGCCAGCTTTGATGACTTCGGCTTATATGAAAGAGGAGCTCAATGCTTCTGCAGTATACGGACAGGTACTGTTTTGTCCTGTTAAATTGGCAATGGACTTATGGCCCAAGAGGAAAATTAGGTCACATAGAAGTGAGATTTAATATGAGACACTTGTGAGTATTTTCAACATATGTTTTAAGGTTATAAATGAATAACGAGGCTTATTAAGGATTATACGTACAGTTTACATAAAAACGTTTAGAACTCATTTATTGAAACAAATGAACTGAAATAAAATTCTTGAACAGTTTGTTTAATATTCAAATAAACATCAGTTGTATTTCTTTGGTAGAAGCCCCTTGCTTAGCCACGAAATTATAACTTGTTAATAATGATTGCTCTAATGGGTGTCACGGAAATGGTTTGATACCAACCCAGAGTGTCTATAAAAGTTGAGCGTCAACTTTAAACTCTATTGTTGGTGTAGGCCTTGGTCTGACTTGGCTTAATTTTTTCAAATTAAAAATATAAAACGTTGTTGTTTTATTTACAAGAGAGGTTTTGAGAAGTTCATTCTTAAAAATTCCAAACTCAAGATCCTTGAGCCTGACTTATTAACTTTGACCTGGCCAAATCGAAATAAGTTATTCTCAAAGCCGAACGATTCGGTCCAATTTTTAAAACTTTGTTTCAACTTTTCGGTCTCTCCGAATGAATGCTCAGTCCCTCTAATTCAACCATCAGAGTAAGCCTCAACTTCCCATGCATAATCATCGACAAGATTAAACCCAAGTATAAGGCTTTAACAATGAGTTATTACAAACAACCATGTTACCATATAAACCATTCACTTTACAACGTATTTCAGGCTCCGACCAAAACATGTTCCAACTCTCCGTTTGTTATGACCACGTGTACTGTTTCAATTGGCCATTATCGTCCAACTTAAATCTCATCAATGGAGGCCTTAGTGCACTATCCAGTGCCATCTCAATATACCAAAAGGAAGTCAGTCATTCCCTCCGAGGGTTAGCCGCCGTCCATATATTAAGAAACAATTCTCGTGCACTACAGCCTAGCTAGCAAATTACAAAGAATCATCGCTTGTCACCTACGGGGTCTACTATAAAAGAATTGGCATAAAACTACCACAAAGATTCAGTGGGCGGAGGCTGAGGGGGGCTTCCTCGAACTCTGGAACCGAACACAAGTTCCTCTTTAACAAGATTCTTCGAGGTGGAACAGCACTTAAGAGAAACTACTCATCTTTTGATTCATTTGACTACTTCGATCGGTACAAAACAACAAAGTTTGTTGTCGAGATCAAGGTTTAAGTTCGAACCGGCTCCGCATAATAACTTTTATGAATAAAAATTAACCAGTTCAAAAAAAATTTTATGGCACTGGATGGTTCGGTTTGGTTTTTAAAACCTTGTTTTAACTCGTCCATTTCTTCAAATGAATCCAGTCCAATCCGATTTTTAAACCTTATTTTAACTGGTCAATCTCTCCAAATGAATGCTCAATCCCTCCGATGCAACCATGAGAGTAAGCCTCAACTTCCCATGCATGATCATCGACAAGACTAAACCCAAGTACATGACCATAAGGCTTTAACAACGAGTTATTACAAACAACCATGTTACCATACAAACCATTCACTTTACAACGGTTTTCAGGCTCCGACCAAAACATGTTCCAACTCTCCGTTTGTTATGACCACGTGTACTATTTCAATTGGCCATTAACGTCCAAGTTAAATCTCATCAATGGAGGCCTTGGTGCACTATCTAGTGCCATCTCAATATACCACCAAAAGGATATCATTCCCTGCTATAAACTTTTTGCTATGTTTTTTTTTGTTATTATTTTGAAAATCGTTGCTAAATGTGTTTTCAAAATTAGCATAAAAAGTTAAATTTTTACGGACGATTTTATAAATTGCGACCAAAAATTAACCTTTTATGTTTTGACAAAGACTTTTAAAAATTATAGTTAAAGTTAACATTTACAAACGATTTTCAAAAATCAGCCTAAAATATTTAACTTGTCACAACGAATGAATTAAGAACATCTACTGATAGTCAGTTCATATCTTATTTTTATTATATTTAAGTTAAAATTATATTGTATATTACAAGTTTACAATTGAGAATAATTTCATATATTACTAATTTGTAATTTATTTTAATGCAATAGAAGAAGTTGATGCAAATACTTTAGATGAAAGTATAATTTACAAATCTTTAAATAGCGTTGAAGAATTTGAAGTTTTTGATGATGATAAAACACAACCTCCCTCAGAAATACAATTTTAATTTTTATTGTTATTTTTAATATTTATATTAGACTCATATTTATTTATTATTAATTCATTATATAATAATAAATATTGCTGTATTTTTATTTTAATAAAATATTTTGTTTTTACTTATTCTTATAAGTTTTAATTTTTATTTATTATATGCTGATTTTATAATAATTTATTATCAATTAAGCCTATAAATTTTAAATATTTTCTTTAATTAATTTAATGTCCATTCTAATTTTTAAAACATTGAGATATACAATCATACGTATACTAAAAGTGGAAATGAGTTTTCGGCCGCTAATAACTTGAAGGGTTAACTCAACACTCCAACATGACACATGCCTTAGCACTCGCATGTTTAGTTGGAAAGCTGACACTGCCTCCTGACCTTTTCCTGGTTTCTATCTTTATTTTAATAATTAATCTTGCACGAACACCGCTGCATTAATGACATTAAAGCGTGGAATTAAATACGGACGACCCCAAAAGCTCAAGCACTAGCTTGTTGCGTGACAGTTTGGACGTTTAGTTAGGACTTAGGAGGATTCGTCTAGAATATTTACTGGTGTTTTTCGATTACTGCTTAATTTTGGGGTGTGCTTTCGAACCTTAATCTGGCATAGTTTTAAGGGTACTGCCATTTAGTATTAGAAGTAGATTGAAGTACAGTGACTGACATGCTTTTTTTTACGGCGTAAGCTACATCCTTAAATTTTTTAGTGTTGGGAATTCATAAATTGTTGTCCTGCAATTTAGTCGTTGAAATTTGGCATATTTATTAGGAAGGCAATTAGAGTACGGACTGGCTTGCAAATTATACAGAACAGTTTTCGTTTGGGATTACTAGTTTAAGTACCCACCTAGAGAATGCACACTTATCCTATTAGAGGATGAGTCGGGTATCTCACTCAAGAGTCAACATGTAATTTGTAATGTTTTGCTTCGTTTTATAAAAAAAAAAGTGTGGAAACGTTAGACGGAAGAGGGAGTTTCTAAATATGCATGAGAATGTTTAAAAATGATATTATTATTTGAAAAGAAGTTTGTAAATCTTTTTTATAATTATTCCTGTTGGACCACAAAACCCACGTTAAAGGAAATCTGCATGAGTAATTTTTATTAGTAAGAATGTATCTTCAAGAGACTTAAGGGATACCAACTTGTTTAATTATGCATTTCGTACACATTACCTCTGGCTCATCAAATCTTAGTTAACTAAGATACGTATGGAGGAGGTTTTCGATGATACTTCACTGGTCAAGTGACGATATGTAATTGAAGGAGAGAAGGAAATAATGGTCCGTAATCATGCATGTTAAAGCATAAAAATAAAAGACACACATGCATCTGCAAAGTGGAACGCACATTTCGAGCTAGCTAAGCTCCGCCTCAACTTATGGCTTATTTAATCTGGCGAAGTACACTTTGAAGCCTCACTTGTAGGATTCAACACTCTATAAATACCAAGGTGAAGTGAGTGTCTAGCAAGTCACTTGCCTAGCTAGCTAGTTAATTCCATTGAAATTCTTGTTCATTTCTCGATCCTCCATAAAAAGATTTCCGAAACTCTTGTCTGCCCGTCTTTGCTTGCTATAAGATGGCACAAATGAAGTTCTTCTTCTCCTGTGTTCTCACCCTTTTCGCTTTGTGTCAAAACCTTGAGTGCATTGAGGGAAGGCACTTGAAGTTAGAGAGAAAGCATATTTCCTCAAACCTGCATAAACTGAATGCTGAGGTACTTAAAATACATGAAGTTGTGTTCGTTAACGACAAATTGCATGTTGATGCCGATTCTGGTAATAAGAAAGTAGCCACAGTAGTAAATGCAGCTAGCATTTCCCCATCTTCAGAATCTCCGTCTGTCAGCCCACCGACGCCCCCAGTTGGCGGCAACCCTCGTCTGTCCCCGCCAGGCCGTGACGTTGAGGACTTCAGGCTAACTGCTTCAGGTGGCAGCCCAGGGGTTGGCCATTCCATCCATAACTAGGGCAACTTTTCTGTGCATGGTCACTTTTAGTCAGTGTTGTAATTGTTAGAGTCGATGCTTTAATATTACTTTCTTCTCTAGAGTCAGACAAAAATGAAAAAAAAATTCCCTTTCTGATTGTATAAATGCTTTGAATCCACTAATAAAATTTCAGTTCCTTCTGTAATTTTCGTACTGGTATACGAGCAACCACGATATGACTATATGGGAATGTGGTTCGGGTTAGAGATAGTTAAAGCCTTACCATTTCTTAAATCAAAATATTCTGACCAACTTATTATATCAACCAACGCTAAAGTGGCTTCCAAATTAATATAAGAAATCTGCTAAAATGTTTTTCTATGTATGTTTATTCATTCCTTGAAAAAACCCAAATATGTCGAAGATCAATCAGCTGAAAATAATCACTGTATTTAAACTTGACTCTATATATGTTGGAGTGATTAACGTACAACCAACAATAATATGATTAAAGTTAATGCATGTATGTGATAGTTATAATATTTGGCATTTTTATTCAGCCATTCATTCGATTCCTGCACAATATTATTAGGTCAGGAGAGATATCGAATGAACCATTTTAGAAAAACATGAATTCCTCTAACCCAAACAGTGAAGCAGAATTAAATTAGCGATCGAGGTGTTTGCATGGAGACCGAAAGGTATTGCCTTGAAAGCATATAGAGCTCATCCCATGTTAGGACATGCATTAATCACACCTTTGAGATTATAACTTCATCTCATTGCCGTAATAGACACTTTTAAGTTTTAACATTCATACATATCGTCTTGCACTTTAGATATTATAACTTGCTGAAGTTTGAGGAGTCCATGAAATATTTGCTTCACTAACTCTTTCTCGAGGAATGAAATTTATGTCCAGAAACGCCGTCTTTTGAATCTTTTCTGTCTTGTTGCACCCTAGAGTTGTGTATTCGTTATGCTTACAAGTCAAATTGTTGTCCTTTTCCAAGCTAGTATTAGCAAGTACGCATATTCAAAGATGACCTTCGATTAAATGAGCGACTTTTTAAATCATCTAAACGTTCTAACTTTGTAAAATTTAATCTTTCTATTTCTTTGTTCATTCATATTCATCGTGCATTTTATTTGTCATAAGATACAAACCAATGATTGAAAAACTCAATTGATTCGGTCTATTTAACCGTAAAAATTTTAAACCGTTTAATTTTTTTGTTCAATTTTTAAATTTTCGATTTTATTTACTTTAATAACTTTTTTTTTTGTTAAAATATGAGCAATTTATTAATTAATCGATCAAGTTTCATAAATTAATAAGTTTTTATACACTAAAATAAATCAATTATTTTTTATTTAATAATTTTTTTTAATTAAACTTCAAATTCTTTGATAGGTAAAAATAATTTCTTTTAATCATATTTAAAATTTTTTACTTTTATTTAATATTTAGTTAATTTTATAACTATCTGTTTACATCTTTTAAACTTTAAACCTCTTATTTTATAGATTTACTTTCGATTCGATTGTTAAAACATTGAAATTGTTGTACGATAGAATCTGTAATTTGATGTGATCCTTATTATCTAAAAATCAAATGACATTTACCTTTTAGTTATATAAGATCCAAAATTTTACATAATCTTTATTCAAAACTAAGAAGAAAAAAAAGAATTGCTCGTCTATGAAAATTAAATACCCACAAAAAAGATTAGATTTAATTATAGTTAACGTGAAAGAAAGTATGACTTGCTCGAATAGGCAACTCTCTTGTTTTAGTCCTTGACTGAAATACATACCAGCATGCACAGTTACATGCTAGTGGTTACCATACTTTCTTTCGGTGGCAAAACAAATCTAAGCATGGGAAAAGATCCCATGAGTCCTCAACTTTTGGGATTCCCAAGCAACGTGGAAGATCCTTTTGGCTTTGCCACCAAACTCTCTGCAAGTTGTCGTAATATATTTATGGTCAGCCACCGTAGATATATTAAGAAACAATTCTCGTGTACTACAGCCTAGCAAATTACAAAGAATCATTTCAGTGCTGTTTGTCGCCTACAAGATCTACGAAAAAAGAATTGATATAAAACTACTATTTTACCACAGAGATTCAGTGGGCGGAGGCTGAGTGGGGCTTCCTCAAAGTCTGGAACCGAACACAAGAGAGTGCTTCTTAACAAGATTCTTCGAAGTGGAACAGCACTTAAGAGAAACTACTCATCATTTGATTCATTTGACTACTTCGATCGGTACAAAAAATAAAAGTTTGTTGTCGAGATAGGGACTCCATGTGTCCTACAGGACCAATCCTTAGTTTAACCGAGGTTGGTGACTATGGAAGAATTGACTTGAAATTCTGCTCTTTTGACTGCCTCCTTTTTTTTTTTTTTTATAACACTTAAAAAAAAAACCATGGGTTGGAAACTGGTGGAGAAAGTAAAGTTTGTTTTCCGCTATATTAGCTTGTTCTTATGTTTTATTTTCTTGGGTAGGAATTGCACATTTTTTATGAAATAGATAGTATAGTTTTCACATAAATAAAAAAAATATTGGCCCGCATATTTTAATATTTTCAGTGATGAGTTTCCTATATATAAAAATGTTTATTTTTTTAGTTTAAAAATAGAGATACTCTTTAGTAAAATTAGGTAGCTACCTAATTTTATGGTAATAAAGCTTATAATATAATAAACCAGCTCTATGATATTCTCATTCCTTTATGTGTTAATGTTCAAAACAAGTGATTTTGCAATCAATGATGTTTTAGTCATACAAAAAATTGTGAATTTGAGAAAAGACTCTTCATATAATTATTAAAACTAACTAAAATTAAAGTATTACAAGATTTGACTCATTGATGAGGGTGAAAACAACTTTTTGTTTTTTATTTTCGAAAATTGGACAAGTGTATGAAGAGCGATGATCTTTTTGTCTTTATCTTTTATATAAATACATTATGAAAAATAAAAAATATTTATTCTCTTCCTTGTTGATATTTCAATATTTATATGTTAAAAATTTTAAGTTTCATATTATACAAAATAAATTATTAGAATTAGTATACACACACATATATATTAGACATAATGTAATAAAATTTTACATTAAAAATAGAGTTACTCCTTAGATATAAATTATTTAAAATTTAATCTATTGATTCCTTAATAAAATTACATATAATTTTTTATTTAGGAAATTCAACGTGATTGTATATTTGATATGTTAAAATTAAATAATAAAAAAGTCTTTATCTATTCTCAATGAATCATCTTTAATGTAGTATTACAAAAATTAAGAAATTATTCTAAATCAAAATATATGAGACCCTAAAGGTTACATAATATATCCTTAAAATTTAATTGTGTGAGACTCTAGAATTTACGTGAGTCTTGTAATATACTCTTGGGACTCTTATATAATTCTTAAGAATTAATTTTAAGATTTTTTACTTTAAAATATTATTAAAAGATTATTTTTTACATGATTTCATGAGACAATTATAGAAAAGTAAATTTAATTTAATTTAATATAATTTAGAACAAAAGAATATCATTGTGGAGTGGTAACTCACATAAAAAAATTTTGTTTTTAGAAATACTGACTCTTAGTGAGAGAATATTTATGACACAATGAAATAACTAAGATGAAAGAAGATTAAAATGCGAGATATGACATATGGTAGATCATACAAAATCAACTCAAGGATTAATTCATTCACGGAGAGATCATGTATTTGTTGATCGAGACGTCATGTATTGCTAACATATATATGACCAAGTGGGGAAGCTTTCTAGCATATGGGTTTAGCTTTTTTTACTGATGAAGACATGGAAATAATGACTACTTCTAGGTTTGAGTTAGAATATACTTGAGGAATTTGAGGTGTGATCTTTTGATTGTTATGTTGGACTCCGATTTTGAAGCCCAGCCAAAAGTGTCGCACCATGTTTCCGGAGCCTAACAATCTGAAACGGATCCAAAAGGCGTTAGCAGGTGGCCTTAAAGGGTTATCCCAACGAACCCTCAAAATCTTTGAATCAATCCTTTCGAATCTAGAACCAAAAGTGACCAAACTTCGAGAAGAGGTAGAAAAACATGCTAGAAATCCAATGCCTAAAAAATTACTCAATTCGGAGGTCGGACGAAGGCGGTAAGGTCGAAAGAATCCAACCTGTTTAAGCCCTAACTTCAACTGGACATGTCTTGGCACGAATGCCATAACTTCTCCTACAAATGTCCGATCGACTTCGTTCTTGAACCATTGGAAAGAAGACATCGATATCTACAACTCGTATTAGAGGTCTCAAAGCGAGATTTGACCTCTAAATTGGTCAAAATCGCGATTTACTGTAGCTGACCCGAGCATGTCCGTGATATCTACAACTCGTATTAGAGGTCTCAAAGCGAGATTCGGCCTCTAAATTGGTCAAAATCGCGATTTACTGTAGCTGACCCGAGTATGTCCGTTAAACGGACATGCAAGTTCGTTTAACGAACACAGAAATCCATATCCGTTTAACGGACACACACTGGGAAAAGGGTCCAAATTCACCCGAGAATGTCCGTTAAATGGACTTGCATGTCCGTTTAACGGACACATACTGGGCAAAGTGTCCCAAACCTTCTGCCAAAC
>JANZLX010000211.1:25037469-25057595 GCA_025531955.1 Erythroxylum orinocense | reverse complement strand
CATGAATTGGGAGAACCATCGATGATGGTTTCTCATTGAGTTCGCAAACTCATCCAAAATTGCAATCTATTTTTCAGAACTAGAAGAGTACCCCGTTTGACACGGGAGTATGCCTACTGGGTGCAAGTTGAGATAGAGGTCGGGATCAGTTCGCGTCTGCATTAGTATTTCTTAATGTTGTATTCCACAATCTTTGTAAACTGATTTATATGTGAACTGTATGGTTACTGTAAAATATTATTAAATGATTGTATCTACTACCAATATTTTCTACTATCTACTGTTTTTGCCGCGCAAACGTGGAATGAATGGTTAAAAAAAAGTATACTGAATTTTAACCGACCGACTGATGTAGTACGCCACCCTCGCGGGGCACGGACTCGGATATCACTAACGATATTGGGTTCGGGTCACTCGGGAGTGGGGTGTTACAAGTTCCACTTATATCAATTATCAAGGACTCTATGCAAAATTCTTTTCCCTCCACTTGCCATTTGAGATTTCGACAGACATGGGTGGTGCATCTTAAGTTTATTCTTCCTCCTACCATAATTGATAATTCCTTCACCTCCTCTAAGTCTTTACCAATTATAGATACTAAATTTTTATCCACAAAATTATTCATACTCCCCCCATTCATTAATATATGAATAACATTTCCTTTTATCAAAGCTTGCACTTGAATATGTTGATATTTCATTATAGACACCCCAGATATGGCTTGCAATGATATGATTGGTAACTCCTCTTCTTTAATTCCTTAACTTCCTCATTCTCCACCTCTTCCACTACCACATACATCTGTAAAATTTCTTCATGCACTTATCATAAGGGATGTATTTTTCTTCATTCCCGAAACATAATCTCTTGGCTCTACATCCATTTCTTTGCGAAGTGGTTTTACTCTGTTTCAACTGTTTTTCTCCTTTTTTATTTCCATGCACAAGAGTAGGCAACAACCCTTGTGAGGATTTTAATACGTTTAGCAAGTTTCCAGCGTAATTCAAACCTCTTTGATTGAACCTTCCCATCATCCCACAATGTACTGCCACCATTTCATGTTTCCTCGCTAGATCATATGCTTGTTGAAGAGTCCTAGGATTCAATAACTTTACTAGATACTTTCAGTCCTTTCAAAAATAGGTTTTGGCATTACCGAGTTTTGTGATAGCATGTCAAACTTCGCACAGGACTCCTTTATTATTCCTCTTTGCTTTAATTCCTTCTTTCCCACCACCAGATCTTCAAAAGTTTCTTCTCCAAATCTTTATTCCAATGCCAACAGATACTCATTCGAACTAGGAGGATCTGAGGTTAATCTATTCCTCACATCAAATCATGTCAAGCTAAGGCTTCACCCTCCAAGTAAATTGTAACTAAACCTAACTTTAATTTCGTTGGTGTTTGGTCTAGTGTAAAAACATTGCTCATATTTAAACACCCATGCTCGAAGATTTTCACCTTTGAACACCGACAACTCAATCTTACTACACCGCATAGGAATGATGTAATGTCCCCTAAAGTAATCGTCTCCATTCTAGCTTCGTGAACCCTCTGATCAATATTTCCTAGTATGTCATTGTCAACATTATCTTTTTGATATAACTACATGATCCACTCCTTCAATTCTTGTATGCTTTGTTCATGTCTTATCTCCAACTCTTGCATATGATTTCGGAGACCTACCTCCACTTACCTCCATTATTGACCTCTAGTTCCTTCTACGATGTCACAATGTCTGCTATAGTCCAGGATCTCCACTCTAATACCAACTTATGTTATAAGATTATTATGATTTAGCTATATGAGAGATTAGGAATTAAGAACAAACTACTAAGAAGCAATAACGAAGAGATAGAAATAGAAGAAGAAGAGATCAAAAGGTATAGAGAGAGAAAAATCGGTTAAACTGTTATTTCATTAGTTCTCCCTTTTTTCCTCTAACAGTTATATTAACGACTACAGTAACCGTTAGTGACCATCCAATTATAATGTAACAAATATCCATATACATGACAATGATTCAATTATTTATGTAGTATTACAATACTACTTGTTTACATTCGCGCATTCACTCTTCGGCTATCAAGCTCCTATCACTATGTGCTTTCTAATGTCAAAGGCTATGAGGTCTTAAACGTAAGAACCCCACTCCTGCAAGACCCGAATTTGAAATCGATGGTGATATCCAAGTCCGTGCCCCGCGAGGGTGGCATGCTAGAGCACTAAATCATTCAAAAGTTGGTATAATTTTTTTTCTTTTTGAAATCAATAACATACTTTGCAGAAATTGATACTGCAATTGGGGCCCACATTTATTCATAAACATTTTCAATTAACACGATTTTCAATAGCCATTCGGGCCCTTTCACAAATACAAAACACTTGAGTCATTTCGCAATACCATTTTATACAAAAAGTTGGGGAATATACATTTCAATACAAAATAGAGAAATATAATGCAGACGCGAACTGATCCCGACCTCTATCCTTCATTTGAATGCGACAGGTATACTTCCGTTGGCCTAACGGGGTATTTTTTTTTAGTCCTGAAAAATATTTGCAAATTTTGCATATGTTTTGCGAACTCAATGAGTGACCATCATTGATGGCTCACCTAGTCATATAACATAATTCACACATCTCACTTTATTCACCTAGTCATATAACATAATTCACACATCTCACTTTATTTCACATTTCACATTCAATACACTTAATCATTCATATTATGCATATGCAATGCACATGAGACTTGTGTTCATTCTTATTGTTGCGATTGAGTGCCAATCACTTAAACATATACTGACCCATAGGGCTCAGTCAAAACAGAGTTTATAAAGCATAGCTCTAAGTGCAGAATCAGAGTTCACAGAGCAAAGCTCTATGTGCAGAATTAGAGTTCACAGAGCTAAGATCACGTGGAAGCGCTTCAAACTAGCTACTCAAGTCACAACGCCTTTATCTGAGCATGCATTTTATTAAATGCATCACATGCTGATCATGTCATATCACATATAATGTTAAATCAGAAATTCACATTCATCGGACCTGAGTCCGACATTCAAATTTAACCTTGAGTATCACTTTTTCATTTACATGTATGATCACACTTTCCTTCGAAACTGAGTCTGGCATTTAACAACCAAGTCATGTATCACATTATCATTCCTAAACAAATTCCCATTCAAAACACATTGATCATCACATTAAGTACACATAGTTCAAGTAACACTTCAATATCCAAATCAATTAACATAATCATCGGACCTCCTATCCAAAAGCTAACATACACAATCAGTCACATTCACAGAATAATTTAGTAGTCAATGAATATGAAATTCAAATAACAAACAATAAAGTGAGACCATCTCGGTCTACTCACAGTACGCTCCAAAGTAGCAGTTGCTTCCAAATTCTAGATACGCCTGTATGCAGATATTTAACCTGCACATCACAATTTATGCAATACACAATTCACATCAGTTACAAAACTCATTTATGCCCAAATAGTTATATGGGCTATATGCAATGCATGTTCAATGACAATCCCAGGTATATGCTCTAAGTCATATATTAAGCTCATTCCCATTTCATAATTCATGTGTGTCCAATTGAACTTAGATTTACACTTTATTTGTATATGATCATTCAATCTTTACCCTTTTCATAAGCTCACATCTCAAGAACACTTGGTTACTCTATATCTTAACTTAATTTCTTGTCATCACTTTTCTAACCTTATATGATCTCATAATATCCAAATTTTCATCCAATAGGAATTCAATTGAAAATCACACAATGCAAAAATCACTAAAATTGATTCTAGAACATTTAAACCCAAACATTTTCTAAATTCCATAAACTAGAATCCTTCCAAAAATCCAAAAGAGACAAAAAGATCTTACCTTGATTCTTCACCAAATGAAGATATCTTTAGCTCAAATGGAAGCTCTTTTTTTTTCTCTTCCTTTTTCTCTTCTTAAACAGCTTCAAAATCTCTCTTGAAGGCTAAGGAAATTAAAACCCTAGCTTGTTTTCTCTTGTTCCTCTCTCTCATTCCTTTTCATGTTTTCTCTCTATTATCTTTTTTCTCATCCATGCATTTTGTTTCTCTCAAATCTTCTCATTCACTTTTTCCCCTTTATTTATAAGCAAGAAAAGACTTTTTCTTTCAATTATGCCCTTAATGAGTCCAAAAAGTCTATTTTATCCTTCCTTATAGGCTTATGTTCTTTTAAATTTAAGTGCCTTGCCAACAGTACCCTTAAACATTCTAACATAATACTTTCTTCTGGAAAAACATTGCCCATTGTCTTAAGTTTCTTATGCCTCCAAAATCATTCAATTTGGTTCAGTGATTCAAAAGATATACTTCAAACATTTTTGGATTGCTCTTGTCAACACAGTATATTATGCACTATTTCCATCTAGAATTTAAACATCTTAGAGATTAAATTAGATTCCAATTTGTTCATACCATTTGTGACTCCATGTCTCTAGTTTACTACAAAACAAAAATCATCTCATTTGGATCAGTAGAGCTCCAGAAATCATCAAAATAATAAAGTACGTTCAGTGGAATAACACCAGTTCATAATGCTTAAGAACACACTCACTGTACCCGTCCTATGCTTTTTCACTTAATCTTTCTCACTTTAGTTAAGATGGCTACGATTCTTAGTAGATATGTAGATCAGTGTATTACGAATCAAGTCTTTTGTAGGTCTAGAAAAGAAGTTATGGCCAAAAGAAACGAACATGTTCATATCTTTATTAATATTATACATGCCTTGGCGCAATTGCTATAACTCTCACTACAGGTGTCAGATTGACTTCGTTTTTGGATTATTGGAAAGAGGACTTCTAGATCTACAACTTTCATGAGCTCGAAGGCCAATTCTATCGTCTGACTTTTGTATTGTCTCACTTTTGCATCGTCTCACTTTCCTTTCATCTTAGTTCTATCTTCTAAGTTCTATCGTCTCATTTCCATCGTCTCATTTTCTTCCGTCTCATTTCTTCCGTCTCATTTTCTTCCGCTCATTTTCTTCCGTCTTGTTTCTTCCGTCTCATTTTCTTCCGTCTCATTTCTTCCATCTCATTTTTTCGTCTCATTTTCTTCCGTCTCATTTCTTCCTTCTCATTTCTTCCGTCTCATTTTTTCCGTCTCATTTTCTTCCATCTCATTTCTTCCGTCTCATTTCTTCCGACTCATTTCTATTGTCTCATTTTTTTCTCCAAAACATCTCTACTTATAAAGATCATAACTTTTGACTCCGATGTCCAAAATTTCCATACTATATACCGTTGGAAAGATAAAAGAAAGATATACAACTTTCCTAAAGGCACTTTTCTAAAATATATTTATATAAATCCCAAATTTGCCCCTAAATTCTAAAGGAAAATTTTCCATTCACACACCAACGTACTACACCAAAATCTTAACTTCATTACAACTTCTAAGATTTTTAGAGACAGAATTGAAATTCAATGTCTTCATAAGAAATGTAGCCATACGTTTCTAGTTTACTCCAAATCAAGAATCATATCGTTTGGATAACTAGAGAAAACGTTATGGCTAACAACCCAAAGCACACTTAGTGAACATTTTCCAGATCACTACAAATCTTGTTTCTAAATCTTTCATTATCACAGCTCATACCAAGATCACTCTTTCTACTCCTTATACTCCTCATATTCAATAAAATCACAATTTAATATTATTGAAAGTTGTCAATGAATACATGTACCATTTTTTATATGAAAACATTCAGTATTTAGGTGCATATATACTAACATGATGCATGAGCAAGAAAATGCATTGTCTTAATTTCTCTTTAAGCTCACATATACTGAAATTTTAGGTCCTAACCCTTAATATGGGGACAGGATGTTACATTAAAAAAGGGGCATTAATTTTTAGGCCACCATTATTAGATGGTTCAAAATATCCTACTGAAAATTACGAATGAGAGTATTCATTCAGGAACAAGGAACAAAAGCATGGAACTCGGTTTTAAATGGCTGGACAAATCCAGTGACGACTGATGAAAAGGGAGAAGCAGTGCTTAAAGATGCATCTGAGTGGACAAGGGCAGAAGAAGAGAGAGCACTTGGAAATTCTTAAGCCTTACACGTCATCTTTAGTGTAGTTGATGAAGGTCGCTTTATTATGATATCAGCCTGTGAATCAACGAAAGAAGTATGGGACACTTTGAAATCTAAACACGAGGGATCAAAATCTATGATAGCTTCAAAACTTCAGATGTTGGTTGCCAGATTCGAAGAACTCAAAATGAATGAAAGCGATAATATTGGAGACTTCCATGAGAGGTTGCATGACATAGCAAACCAAGCACATCAACTTGGGAAGAAGTATTCAAATATGAAACTTGATAAGAAAACTTTGAGATCACTTCCTACAAGGTTCATACCAAAAATTACAACTATCGAAGAAGCCCATGATATTACTAAATTGTCTTTGGTTAAGGGATTTGGGATTCTTACCAACTTTGAGATGAATTTGTTAAGAGATGAATGAGAGAAGAACAAATGATTGACTTTGCGAGCTAAAATTGGAAAAGTCGTGAATGACTTAGGAGAGGAATCTAATGAGAATGAGGATATGCAGTTATTGATAAAAAAATTTTAGCAAGTGGTTAAAGAAAGTAAAGAAGGATAGATCCATGTTTAGGCAAAATGATTCCAGCTTATCAAATAATAAGTTCAAACAACAAGTTAAAACTCAAAAGGGTGAAATTTAAGTGAAGAAAATTCAATGTCATGAATGTCAAGGCTTTGGACATATGCAAGTAGAATGTGCTAACACTTTGAAGAAGAGAAAAGGGAAGTCTTCTATGATTTGAGCACTTGGAGTGAGAATGAACCAAAAGTGAGTATGGCAATAAAGAGGAATTTGTTAGTAATGTTGTGTTGGTTGCTTTATATAGCAAAAGTCCAGTTGCTTGCTTAACAACAACTAGGAAGGAAGAAACTAATGACAAAATAGTGGATAAAACTACATAAAATTTTAGGAAAAACACAAATGGATTAGCTCAAAGTTTAATTTTAGATTATGACAGTGATGACAACAATCTAGATGATAAAAGTGAGGATATTTATGAAGCCTATGAATTAATGTATCCAAAATGAGTGAAAACATGTAAGAAGAATGAAAAGCTAAAGAAGGAAAACTCTTCTATGAAGAACATCATTTAAGATTTAGAGAAGAAGTTGTTGTCCACAATAAATGAGCTTGATGAAACAAAATTGAAGCTAGTCAGTACAGAAAAAGGAATAAGAATATTAAATGGAGGCACCAAAAAGTTAGAAAAGCTTATGGAATTTGGTAAGATTAAAGGGGACCTTTAAGGTATTGGCTATAAAGGTGAATGTTCTAAGTGGAATGATGAGAAAAATGGTGCAACCAAATCTGCCCAAGGAGAAACTTCGAGGACGAAATAGAAATTTATACCTACTTGTCACATTTGTCTGCTAACCAGGCATATAAGGTCAGATTGTTATAATCTGATGCAAATGATATTTCAACAGGGTCAAAAACAAAATTTTACACATTCTCTATTAAATTTCCAGCAATAATCCACGTTACCAAAACATATTTACAAGCATAAATAGTAGTGGAGAAAAAAATAAGATATTGTCCAAATTCACAATTAGCTGTTGTTGTTAAAGAAACTTTTCAAATAGAAGACCAATTGGTTTCTTATGAGAGAGGAATCAATTAGACATCTGACGACAGAGTTAATGTGATGAGGAAAAAGGCCAATTTTGAATTTCTTCAAAGGGCATGGGTCTGTGTTCTTTACATTGTTTAAGTATATTGGCTTTTTTTAAAACAAAAAGGTGTGTGAAGGAGTTATCATCTAGGCTTTCTAAGTTTTTATTTATGGGTTTTCTAAGGTTCATTTGATTGGTGTGTGTTTGGATTTTTCTTTACTTGTTGAGTAGTATATCTGATGTAAAAATGAGGTTTCGTTTGATGATTTAAGAATTTTGCTTTTGGACTTTGATTTATGGAGTTATTTCAAAAATATGTCGATGCTTGGTTGGAGACCTACAGGAAGATTCAAGTTTTCTATGATTTGGGTTTCTCAAGTTTATCTTGGTGTCTCTTTATATAGTGGGTTATATGAATTTGGGCAATTTGTGTTCATATGGTTTATATGAAGAAGAGATTGATTAAGTTTGGTTATGATTCGTTGAATGCATTTTTTAAGTTTTTGAATTTAATCAATCATATGTGGATGACTTTGTTGTAAGTAATGATATGTTGGCTAGTGCTTTAACCAGTGGTAAATTGTCATATTGGCCTTCTGCTACTATACTACATACTTATGATTCTTCCACTGCACCTATTGCTGATTTTTATGCTCTTTATTTGCTGAGATTGATCGCATTGAATTGATTCTTCATTTTGGCATTGTTTTGTCCCAAGGGGGAGATATAGGATTGTTTTTGGTGACTGTTCAATTCAGGGGAAGATTTGACTATTAGTCTTGGCATCTTTTGTCCTAGGGAGGAGAATATTATGTTCCACTTTTTGATTTTTTTTACTTTTGTTAAACTTGGATATTTGTATCTTTGGATAATTGATTATGTTTGAATCTTGTTGACTGATGAAGAGGGAGTTCTCTTATGGCTTGTGAATTCAATGTTATATGTCCAATTATCTTCTTTATGGGGAGTTTCAAATATGTGACAAACAATGGACAAAACACGAGATTGTTAAGATATAGTTGATTATATCTTATTATTTAATTTTGGACATTATTTGATAATTGGATCTAGTTGTGTTTATGTGGGACTCTTTCAAAACAAATGTTGATCAGGCTTAAAATCCTAATCAAGGATTTTTTTTAATCGATTATTTTTTGGATAATGGTTATCCAAGGATTTTTTATTGATTATAACAGATGTAATATAACTAAGATCCTGATGTCTATTTGACTTAATGTTGTCATTTTTGGGAAGGATTTATTAACGACGTGACAAGTTAGGATTTCTAAGGAAAATATCAATACATTTTTATGAGCTAATTGTGTGAAGATAGTTATATATCCATTGTAAACCTTCTTGTGAATCACGTAACCTAGAGTTGTATCATTGGTATTGTAATTTGTAGTGCATTATGAACCAAGGTTGAAGTGCGTGAGTTACGTTTTTCTTTGATGTGTTATCATTGATTGGGTGTCCTTGCAGTAGGGAAATTCTATCTTATTTTTACACAACCTAGGACATTTTTTTTATGCTACACTTTTCTTTGATGGTGTTGTCGTTAATGGTGAGTGTACACCAGTTGTGGTTTTCTTTCTCTGAGCTTTTACACATTTTTGGCTAAGTGATTTGTGACTTTCTGCAACTGGATATTCTTCTATTATTCAACAACAAATAGAGAGTGTTCCTTGGGAGTGTTACAGATGATTCATTGTCTAATTTATGTATTCCTTTTATGATGTCGTTTCTCATCTACTACGTGGTTTTTGGTGAACTGAATTGATGTTGATTGTGTGGTTGTCCATTATGGAAATGATTTTTGGAAAATCCAGCATCTGAATACAACAGAACTATTGACGAACAACTTTCTGATCTATCATTAAAGGAGTTGAATTCATTAGCAATTTGTTCCTCTTTATCTCAAGTGTATTTGTCTATGTTTGTTATTATTTTTAATCACTTGAGTTGCTTGTTCATAATATTTATCGTTAAAAATTATTGTTGAGAAAATCTTTTATTGAGGTTAGCACAAGTCAATCATTTTATTGGGTATGAAATACTTTTATAGGTTGTGAGGACTAGGAATAGTGTTGAGGGTTGAGTGAGTCAGCTCAGTAAGGCCTTGAACTATTGCCACTAGTGAAAGTATTCAGCTAGGTGAGGGGCCCGCAAATGTAGGCTTGGTATACCGAATTGCGTTAACAAATTTCGTGTGTTGATTTGTTATTTTACGTGTATTTTTTTTGTTTTTTATTGTTATAGATTTTATGAAACTACTACATCCTTTCAAATTTTACAATATGGTTACATCATAGATTCTGAACTCTATTTCAAAAGAGTCAGTTGATGCATTCATTTATGCAAAAAATGCAAAAGAATTGTGGGAACAAATTCAGAAGAGATTTGAAAAAAGTAATGGACCTATGATCTACCAGATTCAAAAAGAAATAAGTTCGATTGTTCAAGGCAATATGAATGTTGTCAGATATTATACCAAATTAAAGAAACTATAGGATGAGTTAAGTTATTTTCTGTCAATGCCAAAATGTACATGTGGTTCATTAAAAACCATAGCTGATTTGAATCAAATGAATAGATTAATCCAGTTCTTGATGGGTTTAAACGATTCATTTGATCACGTTAAAAATCAAATTATTCTTATGGATCCTATTCTTAGTGTGAATAAAGCTTATTCAATGATCCTACAGGTTTAAAATAAAGGGAAATAATGCCACGGAGGATGTTTCTGAACATAACGCATTAATGGCCAGGGGATATGGTTTTTAAGAAGGAAGGAGGAGAAGAACATAATCAGTGGAACGATAAGAGAAGAGAAGTGAAGAAAGATGGGTATTGTGATTACTGCAAAACTGAGGGTCACTTGAAGGAAACTTGCTTCAAATTATATGGATATTCGGAATGGTTTAAGGGCAACAAGGATAATAAAAAAAAAAAGCAAGAAACAATCAAGAGTGATGGCAAACCTAAAAAAGCAAGAAACAATCAAGAGTGATGGCAAACCTGGCTCACTTGCCATTTGAAGGAGTTGATAAATATAAGATTATTGAAAAATCACCTGGATGGTCTGAGAAATTACAAATGTTATATAACAAGAAGTTATGAAATATATGAAAGGAATGAGTATGGGTGAAGATAGTAATCGAGTTAATTTTGCTCATCTAATTGCTTTTGCAAGTTCTATGCTTAATGTTTTCTTTTAGTTCACTTGATTTTGTGAAACCTAGTTCATGGATAATTGATACAGGAGCCTCAAACCATATGAAACCAAACCTTAAGCTCTTTTCTCAACCAAAATTACCGAAAGAATGTACACCTATGTTTTTACCAGATGGATCAATTAAATTGGTTCATTATGTAAGAGACATAACCATCAATTCTTCTCTTAAACTCACCTCTGCTTTTCATATAACTAGCTTTAAGTTCAATTTACTTTCAGTTTATAAGCTTGTAAATATTTCTGGAATTAAAATCATTTTTACCCTTCTTTTTGTTTATTTCAGGACCTGCTGACTAAGAAATTTTTAATAGTTGGATGAGTTGTGCGAAGCCTTTACATTCTAGACAAAATCAATCTCTCACGAGCCATAATTGATTCGGTGTTTCCAGATAAGAAGATGACAAGTTTGCATACACAATAGCAAGTAGCTTGTACGTTTACTGAATATATAAACAACAGAAAACAAACTAATTTTCAACTTTGACATAGCAGATTAGGGAATGCACCATACTCTGTTATTAAGCATATTGATGATATTCGTTCTACTAATTCAATCTCTTTACCTCAATGTGACATTTTTCCTTTATCCAAACAACACAAATTACCATTTTTCAACGACAAACTATTTCATCCAATATTTTTTATATTATACATATAGACCTTTAGGGACCTTATAAAACTCCATCTAGTTCTGGAGCTCATTATTTTTTGACTATTGTTGATGATCGTCGAGCTACTTAGACTTTTTACTTAACCACAAAACTCAAATAGCCAAAATCTTGCACACTTTCTCATTCTCGTTGAAAATCAGCTTCAGACCACTGTTAAAGTTGTGAGAAGTGATAATGGTTATGAGTTTGTTAATTCAGATTGTTCTCGTATGTTTTTAACTAAAGGAATTATGCATCAATGTTCATGTCCATATCCTCCTCATCAAAATGGGATAGTTGAAAGAAAGAAAAACATCTCTTACAAACTACTCAATCTTTAATGTTTCGAAGTAAGTTACCAAAGAAGTTTTAGGGAGATTCCATTTTAGTGGCTACCTACATAATCAGCAGACTTCCTACGCCTCTTTTGTCCCGGAAAACTCCTTAAGAGTTGCTTTACAAAAAGCTACAAAGTTATAAAACTCTTAAAACTTTCATTTGTCTTTGTTATGCTACCAATACCTTACCCATAAGGATAAAATTGATCCTAGAGCCTTTAAGTATGTCTTTATTGGCTATGTTACTAGTCAAAAGACATAAAGACATTTAAACTATATGATATTGTTACCCATCAAACATTTGTTTCCAGAGATGTTATTTTCCTTAAATCTATTTTTCCTTATGTTTAAGATTTACCATGACCACCACTTCATTATACTCCTCTTCCAGAAATGTTTTCCACTGATCCTCCTCCCACACTTCCCAATGACTTTCTTTATCTTCCTGTAGAGTCACCAGTACATAATACCATAGCTTATGTATCATCAGCTGATTCATCCTCTACAGATAAAACGAAAAGTACTTCAGTTCTAGCCAAAGCATCAATATTGATCTCTACTTCAGATGTTTCTGATGCTTCTATACGTTCTTTACATATTCGGAAAAACACAAGAGTCAAATATCCTTCTTTAAGGTTAAAGGCTTTTGTCTCGAATGTAACTACTTAGACCTACAACTTCACATCTACTAGTGGTTCTTTCCCAACTCAGTCACCTACTTTAGGTATGTCCTATACTCGTCCCTCCTTTCATTTCATTCACCCACCTTGTTTTATTTCTTCATATCTGCATTTTATGGAAAATATATCTACAGCCCATGAACCTCGAATCTATAATCAACCTAAAATGGATGAAAATTGGGTTAAGTGATGTAATAAGAGCTTTATGCATTAGAGAAAACAACAA
Organism: Erythroxylum orinocense; assembly: GCA_025531955.1. Taxonomy (NCBI): domain Eukaryota; kingdom Viridiplantae; phylum Streptophyta; class Magnoliopsida; order Malpighiales; family Erythroxylaceae; genus Erythroxylum; species Erythroxylum orinocense. The sequence goes on along the minus strand of JANZLX010000211.1, from coordinate 25,044,726 downwards.
CTTACAGCTCACTTCTTTTCCTCAGAACATGAAAGCTATTGGTTCTAAATGGGTTTATAAATTCAAATTTAAACTTGATGGTAGTGTGGATCAATATAAGGAAAGATTGGTAGCTAAAGGGTACATTCAAATTAAAGGTCTTGATAATACCGATAGCTTTTCTCCTATTGTTAAACTCGTTACTATGTGTTTATTTCTTGCCATTGTTTCTTCTAATTTATGGCCTTTGTATCAAATTGATATAAACAATGCTTTTCTCAATGATTCTTTTAACGAAGAAGTGTTCACGTTATCTCCTGAAGGATATACCAGAGTTGGTCCAATTTAAGTTTGCAAGCTTGTTAGGTCTCTTTATGGCCTTAAACAAGCTTCTAGACAATGTAACTTGGCATTTTCTCCTAAACTTCAGCAATTTAGTTTTATTCAATCTAAACATAATCACTTCTTATTTGTCATGTCTTACAATTCTTCTTCTTTAGCTCTCATCATCTATGTAGACAACGCGTTAATCATAGGACCTAATGAAGCAGGTATTCAAGATATTAAGTGATTTTTACATGCTGTGTTTATTGTCAAAGACCTTGGATCTGCTAAATACTTCCTTGGTCTTGAGATAACTCACTCCTCTGATGGGATTTATCTTAATCAAGGGAAATATGATCTTGATATTTTATAAGAAACTGGTTTACAAGGTGCGAATCCTACTGCTATTCCTTTCCCTGCCAACACTCGACTTTATTCCATTGTAGATTCTCCATATTCAAATGCAGCTAAATATCATCGTTTAATTGGTCATCTTCTCTATCTTAATCTTTCCCAACCAGACACCTCTTATGTTGTTCAACAGTTAAGTCAGTTCAAGAATTCTCCACAAACTTCTCATTAGGTTGCAACTGTCCATGTTCTTCACTATCTCAAAGGATGTCCATCTAAAGGTATGTTTTTCCCTTCTGATTCTTGGTTTACTATCACTAGATATTGTGATGTTGATTGAGCTACTTGTGTATCTGCTCATAAATCTGTTACAAGATACTATATTTTTCTAGGTAAATCACTTGTTTCTTGGAAAACCAAGAAGCAAGCTATGTTTTCGTGTTCCTTTGCTAAAGCAGAGTACCGTAGTATAGCTATGACTATTTGTGAGCTCTAATGGCTCACTTACTTGTTGAAGGATTTTTACATTTCGCCTCCTCTATCGATTCCTTTATACTGTGATAATCAAGTTGCTTTATATATGGCTACTAATCCCATATTTCATGAATGCACGAAACACTTGGAAAGGCCATTATATATACTTTGGGGAAAAGATAATTCGTAGTAAAGGAAGCAAATCTTTCCCATATTTCTATCTATTTAAGTTATTTTTATTCTAAATTACATAAATCTTATTATGTTTGAAATTAAAATAATTCGTTAGACTTTTATCGAATCATTTTAATCGAAATTGTTATATAGGTAACTATTATATACGATACGTAAATAGCTATATGACTTGTCTATATTAGAATTTAACCCAACTTTAACCTAAAAGTTGTTTGGAATGATAGGTTGTCAATAAGGTGGTCAATAATTATGGCTGTTATTGTCATAAAGGGAGGAGGGAAGGGAGGTTGGAAATTAAATTGCGGCATGGACAACTAATTTTTAGCTGTTTAAAACCGTGCGAGGGAGGCCTATCAATAGGTTTCACCATTTCATTTGCAAAGCATCCCTTCTTAGAAAATCTCATTCTTCATATCCAAATCTTTATATCATTTAGTGAGGGTCAATAGAAAATGTTTCTCATATTTTTTGTATAAAATATAGAGAGGTTGTAAATACGATTATTTCTTATATTGAAACTTTTCTACTCTTACTTCTAGTTTTTACCCTAATTCATTTAAGGGATTTTTACATAAAATTTGTGTTCAATTGTCTCAAATTTATTTGATGTGATCCTGCTCAAATTTGGTTAATTTTCTCAACATGTGGTATTCGAACCCAGTTTGGGTTTACAAGTCTACTTATCATATGCTTTGTGGTTGCCACTAAATAGTGGATTCTCCACAAAAAATAAGCTAGATCACTATTTGAAGATACTAAGCACTATTCAAGTGTACTGTTACTATTTACGTGTACAATCACTATTACGTATATAGTTACTATTCACGTAAAATAGTGGGATTTGATTCTTTGATCAAAGAAGTTTTTGATAGAAGCAACGAAATTTTTGAAAAAGAAAAATTCAACGGAAGTAATTTCTCACTGTGGAAGTTGAAAATGAAAGTTATCTTGAGAAAGGATAATTGCCTAGCGGCTAAAAGTGAATGGTTAGTTGAGTATATATATAATACTAAGTGGAACGAGATGGACAAGAATGCTATTGAAAATCTTCATCTAGCCCTAGCAAATGGGGTGTTGTCAAGTATAAAAGAGAAGAAGACGGCAAAGGGCAGAAGCAGTCAATACTACCTGTTATATGATGAATCGGTCTCCATCAAATGCAATTAAGTTGAAAACACCAACGGAGATGCGGACTAGTTAACCAGTTGATTATTCAAATCTTCATAAATTTGGAAGTTTAGTGTACATGAAGTATAATGCCCATGATATTAAGAAGTTGGATCCAAAATCCGGGAAATGCATATTCATGGGATATGCTGATAGAGTAAGGAGTATCACCTATAAGATCTCACTACCCATAAGGTCATAGCCAATAGGGATGTTGTCTTTGTAGGAGATCAATTACAAAAGGATGAAGAAGATGACAACACTTAAAAAGAAAATTCAAAGAATGTAATTATACAAGTGGAAAGAGAAGTTGAACAAGTAGACTCTTCTAAAGCAACACTAGAGCACGAGGCACAAGAACTAATTGAAGATGAAGCTCTAGAAATTCACTAGTCATATCGCATAAAAAGGCAAACAGATTGGCATTCTACTTATATTATAAATAGTAATATTACATACTCTGTTTTAATAGAGGAATGGGAGTCATCAACTCTTCAAGAAGCAATGAGTAATTTAGATGCATCTTTGTGGAAGGCAGCAATGCAGGAAGAAATTAAAGTTCTTCATAAGAATAAGACTTGGGAGCTCGTGCTATTACCATATGGAAGAAAGCCTATTGGAAATGAATGGTTTTTTAAGATTAAGAGAAATGACGAAGATTAAGTGGGGAGCTATCTTGCAAGATTGATGGTGAAAGGATATGCTCAAAAAGAAGGAATTAACTTTAATGAAATATTTTCTCTTGCGGTTTGACTCACTACAGTCCAAATAGTCTTGGCAATATGTGCTATATTTGATTTACATCTTGAACAGTTAGATGTAAAAACAACATTTCTTTATGGAGATTTTTAAGAAGAAATTTATACGCTTTAACCATAAGGTTTTGAAGAAAAAGGAAAAGAGAACTTGGTTTGTAGGTTGAACAAATCTCTGTATGGTTTAAAACAGGCACCAAGATGTTGGTATAAGAGATTTGATTCCTTTATCATGAGCCTTGGATACAACAAACTCAATGCAAAGCCTTATGCATATTTCAAAAGGTTTGGTGAATGTGATTTCATTATGTTGCTATTGTATGTAGATGACATATTGGTCGCAGGTCCCAACAAAGATCAACTTAAGGAGTTAAAGGAACAATTGGCTAGGGAATTGGATATGAAGGACTTGGGACCAGCAAATAAGATCCTAGGGATGCAAATTTACAGAGACAGATATAATAAGAATATTTGGCTTTCTCAAAAAAATTATTTGAAGAAAATCTTACGACTATTCAACATGCAAGGTTGTAAGCCAGTTACTACCCACTTCCTGTTAATTTCAAGTTATCCTCTAAAATGAGTTCTATTAATGAAGAAGAGAGGAGAGATGTCTCGAGTACTGAATACATCAACAATGGGAAGTTTAATGTTTGCTATGATTTGTACAAGAATAGACATTGCACATGCAGTGGGAGTGGTTATTTGATACATGACGAATCCTATTAGAGAGCTTTGAAATTCTGTAAAGAGGATCCTAAGATACATTAAGGGAATGTCAGATGTTCCATTATGTTATAGAGGATTAGACTTTATTGCCAGTGGATATATTTATTCAAATTATGCAAGTGATCCTAAGAGGTTATATGTTTAAACTTGTTGGAGAAATTACAAGCCGAGTCTCAAACCTACAATCAATTGTTGCTACGTCATCAATAAAAGCATATTATGTTACAGCTACACAAACTAGTAAAGAAGTAGTATGGTTAAAAAAGCTCTTAAAAGAACTTAGGTGCAAAAAAGAAAATATTTCTTTATTTTGTGACAATCAGAGTGCCTTGCATCTTACAAGAAATCCAACATTTCATTCAAAGATCAATCACATATAAGTACAGTATCACTTCATTCATGAAAAAATTGGAGGAGTTGCAGATATGCAGAAAATTCATACCAAAGCTAACTTAGCACATTTCATGACAAAGGCAATAAATACTGACAAGTTTATTTGGATGAAAATGAAAAAATATAAAAAGTTGTGTGAAGATATGATTGATACTCAATCAAATATACAAGTGGGAGAATGTTGGAATAATAGGTGGTCAACAATTGCGGCTATCATAGATAAAAAGGGAGGAGGTAAAGGAGGTTGGAAATTAAATTGCAACTTGGATAGCTAATTTTTACCTATCCAAAACCATGTGAGGGAGGCCCATGTATAGGCCTCCCCAATTCATTTACAAAGCATCCCTTCTTAGAAAATCTCATTCTTCATATCCAAATCTCTGTATCACTTAGTGAGGGTTAATAGAGAGTGGTTCTCATATTTCTTGTAAAAAATATAGAGAGGTTGTAACTACTATTATTTCTTATAGTGAAACTTTTCTACTCTTGCCTGTGGTTTTACCCTAATCCACGTAAAATATGTGTGTTCAATTATCTCAAATTTATTTGTTGTGATCCTGCTCTAATCCGATTAATTTTCTCAAAAAAAAGTCTTATCTAACAAAAGAAAAAAGAATTTTTAAATTATTCAAATATGTTTAATTATATAAGCTAGATGAAATAATTTATGAGATAATTAAGTTATAATAAGTATATAATAATTAAATGTATCACGTTTATTAAATTAACTCTATAAAATTATTAAAATAAATTTATAATAACTAAAATAGATTTTTTTCTTATTGTTGGTTAACTAATCTACCTCATTAGATTAGACCCACTATTATTATGAACACATTTTAATGTCTTGGTCTTTCACACCCTCCTTCCCCCTTTTATTTCAACTTCCACCATTTTTTTGCAATAAGAACGTATCATTTATGGCAAGATTCGTGACCATTTATGGGTCGTTGACCTTCTCAATTTACGAGTCATAATTCTTTGTTTAGGTATTTATTAAATGCTCTGCTTTTTTTCTTATTTCCACATGTTTGATGAGTTAACACGGGAGGTGTTGAAGTCCTTTGAAGAGGTACTGTAGAAATGTATCTTTTCTTTGTATTTATTCTGTATTGTATATACTACTGTATAAGGTTTATTTCTGTATAGTTGGGTTGCATTTTACATAGTGGCAGTCACCATTTATTACCATGTACAGTGGTGGTACATATACCATCTTCGTTTATGAATACAATAACCCATTCGTTTATTCCAGATTTCTCTACAAAATTGAAATCCCTAGTGTTTATTTTGTGATTTTTTTCATGGTATCAAAGTGACTCAGTCGATCCTCATTTCTCCACAGCTAAATCATGTAGACAATATGAGTGGTTCAAGATCATCATTTGGGAGTGTGAATGGTGACGAGAATCTGATGTTTCTATAGAACTCAGATCATTCTGTGATGGTTCTTGTCACCACTTCATTAAGTGGCAAAAACTGTTTGTCTTGGAGTCTTGCAATGCGAATCGCTTTAGGTACAAAATTGAAGCTTGATTTCATCAACGGAAAGTGTGAAAGACCGGCAGAAAGCTCACTAGATTATGATCGGTGGTGTCGGGTTAACTTTATGGTCACATCATGGATTCATAACGCCATCCCCAAAGACATTGTGGAGTCTTTTTTGTACACAAGTTTGACTCAAGATCTTTAGAAAGAACTAGAGCGGCAGTACGGAGAGTGTAATGGCCCGTTGTTATATCAGATCAAGAGAGAAATCAGTTTGATTTCTTAAGGGGACCTGTTTATTTCCAAGTATTTCACTAAACTCAAATGTTTTTGGGATGAATTAAACTGTTTGGTTGCCATCCCGCAGTGTTTATACGAAGCCCTAAAACATTGTTCATACGAATCCCTAAAGCAGCTAGTTGATTTGGGGATAATGATCGATTAGTACAATTTTTTATGGGCTTTAATGAAGAGTATGATGCTATTAGGAGTCAAATACTTATGATGGAACCTTTGCCTCATGTAAATAGGGCTTATGCGATGGTGGTTAGGGTTGAAAAACAATTGGAGGTTAATGTTACCTTTTCTGAGAATACAACTAGTGCTATGATGGTGCGTAATTTTGGTAACAGTAATGCAAAAGGGGCTGGCAGAGGTGTTTCTAAGAAACAGTTTAACAAGGAGGATATGTTATGTGATTTTTGCAAGATGAAACGACATAAAAGAGATACCTGTATCAAGATCCACGGGTATCCAAATTGGTATAAAAGTTCTAAAGATAAGAAAGGAGGATATACAAATAAGGAGTTTGTGAATATGATTGACTCACCTTTGGATTATCCAGTAGAGAGGGGTACAAAAGAACCAGTTTGGAAGCAGGCCATGGCTACAATGATTCAACAAGGTATCAAGCATTTTTTGAAAAGCAAAGGCAAGCAGATCTAGATAACAGATAAGGGAGGAGATGTCATCAATTTCGTACACTATAATGACTTTACAGGTAGCATTCTCAACCATTGTTTTAGTTCAGCTAGTTCAATTGAATGCGGTTCTTGGATAATAGTATGGGTGTTCAAGAAAACCCGCAAACCTGTGAACCGGACCTAAACCGCATAAACCGAACCTGTAAATAAGGTTAACCAAACCTGAGTTCAGGTTCGGTTCGAACCAAACCTGAAAAATCAGGTTCACGGTTCAGGTTCAGGTTCAGGTTTCTAACTTGCGGTTCTAGGTTAACCGAACCTAAACCGCACCTATAACAGTTAACCGAACCGAACCTGATTTATAGGTTTAGTTAAACCTGAACCTGAAACACACAAAAAAACTATCATATATTTAGATATAATTTAAGAGGATATTAATAATAATAAATTCACTAGTATTTACTATATTAATTCTTGAG
>JANZLX010000211.1:25016754-25034692 GCA_025531955.1 Erythroxylum orinocense | reverse complement strand
CTGATGTAGTACGCCACCCTCGTGGGGCACGGACTCGGATATCACCAATGATATCGGGTTCGGGTCACTCGGGAGTGAGGTGTTACAGTATATATATATATATATAATTATTTATTCGATCTGCGTTTGATTTTGGATGGTTAATGAGTGTTTAAAAATCTGATGATAACAATCATAAGGTTAAATATTAACATTTACTTGCCATCTAGCTCCACCAAACACACTATCACTCTAATTAAGATATAAATGAGAAGTAAAAATTGAACAATTTAAAGTTAAAGAAAGAGAACTCGGGCTTTTGAAAGAGCCAAAACTTTGAATAATTCTTGATTAAAACTTAAGCATAAAGAAAGATGGTGAAAGAAGGAGCATATTGAAATAGGAAAACTCGCTTTAAGCAAAAGGAAAGATTCAAAGTTGAAGTGGTTTATTAAATGGATATATACACTCATTCTAGTAGTTTACTTTATAATATTAGATAATAAAAAGTTATTCTAAAATGAGTCAAACTACAAACAATGTTGGCGGTTTGACCTGGTAGGTAAAAGTAAAACAAAAGGGCACCCATCTTTTAAGTAAAGAAACGTTCCAGCCACTTTTCACGTTTCCAGGTAGATCCAATCCAATCGTCACTTCTAGATCTAACATCCGGATTTGTGATCCCGTGATCATAGAATAATTCCGCTTCTTTACGTAGAAAAACTCACAAACTTGCTTCCATAGCAGCACAACACGTAGAATCAACAAAGTTTTGTAGTTCATAATCAATTTTCGATAGTTATGTGAGAAAAGTAATGCCAGGGCCTTTCCTTACACCTGGAACTACAACTATCTACTCCTTTCAGCGTCAAATGTCAGGAGTGTCATTGAGTTTCTTGTTTTAACAGTGGAAAGGAACGAGTCTACACCAATGGCAATTACATAAGTTGCAACATATGTTATCATCGATTAAGTGGGACCCCGAAGCGGTTGAAAGTTGAAACATAATGCAGCGTACAGCTGTTAGAATTTAGGCCCAACTAAGTGACCTTTATTCATTTCTCAGGGTTGTCAGCTAAGAAATAGAAGAAAAGACAGGAACTTGGAAACATATGAACTTTGTATGTTATTGTTTCGTATCATCCCTCCCCGTTTACCAATAGTAAGTTCAATTTTTACATACAAAAAAATGAATCCTCCAAAATTGTTCCCTGAGTATCGGAACCTGAATTACATCGAACTGAAATCATCCTCATATGTAAAAGTACCCACATAAATTCTAACAACACAAGTTCACAGTAAAAGAAAACAGAAGAATTTGATGAAACCAGAAGGAAAAAAAAATGCAAAACAAAGAATTCTACCAGAAACCAGAGCTATCTAAATCTGTACAAATCATCTATCAATCGAAAGAATAACCGTGTGTGAACCAACAGCATACAATAAGAACCCACCAACCGACAATCACAAGTAACTCGAATGCAGCTCCAAAGAAGGCTTTGAAGACCACAAAACTCCAGCACTCTGACCCTTTACTCTAGTATTATCAAACCCTCTGTAAAGATCATATGGTTCCCATAATCGATCGAGTGGACAAGGCTTACCAGCATCGAGCCTAGCCCATGGCTTCCCTTTTCCACTCCAATGCAACAAGCTCACCGCACCCGGATGCAATTTCCGGCAATCTCCTCTTAAATTGTCGCCGCCGAGACCGTGCTGGTTCCACCGGTGATCAATCGCTTCCACATTTCCGGCGAACACCAACAAAAAAGGAGGCAGAGAACCCAATTCGTAAATCCTACGCTTTCTTTGCACCTCCATCCAATTTTCAATCCTTTTGCGGTAATTTCCTTCTCGCCACTTCACCAAGTCCATCACCATCACTCCAGTGTTGAAATAGCACGGGTTCCGGGTCGCAAAGACCCGATACAGATCCGGGTCGGACCAGAACCCGTCGGTGAAATACGTAGTGAAATTCGCGTGACAGTATTCGGGAGCCCCGATCACGCGAGACCCAGATAGCTTCTTGTCCCATAGCTTGTGTATATCGTCGACGACGACGACATCCGAGTCCAGGTAAATGACCCGGTCAACACAAGAATCCAAGATATCACCAAGATAGTTTCTTGCATAGTTTAACGGGTTCTCCAACGCTTGTCTGACCGACGAAGATATCAGGTTGATCACTTTGTCCTCTCTGAAAATGTAGGCCTTAAAGTTTAGCGAAGGAAACGTGGTGCGAACCAGTTGCGAGAGGACCCGAGGACTAGTCGGGTCGAACTCCGCCGTGACAAAATGGAAAAAGACGCTTCCGGGGCAGGAACTGTGCTTGAGAACGGAATGGACGGCTGCGATTGAACCACGTAGGTAGTCCGAATCAAGAGTCATTGCTATGTGAACCAGAGATGGGTCACATGAGGAGACGAAGTGTTTGCTAGACGAAGCCATACAGCCTACGCCGTTACGGTACTCCGGCGCCTCATTGAACGAAAACGTAAACCGGCTGTAACCCTTAACGTTCTTACCCCGAACCGAACGAATCCCGGCACAGAACGGAGGAAAAATAACCGATAGTACCACTACGAACAGAATGGCGGTGTATCCCAACTGGTTACACCCCGCCACCATTTTTTCTTTTTCCTTGCTTCTTGTTCTTGAGAGCGAAAGATCGATGAGTGGTTACTACATAGTGCATATATAAGCAGTCTCTCTGTGGGAATTATTCTTCATCTATCTATCTATCTATATATATCTCTCTCTTCTTGTTCAGTTCATTCCCGTTTCTCCTTACAATCAAAGTTTTAAAAAAGTGTATAGAAAAAATGTCAAAACGAGGGATCTTTGGATCTTCTGCAGTTTTGCTTCCAACGGGTTGGTGGGTGCAACTGACGCGCGAGGATCTAGCGTGGCTTATGGTTACAGGTGGAGGCTGTGATCAAAACGTATTTTAGAGAATCTCGACTTTTTGTTGTTTTTTACTGTCTTTACGATGGAATGGAACAATTATATTAATTATTAAAAATTTTAATTTAATTCTTAAATTTTAGTTTCTATTTTATGTTAGAACTTTCATTTCAATCCTATTCTCATTTGAAATCTTCTATAGCATTAATAGAATCTAGGTTAGATACACAATCTGGAATGACATTCAAATTAAATATAAGCAAAATATTAGTAACTGTTGAAATATAAGAGTGAGAGTTTGTTCCACGTTGAAAAAAGAGAGGAAAGAAGACTAACATATAAGTCTAGTGGGCTATTCCCCTTATCGCCAATTGGTTTTAGGATAGAACCTCACTTAAACTTATATGTAATCTAACTTTCCTTCTCGTGTGGAACCATAGGCTCATTATAAACTTATATGTGATCTAACGTGAGAGGGGTGTGTTGAAATATAAGAGTAGGAATTTGTCCCACATTAAAAAAAGAGAAAAAAGAAGACCAAAATATAAGTCTAGTGGGTTACTCCACCTATCGCCAATTAGTTTTAGAATAGAACCTCACTTAGATTTATATGTGATCTAGCTTTCCTTCTCGTGTGAACCCATAGGCTCATTGTAAATTTTAACAGTAACGTTAAAAAAACTTCATCATATACTTATCCCTTATAATTATTAGTATTATCATTTTATGATTTGTATGGTGCAATTTTCTTCCAAGTGAGGCATAGGTCATTTTTGTTTCTGACTTCCAAAGGAAGGAATATGAAACATGAGAGACAAAGTAATCTAGTAATATTCTTGCCTTCTACTAATGCGAAGCCAGCTGTGCAAGGCATGTAGCTGTCAGACGCCACGTTCAGATGGACGGCTAAGATCAAGTCTGTTAGTGGGCCCTACGTCGGTGCCCGTTGGATTCCTCATGTGCATCACAGTCATCAACAGTGCCTTAATTGGAGTTTTCGTACGAAAACGCGACAAAGCACATAAGCAGCTGGAATATGCTACACCGAATTCACCGGGTGCAGCTGGAATTATAATGTCTCACTTTACCTTAGAAGCATAAGTCTTCATCGTTACTCGGTCAATGTCTCAAACTTCATGCATATGATTTGAAAGACTCAAAAGGAGACGTTTTCTAGTATCATTAGTATTGTGACAATAAAAAATTATTAGTAAGTTTTAATAATTAGGTTAAATTAAATGAAACTTAATAGTAATACGCAACAGTATCATACGTAAGTTTACATCATGGAAGTGGGCGTGAGATATTTGGAGTTTGTTTTCTTTCCTTGTCGTGGCCCTGCTTTTGATTGATCACATATTGACTATCAAGCACAAGTTTCGTGTCCAGCACAACAATGATAATAACACTTACTTTTCCACATTGTTTGATTCACAACAATGTCTTACAAGTTACAACATAAACATTACGCTACTTTTTAAATGTCACTTTTCAACAATAAGATGGTAAGTCATCTTAGATATAAGTTGCCTCTTAAGAAGTTATACAAATTTAAAAGCCAAACGAATGTGAATCTACCGACATCTTCACAAGATCTACTCACGAGGGTGCGTTAAAGTCTTATAATATGTTTTACAAGTAATATCAGAGCGATTACGTGATCAGATGGTTAAAAACGAATATTTTTTAATTTTTTTCAAAATATTCTCAAAGAATAAACTTTCATTTTTCGGTTTTTTCATGAAATAAGAAGTAAGAAAACATAAACTATAACAGAAATAATCATCAATAAATATCAGGACATATTTAAAAGTACTCAATGCAACTGTATAAGGTCTATTGATATCCGTGTATATCAGACCCAATAAGTCAGAAGCACGAGCTGACCCTTATTTCCTCATTTTACCATTGTAACAATGCAAGAATAGATAAAGAATGAAATGATGATTCTTTAAAAATAGAATAGATGAGGAATAAAATAGAATATGAGGAATAGAATAATAGATAATGAACAAAATGATGATTATTTAAAAATATAATAAAATATGTATTATTTAGTCTCTAGTTTATTCTTAAAATTTTCTAATAAGGATGTAATGTCAATGTTTTGTTTAAAAACATAAACTTTAAATGATAAATGAATAACTAACAAAATAATTAAAATATCCATTAGTCCCTACTATCATCATCATCATCATCATCATCATCATCATCATCATCATCATCATCATCATCATCATCACTATTATGATTATTATTATTACTAAATTTATTATTATTAATTTGTTTCTTATTATTATTAATAATTTTATTTTTATCATCATAATCATCATCATCATTCTATTTTTATATCTAAGTAATTAAGTAAATTTCTTAAGGATATTTTTGTCCAACAAGTCCTCCTTTTTATTCACAACCCACTTGAAATATAGGGGAAGAATAACTTATTCTTCAAACCCAAATAATAAGTAAACTCTTGGATTATATATTTTGTATATTTTTAACCAAATAAAAGAATAACCTATTACTAAAAATAAATCAAAAATAGAATAATGATTCCAGTCAACCAAACCCCGCAGGTAATTTTAGTGTGTAAGGTTTTGAGTCCGAAGCTTCCATTTTTTCAAGGGCTTCATAGATAGGCACAAAGTCGCATCAAGTTTGAATTTATTGATAATAATATCATCTAATTTTAAATTGTCAATGTATTGTATAATTTATTTAAATATATAATTAAAGAGCATCTTATTTGTGTACTTAAAATTATATTTAGTATATTTTAAAATAATTACATATTTTTATTATTAAAAGACCTTAAATTTAAGTTGATGAATTAAATTCATGTATATATTTGTCTCATTTTTAACAAATTTAAATTTTATATATAATTGAAGTAAAATTTTAATTAATATATGTATTTATTAATCAATCTATTAAGAAATATATGTATACATAAAAGAAATGTCTAATATTATTTTATCATAATATTTGTATTTATGGTCATTGAAATTTGTTTTCACCCGAAATTAAATCATCCTTAAACTTGTATTAATTGTAACATAAAAATAGCGGACAATCACCTTTTTCAAATTACACTTTTTAATCGAATGATTGATCCCATAATTTTTGGAAGTAAGAAACATCATTTCCCAGTAATTGTCATAGTCATGGCTCCTTTGTTAAAGATATCATCTGTTTTGCCTGAAACTTAAAACTTCCTTCGATTCATAATAAGTGTCGTTTTAGAGGAATGCTTATTTATTAAGAAAGTTAATAAAATATCTGATATACCTTTATTAATTATATGTTAAAGTGTCTTGAAAATATGATCTGTGTAATTTGTGTAATTAAGATGTGAGAGAAATTAAAGGGTAATTTTGGAAATAAAATTATAAATATGCATAAAAAGTCACAAACGACACTTATTTTGCATAATTAAAATTCTTCTAAAACGACACTTATTATGAATTTGAAGGAGTAATATTTAAATTTTATTGGTCGATGAAAATCATATTTAAGTATAATAAGTATTTAATATTTCTAAGGATTAAAAAAAGGTTAAAACTACATCAAAATTTAATTTATTTAACTTAAGTTTAATTCTAAAAGTCAAAATTTATAAGAAAATCAATTCATAGAATAAATAAAAACAAGAAACACATAAGTAGGTAAATAAAAGGTTTTCAACGGATTTTTTGTATTAAAATGTGCAAGAACTCCATCAAAGTTCAATCAATCACACTGTTATGAACGGAATTCTTTTTTGCGAAGTATTTTCGATCCCTAAAAATAAGTTCTGTTGTTGAAGTAAAACATAACCCTTTTAACAACAAGTTGTTTTATTTGACTGATAAAACTTTCTGCCCTACAAAAATGTACATAACTGGAATTAGCGGCATATTCTTTGGTTTCTTCCAAGTGGAGCTGCACCAAGGGAAGAACTTAAAGGAGCATCCTGACCCTAGCCTATAATGCATGCCAAAAAAGTTTCTTCGATGCTTCATTATTTCTTTTCCGCTCTTGGGATTCCTATCTTTTAAATAAAGTCATCAAGTTTCATTCTGGGACTGCCAATGGAGCATTCCTTTATGTAGAGATCTAAATTTGCGATTTGGCACTTCCAAGTTGTTTTCTAATTGATAGAAAAGACAGACAGTCTCCGACAACTTGGAACAACATAAAAAACATTTTAGGATAAAGAAATAGTGGTCAAAGAGCACTACACAAAACTGCAAATACCTCAAGTCACATCAATCCTCAATATGTTACTACTAAATATTAATTATATGTGGGTCTAATTTCGGCCGGTTTAAGGACCAACCAAATTGCCTCTTCCGTTAGTGTCAGTTGTCTGGCAAATCGCGTACCATGTTCTTGAAGCCTGCATTTAAGTATAGTGGATTCTACCGTTACCGAAATTTGCTTTGCTTAAGTGAACTAATGGAATTAGCCAACTAGGAATGTAACTTAGGAATGTAAGACAATATAGTCTCGTGTGCTGTGATATTCGAAACTGCTAAGCAATACAAACTTAAGTTGTAAAACCTTAACTATGAAAAGGGTTTCAAGTCATCATTTTTCTATTTAATGCATATATATATTGATTATATACAAGATTTTCAAAGAGAACGCACTTATTAAACTTCAACTAAATAGTATATCAACTTATCAAATGAAAACTAGGGGTGGACTAAATAGTAACAATTTGAGCTGTCTAGTTAAAGAATCTTTGGAGTTGATGTACTAAATTACAAATCATTGAACATATATAGAATGTATATATACAGAATAGTTTGATCAAGGACTGAATTTCTTCTGGTTACCACTCATAAGGAATCTTTAACTTTCAGCAGCTAGTAATGATTCAGGCCATTTAGAAAGTTTACAAGACCATTTTAAAATGAACTTCAAACAATGAAGGAATGGACAGATGTGTTTCACTTGAACTTGTCGACCAAAAGATCTCTGAGCCTGCGTACAAACCATCAACATTTAATACTATACATCTCTAAGTGGAGAGTACATGAGAATCCCTATCATTTAGGTGTATTTTGGTGGTGGGGGAAACCGACGATATTTTGAGACTCTTTCGACAAAAATATTGATTAAATAGACTGCCGCCCTCACCGTTCTCAAGCAATATTATAGAGACATTCCATTTCAATGAAAGGTCAAGTGTCAGGCTTCAACTTCCTATAGATGGATTCAAGACCTTGAATCGTGAATTAAAGGCAGAACAAGTATATTGTGGTTGTTATGATCATATGACTCAAGTTTTTAAATTATTATCGCAACTTCAATTGTAGATTAAATATTTCCCGCAATTTGTTGTAATTGTATTCGCAATATTCATACTTATAATTACATCATTTGTATTACTGTCATTAATGCCACTGTAGTATAACCTACAATATAAGATAATAGTGATTGTATAAATAAATTCAAGTACTTGTGTATCTTGCTTATAGACTTAAAATTATGAGTGGATGCAGTTAAGCAACAAACTTTTGAATAAAGGCGAGAAGTTGCAATCGAGGCTATTGTTCTGCCCACTCATAAAACTGTTAGACATAATTTCATGATTAAAAGAAGCGAAATTTGAGTTTTGAGATCAAAGTTATCACTACATTTGAAAGGCTGGACCGGTTTCAAAGATTCTAACTGACACGGAGTTCTAGTGGTGTTTTAGTACTAGTGGTATTTTAGTAGTTTTAATTGTTTTATTAGTAAAAGATTGTTTTATCCTTAGGGTTTCATCGTTTTCATCTTTTAGAGTTTATATTATCTTTTGTAGCCACTTAGCGACAACTTTTGTCAATTAAAACATTATTTCAGATTTCTATTGAATTTCTTTGGCTCCTCAAAGGGTTTCATACAACCTTTGAAAATTTGAACTTTATATGCTGTGTCAGGTAGTATCAGAGCAAGGATGTCGACTGGGAGCGATAACAACGGTCTTCGTGACGGTGTTCAAGAGGCTAGGGCTCCTTTCTTAGGAGACAAAGCGTTGTAACATTTGAAGCAGCATATAGAACACAGATTCGCGATTCAAGAATCGTCTTGAAGAGATTGTGGAACGTATGGATGCTCTAATAATTGATACACACATGAGGCAGGATAACTGTAGAAGACCAGGGGTGGAGATGGCTCACAGTGAACCTATGGGTAGAGCTATGCCTGCGAGGAGACAACCAATCTATGAAGAGGATTCGGAGGAAGAAGATTACTATGAACCGAATAGATTTGGGCATTTTCAACAACACAATGGTAGTAGGAGGAGAGACGCCTATGGTGGATTTGAAGATAAAAACGCGAGGGATTATAGACTGAAGGTAGATATCCCCTATTCTAATGATAGTCTGGGTATTGAAGATTTTTTAGACTGGCTTGTAGAAATTGACAGATTCTTCGAATATCTAGAGATTTCACCAGAGAAAAGAGTTAAAATTGTGGCTTATAGACTGAAGGGGGGAGCTTCGGCATGGTGGGAAAGGATTCAGTCATGGAGGGAGCGCGAAGGGAAGGGACAAGTGCGTACATGGTATAGAATGAAGTTTCTGTTGAAGCAAGAATTCTTACCACCAGATTACGAGCAAATTCTATTCTAGCAATATCAATGGTTCAGTCAGGGAGGACGGACAGTGCATGAGTATACTGCAAAGTTCATGAGGTTGGCAGAGAGAAACAACCTTCTAGAAGCTGAAGGACAGCAGGTTGCTCGATATTTGGAAGGGTTAAGACCAGCACTTTGGGACAGACTAGGAGTACAGGTTATCCACACACTATCGGAAGCAACGAACATGGCCTTAACTACAGAGATAATGCAACAGGAGCGTAGCAGAAGGAATGTAGAGAGCTATAGGACTCTGGCATCTAGTGATAAATACAAAGCTGTGCAAGAGCATACTCCCAGTAGTCATGAGATGTGGAGTGTGGAGGATAAGTTATAGGAAAGAGGCATATGGTTGAGGCGTGAGATAAGGATATGAAGAGATTTGGGAACCCTTATGCTAAACCAACTGTGGGGAAGGGCTTCAAGTGTAGTCAACCTGGACACAAATATAATGAATGTCCTTTGAGGAAGACAGATAACTTTATAGAGAGGGACGAAGATGACGAGGGAATCGCTTGTGAAGCAGATGGAGATGAGGATGATGAGTATGAAGTTAACGAGGGCTCGACATATGTGGTGAGGAAACTAATGCTAGCACCTAAACAGGAAGACGGAACCCAAAGGAATCAACTATTCCGCACGAGATGTACTATTCATGATAAGGTACTTAGAGTTATCGTTGATAGTGGAAGCTGCGAGAATATTATTGGCAAGGGGCAGTGAAGAGGTTAGGATTACTGGTGAAAAAACGTCTCCTTATACCTTGGGGTGGATTAAAATCGCAACAGATAAGATAGAAGACAAAGAGAGGTGTAAAGTTCCATTTTCCATTGGCAGGTATAAAGATGAAGTATATTGTGACATTGTTGATATGGATGTTTGTCAATTTCTGTTTGGGAGACCATGGCAGTTTGATGTGGATGCTCAGCATTCGGGAAGGAGCAACCAATATCAATTGGAGAAGGATGAGGTCAAGTACACGCTCCTACCGCTTAAAACCAAGTCTTCAACCTCTGAGGGTAATGTTTTCTTGTTTATAGCTAAGACGTTTGAAATGGAGATCAAGGAAACACGACAAGTACACGCGTTAGTGGTCAAAGAGATGTTGACAACTGAGGCAAAGTTTCAAGTGGAGGAGTACCCGGAGATAATGCAACCCCTACTACAAGAGTTTAAGGAGTTAATGCCAAACGATATCACGGATGAGTTACCCCCTATGGGGGATATCCAACACCATATAAACCTCATTCCCGAATCCAGTTTACAAAATTTGCCGCATTACCGAATGAATCCGAAGGAAAGTGAGATTTTAAAGGAGAAGGTGGAGGAGTTATTACGAAAGGGGCTTAGACAGGATAGTATGAGTCCTTGCACAGTTTCGGCATTATTGAGTCCAAAGAAGGATGGAAGTTAGAGGATGGGTATTGACAGTAGAGCCATTAATCGAATTATAGTGGGGTATAAATTTCTTATACCGCTGTTGGATGACATGTTGGATCACTTACATGGTGCGACGGTATTTTTGAAGATTGATTTGAAGAATGGGTATCACCAAATTCTCATAAGGCCAGGTGACGAATGGAAGACAGACTTCAAAACAAAAGAGGGCTTATATGAATGGTTGGTGATGTCGTTTGGGTTGTCCAATACACCAAGAAATTTAATGAGGCTGATGAATCAGGTACTCAAGCCTTTGACTGGTAAATTTTTTGTGATTTATTTCGATGATATCTTGATTTACAGTCATTCAGAAGAGGAATGCGTGTTACACCTAAAGCATGTGCTAAACGCATTAAGGGACAACCAATTATACATCAACCTTAAAAAGTGCAATTTCATGGCAAATACGTTAGTATTCCTGGGATATATAGTGTCTGCGAATGGGATAAAGGTGGATGAAGCAAAGGTTAAGGAAATCAAAGATTGGCCAACACCGAACAATGTGGGGGAACTGCGTTTTCATGGTTTGGAGACCTTTTATCGAAGGTCTATAAATTTTTTTAGCACTATTGCAACATCCATGACAGAGTGCCTAAAGAAAGGCAAATTTCAGTAGGGAGAAGAAGCATATAAAAGCTTTACCTTGCTCAAAGAAAAGTTATGTATAGCGCCAGTACTAGCTTTACCAGATTTTAACAAGCTATTTAAGGTTAACCGCGATGCTAGTAGACTGGGAATAGGAGTTGTACTCTCACAAGAGAAAAGGACAGTGCCATTCTTTAGCAAGAAACTTAGTGATGCAAGGAGAAAGTGAAGTACCTACGACAAAGAATTCTATTCGGTGGTGCGAGCACTCAAAAATTTGGAGCATTACTTGGTTGCTAAAGTGTTTGTGTTATATTCAGATCACGAGGCCTTGAAGTATTTGAACAACCAAAAATAGATTAGTAGTGATATGTATGCGAGGTGGTGTCAATTTTTACAAAAATTTTCGTTCAATTTAAGACACAAGTTAGGAGTACAAAACAAAGTCGCAGATGCTTTGAGTAGGAGGGCATCCTTATTACTTACTCTCAGTAATGAAATTGTAGGCTTTGAGCAACTGCGAGACAATTACGAGCAAGATGATGACTTTGCAGAGGTTTGGGATAAGGTTTCTTATGGTTTGCCTATTGACGGATTTTATATCAACGATGGGAACTTGATGTATGACAACCAATTGTGTTTGCCTAGAACATCTTTAAGAGAGAAGGTAATTTGAGACTTGCATACAGGGGGACTAGTAGGTCACTTAGGACGTTATAAAACAATGGCGGCAGTGAAGGAGCGCTTTTATTGGCCTCAGTTAAGAAGAGATGTGTCCGGATTTGTAGAACAATGTTACATATGCCAGATAACAAAGAGACACTCCAAGAATACTGGATTGTATATGTCGTTACCTATACTAGAGAATATATGGGAAGACTTATCTATGGATTTTGTGTTGAGACTGCCTCGTACTCAAATAGGGGTAGATTCAGTATTTGTTGTGGTTAACATATTTTCTAAGATGGCTCACTTTATCCTTTGTAAGAAGACCTCCGATGCAGTCGGCATTGCTTGATTGTTTTTTAAATAAGTGATTTGCCTACATGGAGTGCCCAAAACCATTACTTCGGATCGTGATAGTAAGTTCCTCAATTACTTTTGCCGTACCTTATGGAAGTTATTCGATTCTTCTTTAAATTTTAGTAGCACAGCTCATCCATAAATTGATGGGCAAACGGAGGCTGTCAATTGAACACTAGGAAACATAATTCACAATATTTGTGGGGACAAGCCAAAACAATGGGACTTGGCATTACCTCAAACAGAGTTCACATATAATAATGTCATCTATAGTGCGACAGGTAAATCACCATTCTCTATTGTTTATACCAAGGCACCTCAATACACGTTAGACTTGCTCTAACTACCTAAAGGTGAGGGGACCAATATTTCCGCTAAGCATATGGCCAACAAGTGGTAGCAACACATTAAGAGGTAAAACAAAAATTGGAAGCAGCAAACCAACGGCACAAACAAGCAGTTAATAAACATCGGCGACTAGAGACATTCGATGTGGGAGATCAAGTCATGATATTCCTATGCAAGGAGAGGTTCCTATAGGAACATACAGTAAACTGCAGTCGAAGAAGTATGGACCCTACAAGATATTAAAAAAGATTAATGACAATGCTTATATCATAGACCTTTCAAATAGTATGGGGATCTCCAGCATTTTCAACATAGCAGATTTGTCCAAGTTCCATAATTCCGATGATCTATTATACCTAGAGGACTCTGTTCACTCGAGGACGAGTCCTTTCCAAGTGGAGGAGAATGACACGAAGTTCTAGTGATGTTTTAGTACTGGTGGTATTTTAGTAGTTTTAATTGTTTTATTAGTAAAAGACTATTTTATCCTTATGTTTTAATTGTTTTCATTTTTTAGAGTTTATATTATCTTTGTAGCTACTTGGCGACAACTTTTGTCAGTTTGAAACATTTTTTCAGATTTCTATTGAATTTTTTTGGTTCTTTAAAGGATTTCAACTTTGAAAAATCGAACGTTATATGTTGCGTCACTAAATGACCAGGATTTCAGCTTCACAGGGACTATGATGAAGATAGGACGGTTTAATATAATGATCACACTTCCTATTATTATATATCAAGTCAACTATGAAAACTACGCCACATTAATGATGACTTATTAAACAATAGAGCAATACTAGTGGAACATGCAGAATTTGGAGGATCTCCAAGATAGTATACTCCGTCTGAAAGTGGACACTTTTGAACTATGTCTATGACATAGTGTATAAACCGTCCAAGTTGGTGATCTTAGCCCACATATTTCTAATATGAAATAATTAGCGGTGAGGAATGCCATTGAGCGGACTTTTTAGGCTTATAAATGCCTTCCTGGAAACCAGACCTTAGCATCCATTTGGTAGCTTGCATCTTATATTAGTCCATCGTCCCAAGTAAGCACATCCTCCTGTAACTACAGTTTCCTACAACTTAAACTATTCTTCAGCCATCTCAAACTATCAGAGCTTCTTCTCTTGCCCAATAGTTACGAAAATATCCAATCTCTATCTTGTTTTGCAATGGCACAAACCCTAAATATTTGCACATATGCTATTCTATTTGTACTAATCATCTCCATTCAGTACTTTCCAATAACTGAAGGAAGGCAAATCAAGACAATCAAAAAGCAAGAGGCTGCAGCCATCAAAGAGCGCTCACAAAAGCACATCAGCAGCAATGCTATCAACTTGCGCCATAACAATGCGGCAGGAAATGCAGAAAGTTCTCAACCTGCTATGGCCCCAAGTCCCATTAATCCTAGTAACCACCGATCCTTGGTAGGGAAACAAGAGTTATACCCAAGAGTAACCCAAATTTCTAGCTCTGTCTCAAGTGAGTCTACTTCAGCGTATGATCAGAATGATTTCAGGCCAACAACACCAGGCATTAGCCCAGGTGTTGGCCATCCGTTAGAATCCGATGAAATTGACTCAAAAGTATCATCAGCAACTCATTCCAGCATCAACCATTTTATTTCAGGACAAAATGATGAATTCCGTCCCACACAACCTGGTCACAGCCCTGGCGTTGGTCATGTTTTCCAAACCAAAATTGTAGAACCAAGGGAATAGACATAAACCTGAACATATCTTACCTCGTTTGGAAACTATAAACATATCCTGTAAATTTCCCATTCCCAAAAAGAAAAGTAACTGCCACAAAAATAATTGCCATCAAGATTGTGTATTTATGAATTTCCGCTATTTCAATATCTGATGTATGTATGTTAATTAGACTCTTCATCCGTGTGTAATCAGCTGTATTGTCGTAATAAAGATCTTTGCTACATTAGATATGTTTCTTATTCATTGAGTTTACAGTATTATTATTTTCTTTAACTACTTTGAAATTTGGATATATAAAATCTTCCTGCACTTTTAAGCTTTAGCCGGTTTAGGTCCACTGACAGTGACAACATCGTCACACCATCATTACAAAATCATTGCCACTGGCTGCTGCAGGTGACAAATTAAAAATTAGTAGTAAATTACTATGAAAGGATGGAAGAGGATGAGACGGAAGATAAGTTTAAATGAAATTTTAATAAAAGATATATCTTTACATTTTGAAATATATCCATTGATAAAACATTTTATGCGGAAGAATTCAAAATCATAAATTTGATTCATATTAAAGTTTTTAAATTTTAAAATTATTACAAAGCTTTAAAGAGCATAATTGACATATGCTTAAAATTTTAAATAATAAGTAATTGCTTTTTTAAAGTTAGTAAACTTTATAACTAATTCAATTAATCTTTTAAAATAAATATATCTTTTTATCAAATAATTTAAAAATGATGGCCAAAATATTGTCCATCCTAACAATATTAATATTTTGTTTAACAACAAAATTACTCTATGCATAACTTTGATATTACGAGACTAATATTTTAACCTAATTGAATACTTCGCAACTTCTCTTTTCAATTTATTAAAATTACCTAATAATTCGTGCAAAAGGGAAAATTTAGTTTACAAAGCTCCCCACTTTGCGATGGTTAGGTGAGAGTCATCAATTGTACACAATTGTTCCTTTACGTTCTTATAAAGATATTATTTTTATGACTTGAGCTCGTGACTTTTTATTCACAAAGAAATAACCTTACAAATTGTTTCAACGCTCTGTCGTAAAACAAATTTAATGATTAGTTGAAATGCAACTATTAAAAGCAAAAAAGAGAAATTCAAGCATTTAAACATGTCCAACAAGTTTGGCTTTGTGGCATAATAGGAAGAGGGGTGACTTCTGGTGAATAACAGGAAAATAGTGAAAAATTTCGTCTTGGAAAGGAATTGCCAATCAAACACTTTTACCATTTGTAACTTAAAGTATCATCAAGCAACTATGCCCACACACCAAAAAGAAAAATAAACAACTGTCCTTCAATATACCACGACTAGGCAACTGCCAATCTGTTGGATCCCAAATTTTCTTAGAAATTAGAACTATTAAAAGAGAAATTGCTGGCGATTATTTATGTGGAAAGAAAGGAGAATTCTTGAATTTGAAATAAAAATAAAAAAGATGGTTTAGATATAAGATGGGTTATATATGAAAGGTTGGTAGTTAAAAGTTGGAAAATGTACTTGAAACATATTCATTAAGTATGCTTCAGTATTTTAGCCATAACTTTGGCTCTAATTATCCAAATGAGATGATTCTTAATTTGGGTTAAATTAGAGACATAGGGCTAAAAATTGTCTGATAAAATTGAGTTTTAATTCGATCTCTAAGAGTATCAACTTTCATATGGAAGTTGAGCACATAATATTGTTTTAGTATAAGAACAGTTTGAAAATGTTTGGGGTATACTTTTAGACTGTGAAACCAAATTGAATGATTTTGATATCATTAGAAAATTCAGACAATGAGGAACATTTTTGTAACGCCTCATATTAGGGGTTAGGTTATTACGAAAAATTAGTACGTTTTATGCTTTGCATATTTGAATATTGGCTTATTTGTGCATAAGCATTTTGGCAAGCATTCATGACATTTTTCCGGGTAAATTGGTTTATAACTGAAAATTATGGATTTATATGATTTAGCAATTTTTGTACATTTCGTGTATTTTAGAAATTTTTGGTGAATTATTTTTGGGTTGAAAATTTATTTGGAGAGTCATATTATTATTTCAGAATTTTTGGTAAATTTTAGAAATTTTTGAAAAATTTAGGGTATAAATAAATAACTAAAAAAAATACTAAAATTATAGACCAAGTATATAGTGACATGTGGCAGCTTATATATGAGACATGTAGCTAATTGAATGTGACACGTCTATGATACTTGTCTTCCATGCAAAAGAAACCCACGTTATCACCTATTTTAGTTTGAAAATAATAAAAAGCCTTCGGAAGTGGTTGTTTTGTTCTTCACCGACAACAATCTATGCTTCTCACTCTCACTGTTGGAATTTTCTGAAACAAGTAAGTAACTGAATGATATTTATAGGTGTAATTATATATATATATGCATGCATGGCTTTGAAAACTTGATATATATATATATATACATATCTATATGTTCTGTTTTATGTTAGAAAACAACCGACTGTGGGTATGTTGTTATTTTGTTTTGCATGCTTGGTTTAAAACAAAATTGAGACCTATATATATATATATATACACGTTCTGTTCTGGGTTGGTGATAAAACAGAGTATGAATATGTTTACATGCTTGAGGAATAAGTTATAAGATTTGGAAGAGATAAATTGGAGCTAGAAGAATCATCGAAGTTGTATAGGAAGAGTGCACAATTTTGGAGGAAAAAAAATATACGATGAACTCATCCTCTGTTTTTATATATCACATACGCGAATTATATATTTGTTTTTGTTTTTGTTACTAATCACGCTTGGATTTATGGGAAATGAAGTTGGTGAGATATTGATATTGGCGTAAGAATAGATTTAAAATAAAAGAAAATACAATGGATGAAAATATGAACTTTTGAAAGTATACCGTAGAGAGAGAGAGAGGGAGATTTCGGTTTTAGTGTTAAATACTAGATAAGCTTGCTTTTGAGTTGTGTTAGGATTGTAGTGGAGTAAAAAGGGTAGAATTGATAAGTATGAATGAATAAATCGGTAAGAAAATTAGTGAAGAAGTTAAAGAATGTAAAGAGTTGTGCATCTGATGATGGTATGAAAGTTGGAAAATATAGTAGTGTGAGAAAGTGAATATGAGGATTTGAATTTGTGATGTTTGAAGTTTAGGATTGTTTCTGAATTGGCTGGAAGTTTCAGTGAGTATAAATAAGCATAATAGACAAGTTAGAAGTGATTAAGTTGGGAAAGGAATGAGAAAAAAAATTTGGGTTTGGTGAAGAAGATGATGAATAGTGTTGAAAAACAATTTCTGGTTTTGGCATTTGTAACTAAT
>JANZLX010000211.1:24985448-25001752 GCA_025531955.1 Erythroxylum orinocense | reverse complement strand
CCCATCACCCCTCACTTTTGTTTTTGTAATTGTGTTCTAATTTTGTGAAATTGCAGGTGGTCTCTACGGAATTGGAATAATGCCTAGGAAGAAAAGTCACTCCCAAAGGCTTCCCTCACCCATCCAATTTGCAGCTGACTTTTCTCTACCATAAATTTGCGACTCCTTGATTGGGCACTTCGCCAATAGAGAAGCGTTCTTTACCTTTTCCTTTATTTTGTTTTTATACTTCTTTAACATTGAAGACAATGTTGGTCTAGGTGTGGGGGAAAGAATTGGAATTTTGGTGTGTAAATTTTTTATTTTTGTGTGATTTTTAATGAATTTTGCATGTGGTTATACATGTTAAGCCATGAAACTTGGTCATATTAGTTTGGATGAGATTGGATATATGCATGACATTAAATTGGGCTAAGTGAGTTTTAATGTGAAGCATGTTGAGTGATTGTAATAACTGATCTTATAAACTTGGTCAAAATTTTGACATTTGAGTGATGAGGTAAATTGTGAAATTAAGGTGAATTCTTGAATTAAACTTGTGAGCGAAGTTTGAGCCTAAATGATATCATCTTTATGTCATACTATTTGTTTGAATTGTGTGATGCTCCTCTACTCATGTTACCTTCAGAACTTGCATGGAACCGGTTTTAATTTGTTTGATCACATGGGATATAGAAGTAAGGCCTTCTTTGTTTTTACACCTTTAGCTTAAAATTGATCCACCGAATTATTTTCCTTTTGCAAACATGTTTGAGCTTTTATCCTTGTTTTTCAATCAATCACCTTATTTTAAAACCCAAAAACCCAATTAGCCTGATCCTATCACAAGTTGAATGAAGCATTAAGTAATTTGGGACTTTTGTTTTGTATTTTATTCTGAGATACTTTTATAGGTGCTACTTATGTATTTATCGTTTTCCCTTGTTCTTGGCGTTATTTGGAAAAGAAAAAAAAAGAAAAAGAAAACAAAAGGAAAAAGAAAAAAGGTAAAAGAAAAAAAGGAAAAAGGAAAAGAAAAAAAGGAAAGAAAAAAAGAAGAGAAAAATCAGAAAAAAGAAAAGAAAAAGGAAAGAAAGAAAATCAGAAAAAGAAAAAGAGAATGAGTAGTTGTCTTTTATGTTATATGTTTAGCTCAGAATCTGAAATTATGTGTCTCTTTTACTTGATGCTTTGTGAATGCTTGTGATTAACCCTTTGCCACCTTACCTTACCTATGAATCTAGCTCCATTACAACCTTAAATAAAGTCATTATAATCTATTAGCTTATGTGATCTAAATGAATGATAACTGGTGAAATTGCAAGCCTATGGTAGTGTAACATGTTAGAGAGAGATTTGAGAGAAACACTTTACCCACAAACACTTGAGCGTAAGAGAGAAATCCGTGAAAAGAATTCATTTTGATTTCATGTTTGTTTTTGAACAAAGATGTCATATTTTGACTTTGTTTATTTGCATTGATGAAAAGCGATTATCATATATGTTACAACTTAAGTCTGTTTGGCCCCAGTTAATGGATTGTGTGTACTTAATCTTATGAAGGATGAATTGATTGAGTGTAGTGGTTTGACATGTTTGCTCGAGGGCGAGCAAAGGTTCGGTGTGGGGAAATTTGTTAAGTCTTTAAATTGCACTTATTTTGGACGTAATTATTGTTAAAGTGTGGAAATTATTATCCAAAATTAATGGAATTGTCTTCTAATTGTTTACAAATGGTTTTCAACACCTTAAGGACGAAATAGGATCAAAAAATGCAAAAGAAGGAAGAAAATCCAAAATTCCCAATTTGACAGAAATTCAGTGACTAAGCGTGGGCACGCCTAAGGACGAAATCTGGAATCTGCAGTTAAATTTCAAGAAGTCAATTTCAAACAAAACATAATCTTTAAAGATTATCTTGCCTTCTTTCAAGGGAGTTTCCTACCGAAAATAGAAAAATACCTTATCTGGACAGAATCAAGAGAAGATAACGAAAAACAAGCATAAAAGGAGAGAGGATGGGGATTCACGCAAGTTTTAGACTAGGTTTTAGAATAGGGTTTTCGATATCTTTTGGCTGCTACACTTTTCTGTTTTCTTGCTTTTACGTTTTTGCACAAATTCAGATAGTGTTTTCGTGTTTTTCATTAAAGAACCAAGGATGGAGACTTATTACTTTGTTATTTCTTTTGTTTTTAATTTGATTATGAGTAGCTAAATCTTTTGTCTTGGTTGAGGGAATCCATGTTACATGTTATTATGGTGAGATATTTGAGATATTTTTTACATTGTTAATGAACATTGGATA
Source organism: Erythroxylum orinocense (assembly GCA_025531955.1). Taxonomy (NCBI): domain Eukaryota; kingdom Viridiplantae; phylum Streptophyta; class Magnoliopsida; order Malpighiales; family Erythroxylaceae; genus Erythroxylum; species Erythroxylum orinocense. The sequence goes on along the minus strand of JANZLX010000211.1, from coordinate 24,999,465 downwards.
TCTTCAGATCTATTCTTTCTAATTGAATGTGTTAGTTTCTAGGTGCGCAACTAGAGATTAATTGGTTCAATCTCTAGATTCACGGAATATGACATTCAATTTCGGTAATCATAAGTAGCAATTAGGATTAACTTCTCTACGTTAGAGTCAAAAATTCTAAGAAGATATTCACTTGATTGATTGCATGTCGTACATGTCTTTCACTTGCTCATTGGTTCTTGATTCTTAATGCTATTATTCAATTATACCTATGATCGTAACTAGGTTATTGTTTAATAAGATTGTTAGGATGCATGTTTCTAATCATTACACTTAAAAGAAATTTCCCCCAATGAATGTTTATTAATAACTGCAATTTTATGTCGAGGATCCATAATAGCATGGTAACATCGGTGACCTGAAACCAAGGTATTTTTCCTATTGAATTTTCAAATTTATTTATTGTTTCGATTTGTGATTTTTTTCCTTTGATTTTTTATTATTGTCGTGAGTAAATAAAACCCCCTCTTTATTTTCGTTATTTGTCCCGTTTGAACTCGCTAACCTTTACCGTTAAAAATTTCTCGTGGGAACGATATTCGCTTATCGCTACTGCATTAATTTGTTTTAACGGAAGTGATTTCTTTTATATTTGGTTGCAGATGACAGCATCACCAATCCTGGTTGAGAGCATTGGAATACTGTTAAGAGAATTCTCAGATATATCAAGGGAACCTTAGATGTTGTATTATGTTATGGGGGATTACATTTTACTGTCAGAGGATATATTGATGCTGATTATGCAATGATCTTGATAAAAGTAAATCCACTACAGGATATGTGTTTATGCTAGCTAGAGGAGTTGTGAGCTGGGTTTCAAAACTACAGTCAGTTGTGGTTACATCAACAACAGAAGCAAAATATATAGCAGCTACACAAACTAGTAAAGAGGCAATGTGGTTGAAGATGTTGTTGGAAGAACTTGGGAATAAACAAGAGAATATTACTCTGTATTATAACAGTTAGAGTGCTTTGCATCTTGCAAAGAATATATCATTTCATTCAAAGACAAAACACATTCAAGTTAGATATCACTTTCATGAGAAAGTTGAAGAAGGAATGGTGGACATGGAGAAAATTCATACAATGAATAACCTGGTAGATTTTATGTCAAAAGCAATAAATGTTGACAAGTTTATGTAGAGTCAATCCTCAAGTAGCTTGACAGAGACATAAGCAACATGATGTGGCAAGATAGAAAGAATTATGTGAAGATATGATTAATTCTCAATCAAATCTTCAAGTGGGAGAATTGTCAAACTTAGTAGGCTTGGCATGTTAGGCACCAAATTTTCAGTGCCTAATAAGCCTACTATGACAAACAACGGTTGGCCAATTTGGCCAACCATACCTTCAATCTCTTGCCTATAAATAGGCATGAGATAAACATAGAGAGTGCATCCTATTAGCAGAGAAGAGAGATGTGAGGTGAGAGAGAAAAGAAAGAGAAAAAGAGACAAATATTCTGTGTATTTTTGTGGGTCTAGTTTTTCTTTGTAATTCTCCATTTTTCAATAGTAAAATTTTTCTATCCTTATTCGTAATTTTTACCCTAATTTGGGAGTTTTTCTACGTAAAATCTGTGTGTTCATTACTATTCCTTTGGTCTTACTTAGCTGCGAACTTGCTCTAATCCGATCGATTTTTGCAACATACCGTCATAGCAGTTAGACATGATATGCTTAAGAGTCTTTAATTTGGACCAAATGCAGGTGAAAGCATTAGCAGTGATGCCATTAAAGCTATAGCACTCTGATGCCCCCGATTGAAGAAACTTCAAATGTCTGGTGTTTATGAAATTAATGCATATGCCAAAAATGCGTTGGCTAGGAATTGTCAGTGGCTAGTGGAGATTGCATTCTTGGAATCAGATGCAGTTGACGAATTGGCATTAGGGAATCTAGCTTCTCTACGATATCTACCGATTGCTGGGACAAGAAATCTGAAATGGGGTTGAGCATCACAAGTTTGGAGTAAATTGCCCAATTTGAAAGGAATATATGTGTCCAAAGCTAATATAAGTTTGAGTTTAGTTATGAAATTTTAGCATTGTCACAAAACTTAAAATTCTCGTTTGCCTTGAATAGCCCAGAATTTGAAGCTGGAGTGAATATTGGAATGACATATCATTATAATGGTAGAGTATTGATCACAATCTTTAGTGACATTCTCAAGGCATTATCCTCATTATTCTCTCGCATTCGCTTTTGCATTCCAACAAAATTAATAATGCTAAGGTTAAACTCAGACAACAATATAAAGTCAGTAAAATATATCTCCAAGAACAAATAAATCTAACATGCATTTCTGAACCAAAACATGCAGACAACATTAAAATATCCATCATGTGCATTGAAAATATTATAAATGATCAAGGTTAGAATAAACAACACCAAAGCAACGAATCAAGAAAAGTTGATTCTTCATTTAGTTGCTACTCAATCATCAACTAAGATACATATATCAAAAACAAATTGCAAAATAAGCAAGAACGATCATCCATTCCATCCACAAAATATGTGACCAAAATATAAGAGAGGGACAAGGGACTAGACATACAAAACTCCAGCATATAAAAGACACCAAGTTATTAAAATAGTCCTAAGATATAGTAACAATGACAGTATCATCTACTATTCCTTAGAAGACATCATAAACTCCAACATGTTCTTACATATATTGACTAGTGTACCAAGTAACACCCTCACCTCATTAGGCCTACGAACAAGAAAAATACAACTTTCATACAATTTTGAACCTTCCACTCCTAACACACACCACCAAATGATTATATCGTTCTTCTTTTGGAATTGGAATTGGTTTAACCAACAGTGAAGTGGATTTTATAATGGCTCCAACGACTATGTTAAGTCCATCTTTGATAACATTTTCACTGTCATCAAACGATGCCCTATTTTCCTTTTCTTAGATGTACCTAGGTTTACATTTTGAGACTGACCTAGGATTCCCATTGGAGATTCGATACGATCACCATCCACCATTACATTGTCTCCTAAACTTAACATATTGTGAAACAACATTTCATCATTGTCATCCATAGTGTTTGAAAATCCACTTTTGACATAAATGTGCTCCTATTTCTTATCTCATGTCCTATTTCAGCATGCTCCCCAGTTGCTTTATCACGACCATAAATCTCCACCAAATTCTCATAGTTATTAATAGGTTTCTCTCTCTAATCAGCGGCTTCTGGTTTAGCCTTTTGCAAAAACAAGTTCATGAATCAACCAAATCATAACATATATCATATTTTCTTCCAACAAAATAATAAACAGGTTCACCTGGATCAAGCTCTGCCACACTTCTAGCTTAGCACTCTACATATTTGTTATAGGACTCTATGCAAATCCACTACCTCCATTTGAGAATAAATCAAAACACTTATTCCACTTGCTCTTGATAATCTTGTTGTGATTTTTTATTTTTTCCTTACTAATTCCTTTATCAAGAAATTTTTTCTTTAGCTTAGCTTCAATTGTGTCAAATGCATACATTGTCAAAGTCCCACCAACTCGATTTCCTTGTCGATGTTGGTGCAAGTATGCATCAACCAAGGCATCATCCATAGCTTGATTTCAAATACACGACTCTCTTCAAGGTGGCATTCTGTATGTTACAAATTCAACTACAAAGGTTGAACTTTATATCTAAAGCATACATGATATTGAAGCTTCAAATATTTCCAAATAATACAAAAGGCAAGAACAATAAAAAAAATAGTGAAAATAATGAATAAGCATTATAAAGAGACATTGCATGTGAAAACTTTCCCTACTTAACGTGAGAGTGCTGTGGCTGTGAGACTTCCATGGATATAAAAGAACTCCTCACCATCAAACTTTTTCTTTATAAAAGTTGAAGTTAACACTGATAAGCAGTGCCATATTTAAATAAAATTATCCATTAAATATTTTTAAAGCAATAAAAAATAATGGAAGACATAAATTTATTATGATGTGGCAATATCTATCCTAAAATGTAATCAGTCCACATACGAGCAGCAATGTTATCTCTTATAATTTCCCCACTGTGTGCATCATCGTCATCGTCATCGTCATTTTCATAGTCATCTTGATTATCATTTCTCCTCCATCATACTCTTCACTAAGGAATGGATCATCTATATCTGCACCAATTAAGAAATTGTACAAAATGACACAAGCCATAAAAACTTTTTTTAAGTCTAAAAGTTATATGTTGATTTTGTGGTGGATACTATAATAGGTAACCATTTTTTCAACACATCAAATGCCCTTTCGATAACGTTACACAACAATGAATGTCGATGTTTGAATAATTCACGAGCATTTCATGGAGGATTCCTTTAATATTCTTTCAAGTGATATTTTTCCCCTCGATACAATGTAATAAGTCTACTTCTTAACATAAATCTAGTTAGTGTTTTCCTACGATGAATAAAATTATGTCAAAATGTAAGTTATGACATTTATTAAATAATAATATTTGAGCCCTATTTTTACATTGGGGGATTTTAAGTGAGTACTGCCTAGTTAGTGCACTTTTCATAATTCGTTAATTGGATGTTGTTCCCTCCCACCCAGTCAATACATATGTGAACTTCATATTAAAAGAACAAGCACACAACACATTTTATGTTAGATAATCCTTGCTTCCACGAAACCTAAGAGCATCTGGAAAATGACAACTTATAGTTTCCCCAAATCAATTCCAAAAGAACGCAATCTCCTGATTGGTAACATTATTCCTTAATATGTATAGAAACTTCGCTACTTGTTCTTCAACAGTTGCATTCACCATAGGTCGAAGCACACCTTTTCCTAATAATAAATCACATAATTCAACAAATGATTTAGGCTGCATTCTAATTATATTTCTCCCATTGGAATGAAATAAAATTCTTCTCATAATACTCTCCTTTGATTGCGATCTCTCCGATGTTGTAAGCATTGAAGCTTGTCTTTCGCGCATTTCTTTTGTAACACCTACCAATAGGCAACAAAATAAGCAAAATGAACAAGTGTTAATTGATGTATACGAATCAATTTGATAATTTGATTATTCACTCAATTACCTTCACTACTCTTGTTTAAAAAACTAAATAAGGAGTAGTTTTTAGATTGTGAAAATAAAAATTAAAACAAATATGACAGATATGTCCATTTATATATGATGTTATAAAAACAATAACAAACATCATTAAGGGAAGCTTCAAACTGATGGAAATCTAAATCATTCCCGCACTACAATTTCAAGGAAAGTTACAGCAAAGTAAAAAGAAAGAAGACAACAAGATGGATTGGAAAACACCTTAAATATAGACAACTCACAACATATAAAATGAGTGAGCTACGAATAATAGATAGGGAGGTACGGTAAGCACAGACAATAGAGTGAATGAAATGTTGATCCATACCATGTTAACATGTTAAAGATAGAATTTTTTTCGTGCTTGACTAATGGATTATCACATGCATATCAACGAACTAAATTGTGAAAGGCCAAAAGGGCATTAAGTTCACAGATTCGGTAACACAATATATTACTTAGTTTCATAGCTTATAGTTATTATATATACAGCTAAAAGCATCGCATATATTATAGGAATGACAAGCTAACAATTAATGTTGTCCGTAGAATCCATATAACAATTAATGTCAACGATATTTGTTGTCTATAGAGAATCTATATAACAATTAAGAGATATCGTTGAAGATGTTTCTGGCGAAGAGGGTTAAACAACCTAAGGAGTAAATAATCTTTTGATTCAATTAAGGAGGGGTATTTTTAGAAGACCAAGACAAATTGTTGTCTTAAATAAGAAAGAAAAGAGAAAATCGTGGAAGAAGAGAAAAGAAGAGAAGAAAACGTAGAGAAGAAAGAAAGAAAAGAAGAAAATCACAGGAAGCTAGTAAGGAAGAAGAAAGAAGGAGATTTGGGCTAAGTTTAAGGTAAGTTCATCTTTCTTTCTTGCTTGGTAGAAAAGCAAAAGGGATTAGAGAAAGAATGAGTTTAAGTTGGAGAAAAGAAGAGAAAGAAGAAACCATTTTGATTTCTCATGGATTTCTAAACTAGGTTTTGGGATTTCTAACTTAGATAGACTATGGGTAAGTTAAGTGTAAGTTTAATTTTAACATCTTAATGGTTGAAGTTTTATGATTTTACATTTGAATTTGGATTGAATGAGAGAATTGGTTTATTTTAGGGAACTAAGAAAATCTTACCCAAGAGCAAGAAGAAAGACACAATTGAGTTTGGATTTTTAATCAATTTAGGTGGGTAATGTGTTTATATTTATTGTGTAAATGGGAAATTTGTTTACTTGTATATGTATATGCTTAATGGTTGAAATGGAATTGTTGTGATTGTTGAAAATGCATTATGATTATTACCAAGTTATGACATTTTGTATAGTCAAATAAGGAAATAGCTTGAAAAGCATGAAAATGTGAGTATGTGATTAAATGAATTGAACATGAATGTTTGCTTGTATTTGGGCAAGAGAGAAACCATTTCGTTAGTCACGTGCATGTTGACCTATAGCCTTCTCCCGGCTACCTGCTTGTGACATATGAGATCCTAAGAACGGACTCATTTTGTTCATGGTGTAAACTTCAGTTTCTCCAATTCAACCCATGGGAACTCTTAAGCCATTTGTGTGTGCATTTTGTCATTGATTTGTCAAGTATGATGCATTTGAGTGTTATGTTTTGATGGTTAAATGTACATGTTATGTGTTATGTGATAACTTCTTTCATTTTGAGTTTTTGAGCTAGAATTGTGAATGATTGAATTGCTAGAATCAAATGAAATATAGTTGTATGTATATATATGTGTGTGTGTGTGTGTGTGTTTGATTGTATGGCTCATTACCAATGGCTATAAATATATTAGCCACTGAGTTTTGTAGCTCAACCCACTATTTTCTCCTCAGGAGCAAAATGAGAAGATCGTTGATCCTTGCAAGGCATTTGGACAAACTCCGAGATAGCTACATTTAATGACTAAGTTAGTTCAATTATTTTTGGGTAGCTTTAGTAGCATATCGATCATGAGCATCCATATGTACTTTGTATTAAGCTAATGATGTAATTTGCTGATATGTAACTAAAGCTATTTTCAAACTCTATCTTGTTTTAGAAATGAGATTAAGAATTGAAAAGGTTTCTAATGTGTATGTGCATATTTTTGTGGAAAATTGGTAATGTGTATGTATGTAGAGTTTTATGTTTGAATGTTGGGTTTTGGATTTTGAAACTGAAGGTTTCGCTGCGACGAACTTTTCTTGAAAGATATTTTCATTTGATTTGGCAAATTCGCCGTGGCAGAGCCAGACTCTTTCGCCTCGACGTATTTGTCCCGAGAGGTTTTTAGATTTGATCCAGGGCTTCGTCGTGGCGTATTTGTCCTGAAAGGTGTGGTCACTCGATCTTGAGACTTCGCCGCGGTGAACTTCTCTCGAAAGGTCCTTGAAAATGTTACCTCAGTTTCGCCGCGGCGAACCCGCCAATGTTTGCCATTGTAATTCTTCTTAAATTGAAGTTTTTAACTTTCCTTTGCACACAATTCTCACCTTACCGCCTCAAATGGTCAACTCGGGATAAGTAACGGGACCCGACCCAACAAAATGATTTGTAAATTAAAAAAAAACTTTATGTCAAGTGGGTTCAAATCAATGAAGCTAAGATACTAAAAAAGGATCTCTTCAGACAAAAGATCGAAGAAGCTGTTGCTGTTTTTTTCTAACCAAAGTTCAAAACTTTATCAAAGAATACTAATAAGAAATGTAAAATTCGATGGTTGATGTGCCTATTATTTGACTGGGGATAACGCTCCTCCACTGCTGGTCGACAACAGTGCTCTTCCCCTGCTACAATGACTACCGACGCCCAACATAATAGATGTATTGTCTTGCTTGTTATTCGGATAGGATAGGGTATAATTGGTATTATGAAAAATTATTGAAAAAATATTAGGTAGTATATATTTATCATTTTTTATTCTATTCTAAACTTCTCAAATCAGATGTAACTTATTTTTACTGTTTATGATGTAATGTGAAACCGTCCTCTTCCATCTTATTATATTCCGTTTCATTATAAATCTTCCTTTCAAACGATGAAAAAATATTACATTCATAGCGTTAGGCAAAGTTCATGGATTTTAAAATTGCCCACATAAACAAGTAAATCAGAGTTAATATAGATGCAAAGCCATGGGCTATATGATTATGAAGCAAACAGAATATAGACAACTAACCTGTGCTTGGATGATCATCGGCTTTTTTTTGTTCAATAGTGGTAGGGATTTAACCTTTATTTTAAACCATCCGAAGTTTCTTTTCTCCATTGTGTTTCAACAAGATGGAACAGGGCCTTCACATGTCTTTGTCGAAACCTTAAATACTAAAACTAAAGTGAAAATGGTCACACCACTTGCAGTTCCTGTAGGTACAACTAGCACAGTGTGAAGAGGTTTTATACCGACTTCTAAACCCTTAAAACTGGACAACAGAAGGGAAGAGCTCGTTATCATATACACTCGGCTTCTGTTTTCCAAAACCTCAACTTCAAAATCCCTCCATAAATGACCACAAGAAAAGTTGTTGCTGCGAGTTATTTTCTTCTTGTTCTTATGCTGTTTCATGAAGTTTTGTGCGTGGACGGAAGGCTTCTGCAGTCCAAGTTGTGCGTGAAATGCTCGACCAAAGATGGGAATGAATCAGAGAATGGTAAGAACAGTACTGGTACTCGTTTGAGCGGTCAAGAGCAAGCAATTAGTAAGGAAGAAGACGTTGAAGATTTCCGTCCAACAGAACCAGGTCATAGTCCTGGTATTGGACACTCCACTAACAATTGAACGTCTTGTTTTTCTTTGTAATCATCTTCTTCTTATTGATGTTGGAAGACTTCGCCCTTAAAAGGTAGAACAAGCTTATATCACAGTTTGAACATATAATTACTCCTCAATATTAATTTGGCTCACAGTTTAATTTTTAAGATAAGCCTTATTGTTGTAATTTGATATTTTACCCCTTACCATACCTGTAAAATTGACTTTGGTGATCAAAATATTAATTAGAGTTTACTATGCTAGTGTCAAGCGCTTGTTTTTTTATAACCAAAATTTCACAAATTCAAGTCATAAAAATAGTTATTATATGTAAAATATAAAAAAAGATTGCGTATAAATTAATGTCCCTCTTTTAATACTTGCAAAATGAAGAATCTTGAGTTACAAGAGCCTTGTACATTAGAGTTGTTATTGTTGTCATGATTATAATTAGTCACTAAAAATAACTTAAAATTTGTATTCTTAAAGATGCATTGCCCACTACATTTTAGATGCAAATCGGGAGAAACAACGTAAATTTAATTACTATAAATCAAGCACAAATTAAAGTAATAGCTAGTCACTATTCTTGAAAGGTGTTGTATCAGACTTGGAGATTGAGACTTCTTTGCCACGATGAGACTTTTGATGAAACAGCATATTCATCTTGAGTTTCTTTTTCTTTTCCCCGGGTAAGAAAGAGAAAATATTATGATAAAGAATTTATATGTATTTAATTGTTAATATATTTAATCATTTATAGTTAGCTATTAAATTTATTTTAATTTATATATAATTTAGGTATAATTTGAAAGTAAAAAAATTAAAATAAATCGAAAGCACTACATTGAGGTTATTTTTTGAAAATTAAATTTTACTTGTTTTCATGAAACAAGAAAAAAAAAGATAAGAAAAATCAAAATATAAAAAAGAAGAATTAAAAGTGCTTGCTTGGAAAATGTTAACAAGACAGCAAAATGCATGTAACAGCTAGGAGTTGAAGGACAAAACGACATGCATGCAGTTGGATTAAAACAAAGACAAACGACAGTAGCACAACCCAAAGTAGAAGGAAGCAAGCGCTTAACGCTAGCATCTCATGGCATTAAACGCAACGCTAGCATTGCATGTGTTTAACACATGGCCTTAAACGTTAGCGTTGAACGGGAAAGCCAGCGTTAAACGCTAGCGTTTAACATTGCAAAAGGGTTGAAAAGAATGAAAAAAAAAAAAGAATAGATAGACAATAGCTTAGATTAGACAACGTAGAAGAGGTAGAATAGAACAGTAGCGGTAGTAGCGAGACAAAAAGGTAGTCTTCGGCTGGGCAATTTTTATGGGGCTGAAGTTTTTCTTGGGAGACCTATGGAAGGCTAAGTTTTTTACATCGGTTCAGAGGTAACATTGATGTTAATAACTTAAGTTAAGCATTTTTTCATATTTTTGTTGTTTTTCTCTCTTATTAGGAATTGATTATGTTATCCTATGTTAATTGATTTGAGTTTTGTGTATGAATAATCGGATTTGCGTTATTGTTCGGTTATTTGTGTATAAACTTATTGGGTATTGTGAAAGGATGATTCTAACGTGTTCATTGAATCGCTTAATTGCAAATTCATTGCTAGAATTTCAACATAATCTTTAATTGTTACGTTGAAATTCATGTGTAGCGACTAATAATTCATAATCATTAAGGATAATATGACCTAAGTTAAATGACGTATCATATGTGGTTGTAGCTTTAATTAATCGATTTTCCTAATTTCTAATGCTACTACCTAATTAAATCTAGAGATCGTACCCTAGGTTATTCGGTGGTTAAGTTTAATTAACAATCATATCTTGATTAAACAAAACCTAAGAGAAAACTTAGGTTAATTATTAACTCACGATTAATGGTTGCTAGAAGAAGTTTGAGAATAACAAATCTATAAAATATGCTTAATTAGGGTGTAGATCAAGATTGAACCAAAGAATTCAGTTCCTACCGAATTCTCTACATTTATTATTTTTATATGTTTTCTTTAATTTTATTTTATTAATCTAATTTTAATTTATTTTCTTATTTAAAAAATTCAAAATTTTTCATAAACTCAAACACTGATTAATTTCATTTCATAAATTTTGTACGCGGTCTCTTTAGTATAAACCTAAACTTACCAGTGTTTTAAATTGTCAAGAATATTTGAAGTCATACCAACTACCGAGGCTCATTAGTGTTCATTATGATTATTGAAGTAATAATTATGCACATCTCTTATCTAATATGGAAAGGTAAAATGTCAAACTATGGTCGAGAGTACAAAACTACAAACTTTAAATCGGATCAACGGAAGTGCAAAAGAAAATTTTATAAATTTAGGATCGATTAATTATATTTTTATTTTTGTGATTTTTAATTTTAATTTTTCTTTCAGTTTCTTTTTTTTCCTTTGATAATAAATCATATTAGGAAAAATCAAATCAAAAAAAATAAGAGATACTTTTTTTTATTTTCTTAATTTTTAAAACTAAAAAAAATTACTGAATTCAAATTTAATAACCAATAATTAAGAAAATATTCATTGGTTAGTACAAAAGAAATTCAAAATTAATCCTTACGATTCAGCCGAAAGTCTCCCCTAGGGAAAAGTGCATGAAAGTACCAAAAGTTTAGTGCTATTCAGAACAAGTTGGAAAGTGACATACTCACACATCTTAATCTACAGAAGTGAAAGTGCTATTTCAACTAAGAAAAGCAAGCAACAAGGGATTGAGTGAAATTTTGGACGCGGATGTAGATGAGTAAGAAGTATATTTTGCAGATAATTAACGAGGCTTATGATTATAGGCAACAAATATTGGGAATAACGTTTGTTGAAGTTTGAGAATTTATTTGATGCTTATCTGAGGTGAAGAATAGCTGCTGCTTTAATTAGCCTTCATACACAATTATTCTTGCAATTCTGATTCAATATTCCAACGAAACACAAACAATGCGCCTATGGCATTTTTTATCTTTTCCTAGATTCATCACTGGACAGTTTTCAATGTTCCATTGAAAAGAAATGCGCCCTGCGGGATCCTGTAATTTCATGTCTGCCACTCCTTTAAGCCTCTTTGTTCCATTGTCCTTACTAGGTTTAATATATCACTCCATGTCTATTCTTACGCAAAACATAATTAGTCTTAATTTTTTTATGTTATTGTTAGGTCTTTCCTAATGTTTTATAGGTTTGGGCTAAGTAAAAAAAAAAACCTCAATAAATCGATAATATATAAATATGTCAATTTTAAAAATATATTTTTACTATTAAAAAGACTACCTTAAACCTCTCATTGTGACACAACTGAAGAATCTAATAAGTTGCATTAACTCTTAACATTAAGATTAAGAGAACAACTAAAAAAATCAAATGAAAAAATATGTATAAAAGAAGAAAGTTAAGAGAATTTGTCTCATTTTACTCTTTATGAGTGTTAAGAATGAACTAGTCTTTATTTTGTCTCATTTTGCTTTTTATGAGAGTCAATAGTAGACCATATTTTATTCCTTTATTATAAAAATATGTATGATTCTATTAAACATGTCGTCATAATAAAATAATAATAATAATAATAATCAATCATTTCCACAGCTTATAGAATAGGATAATATTTGACTTAGGAAACTTAGAATATTATTTACTATATTTTTTCCCTAAGTATGTTAATTTCTTGTATTTTTAGAAATTAGTCTGTCCTTATCATTAAAATTTGCTCTTTGTTTTTAATTTTTAATATTAGATATTAAATTTTGCTATTTATTTTTTCCTCTGTCACATATATAATACCATTTATATATCTTTGTGATATATTGTGAAGCTACTGGAGTTTAGTTGTGCCTGCATACTTCTTCCAGTTCTATACAGGTACTTTTGTTCTTTTTCTTCCAACTGTGTTATAATTGGTTTATATTATGTTGCCTCGAAAGCATTTGTTTGGAAGTAAAAAAGGAAAGAAAAAAATAGAAAACAAGTAACACAGTTAATAGAATCCCAAAAAAGGAACAATTAATAAATTTATTAAAAGAGTAGGATCCTCTAGTGAGAGTCCCGAGGAATTAGGTGAAGATAGTTTTGAACAACATAAAGAAAACTTAAGTGATGAGATTCATATTCATGAGGATATTAGAAATCTGAGTGAGCATTATCATGTACCAAATGCATCCACTTTAGAAAATTTAAAGGCAGATGAGCAAGTAAGCCCTATATTAGACATTTATGATCCTAAAAATTGGGATAATCTTAATAATAAAACAAGGAATATTTTAGTTGAAAAGGGCCTGTAAGAGAACTGAATCTTACGTTTCCTTTAGACAATACCTCTCGTCATTTTTTATATTCTTATTATTATAGAAATCTGAGTAATGAAGAGATTAGCAATAGAAAATGGTTGTTTTGTTCTAAACATGTACATAAAGTATATTGTTGTTGTTATAAGTTGTTCAAATCTACTAAAAAATAAAGTGAATTAGCAAATGACAGATTTAGAGATTGGAAGCATCTTAGTGAGAGACTAAACAAACATGAGAATTGCATTAAGCATATGACTAATATGAGAACTTAGAATGAATTAAGAGTAAGATTGAGCAAAAATTAAACAGTTGATAAAGATTTGCAACAAGAAATTGCAAATGAGAAAGAAAGTTAGAGAAAAGTTTTGATAGAGGAGTTTATGTTGTGAAATATCTTGCTAAATATATTTTAGCTTTTCGAGGATTTAATAAGAAACTTTACCAAGATGGTAATGGTAAGTTTTTAGGATTAATTGAGATGGATGCTGGATTTGATGTGATAACGCAAGATCATGTTAAACGTATTCAACACTATAACAAAAATGACATATAGTAATAGGTAATAAGTGTTATTAAATATGAATAGTAACACTAATAAGTATGCTATGACAGCTCATGTTACTAAAGATATGATGCTTTAGTAACAGTTTTGACATGTTATTGTCGATTTTAATGACATTTATTGATAGCTATAAAAGATTTTATATTATATTTTATAAATGTCATTAATTAATTATTTGTAACATTTTTGAACTGTTATATGTTAACTTTTTGCAACATCATTAACATGTAGTAGATATGAATTTTGTAACTTTTGGAAAATGTTATAAA
>JANZLX010000211.1:24967312-24977551 GCA_025531955.1 Erythroxylum orinocense | reverse complement strand
GACTTTGTAAAGTTTGGATGTGGTAAAGGCAATATGTTGATTTCACAATGTGAAACAGGGCAGCAACATTCATGTGAGATTTTGACTTAGTTAGAGATGAAATTTTCTTCCAAGTTGTTCATGAAAGTTGTAGAACACGTTTTGATCTTTCTTTTGGACATAAAGTTTGGAATTTTTGGCAAAGGGAATGGAAAATTATGATTTTTGCAAAATGATATACTAGTTTGGGACATATTGTGAAGGCAGTAACTTTGCTTTGAATTTTTGACCCTCTTAGGGGTGAAATTAATTTTTATGTCTTCCATGCAACTTGTAGAGCTCTCTTTTCTCTTTAAATTGATACCAAAATTTGTCCAATTTGGAGTTCTGAGTACGAAGTTATGACTTGTGAAAGTTGAGATGTCGGCAGAAGAAAGAATAAAGCTTCCAGTCGGGCACTGTAGTCGACCTAGTCTAGGTCGACTACAACCATGTCCTTGTCGGCTAGAACATGTATTTTGCCTAAACTGACCTCTCTTCACTCTTTTGCTTATAACTTTTTCATCTGACCTCCGATTGATTTGATTTTTAAGGCATCAGAATCGTAAGACATTTGGCTACCCCTCCATGTGAATTTGTGGAGTTTTGAGATTTAATTGAAATTGATGGATGGAATCAAAGTGAGGGGATTGCTTAAAAGACTATGATTTAGTCATTTTCCGCACATACTTCATTGTTTTAGCAATATTTGGCCCTATAGAGATCCGAATTGAGAAATTTTGGTGTCTTTAGATTTCTAATTTTTAGCGGGACTTTATGGGATGGGAATTTTTGGATTAGTGTCAGGAATGTCACGAACACATTGTAAGTGTTATATGTGCATTATTAAATATTTCTAACTGTACAAATTGTGATATATGTGTTTTTGCATTGCTATAGAGGCGCTTTTGGAACGTCGATCCATAGACGTTGCCGAGACTTGCAGGCATTAGCTCAGAAGCTATTTGTGAGTAACTTAGATGATTCTCTCAATTATTATATGTCTACTGTGGTGAATAATGGTGGGTTTTGTGACTGTTATGATTGGGAATTCCGAACAGAAGGTCCGATGTATTGGGAGCTATGACATAGAAGTGTTATCTGTTTGTGAATCTGTAAGTTACTTGATTCTGATATGTGGTAAATTGTGACACGTGGATTAATTGTGACACATTTACTATTAAATTGGGCATATGCATTTCATACATGAATGCATGATCAGATAATGACAGTTTTGACCGGAGCAGCCACTGAGAGCTAAAAGCTCAACGTATTAGGGCCTCGAGCCCAAAGAGATTCAGAGCCGCAGGCTCACCGATCAATGAGCCCTATATGGGATAGTTATTAATGAGCCCTATATGGGATAATTATCAATGAGCCCGATATCTAATAGATACGGGACAGTTCAGGTGCTCGGTCACAACACCAAAATAAATTGGAAAAGTGTCACATGCACAGGTCATATGGATTTGAGTGAATAATTGTGATTGGGTGAAAGGAAAAAATGCCTTCTACTTATGTGATCGTAATCATGTGGTACTTCTGAATGGAAAATTATGATACAATTGTGAGTGTTGCATGTATTCATTTGGTTCAGTCTGTCTAATTGACTGACATGTTAAATGGTCTATGCTTAAGTGAAAGTGTCATTATCTATGTTCAAGTAAAATTGTGAAATATGATCCAACATGCAATAATGTGAGTATTTATTATGTGACTTGATGTGTTGCATGAATTGGGTGAACCATCAATGATGGTTCCTCACTGAGTTCGCAAAACTCACCCAAAATTTACAATTATTTTTCCAGGCTTTGAAGAGCACCTCGTTCGACAAACGGGAGTATGCCTACTACCTACAAGTCCGAGATGGAGGTCGGGATCAGTTCGCATCAGCATTAGTGTCGAGTAAAATTATATTTATTTTTTAAATTTTGTATAACTGATGAAGTCAATCTATAAAGTCAACGGATTGTAGTGCTTTGTATTTATAGGGGACCCTGAGTGGTTCTTGGAATTCTATTGATTGTAATGTGTTCATTGAAATGTTTATGGATAAAATTGGGCACAATTTGATTATGACTTTTTGTACATTAAATGGCTATCGTGAATAATATTGAGTGTAATGTTATGACTGAAAATGTTTCCAAATTAAAATGGGCCCAAAGTGCCTACTGATTTCCGCGCATATGATTGTATTAAAAAAAGTTATACTAAGTTTTGACTGAGTGATGTAGCACGCCACCCTTACGGGGCACGGACCTGGATATCACCATCGATCTCGGGTTCGGGTCATGCTACACCCCACTAGCTCTTTTTGCACACTCACACTAAAAAGCATGACGATGTGACATTCATTAACACCCCTTGTAGAGAATTAAATGTATGTGAAATCTATGGTTTAATATTAATGCTTAATAATTATCACTTACTAATATAAACATTGCCTTCTAATAGGACCAAATATAAGAAAACATTCAATGACAGTCTCAGCAGTCTGAAAATGTTGATGAGACTCAAACTTTCATACAGCGGTAGTAGGGACCGTCATGGAAGGATATTCAGCTTGAGTTCATTTATGAACACATGTTATTCGCAATCCTCCACGTCCAGTACAACAACATCTAGTAGGCGATCGACAACCAATGAAGTCAATGAGCTTCGAAGCACAGTGCAAATATTGGCAACTCAGTTGCAACAGTCGATAAAGTACATACTTTAGCTCCATAATGAGATGGATAAGTAATCAGAGCATCCGTGATCACCAAATCAATAGTATACCTGTAGTCATTTCATTTCAATTACAAATACTTATTATGTACAATTTAATGTTTTTATTATCAATTAAGATAATTTTAACTTTATATCATCAATCAACTTTCTATTTAAACAAATTAAATATATAAATAAATCAAAATATTATGCACAGATAATTCATAACTGTTGAAATCATGCATTAACCATAAGATCATGAAATAAAATTTGATGTTGGGATTTTTTTTAAAAAATTAAAAAATATTTGCCAACTGAAAATACAAGTACATCGGTAAAATCCATTATATTTACCAACAAAACACCACAAACCGTCGGTAAAATCTATGATATTTATTGACGGATCAAAGAATCACCGTCGGTAATATTGACAACCCGTTGTCAATTTTATCTTCAGGATTTGCTGAACCGTTGGTATACTCACCGATGGAAAATCATAATCGTTGGTAATATTTCCGATGGAATAACTAATACCGTCTACAAATATTCTGACAGAAAGAAAACGATCGTAGGTAAATTTACCGAGAATTAAAGCGAACCGTCGGTATAATATCTGTCGATAAATTGACCTATGGTTGTTTTTACGATGCCTTTGTCCGTCAGTTAATTCTGTTGCCAATTTCTATTACCAACAGAATTCATCCGTCGCTAAACGACATTTTTCTTGTAGAGTAACTATTTTAAAATTATGAGATTAATTACGTAATTAAATTATATAATGTTAAATACTTAAATAATATACATTTAGGTAAAAGCAAATTAAATTATAAAAAATAAAAATAAAAGTTTATGAAATTTAAAAATTTTTAAAAATTAAAAATTAAAAATCAAAGTCAAAGTCAAATCAAACAGACCCTAGCAGAAACTCTCTCCACCTCAGTTGTAAGATTTGGCATTGAATGAGCAATAATTCATATATAATAAAATCTTGCCACTACAACAAGAAAAATGATCTTTTACTTCTACATTCATCTTGTCTACACTAAAGATTTCAAAATGTCTTATGGAGAAATAGAGATTTATGTTATTTTACTCGTTTAAAAATATCTTTAAACAATAATGTTACTTTTATATAGTTTAAAATAATAAAAATATTTTTTATCTTAAAACACATCACCAACAAATGAAGGTGAGGATCATTTCTCCACCTAGACCCAACTTCTAGGGCTTTGCTACGAGGCTTTCGACTACTACTCAAAACCAAGCTCCTATGGTTAGGTACTAACGAGCAGAGACTAGATTACTCCAAGCTGCAAGCCCATAACAACAATCTCTTCTTGGTCATCTTCATTTTCCAACCTTTGGTAAATTTTCATTCTTTTCAAGCATTTTGCTCTTCTAGTTATGTTGCTCCACTTTCATGTCGAGGTCTATTTTCATCCTAGAGTTTGCATTGAAAATTTTCTTATAATCACAAAGTTACAAAACAATTTTTCAAAATTTAAATATCGGTCTAATACTCATTAAATATTTTAAGTTTTAAACTTTTATTTTACCAATTTATTTTCTGATTTAAAAAAAACATTAAGAATAACCACGCATCATGTCAAAAAATTAAATTTCAACTCGTGAACTGTCGTCCAAGGATTGGTGCATAATCTTTTTTTTTCCTGGGTGTGTAATACAAGGGTAGAATCGTAGTTGATAATCTTCAGGCATACATTGGGTAAATCTTTGGATATACGTAATAAATAGTACACGTCTTAGAGCAAGGAGTATAAGAAGCTCAAAACTAACCTAACTGGCTTCACATCACTTCGACACATCATAGATTCCCTATTAATTATAATATTGTTCACAATGCCAAGTCCCTGGCCGACCGATTCCAATTTACGAAGTGGGTGTACGCTTGTAACACTTCTTAAAGCATGTAATCGATTCCATGATTTTTTTTTTAAGGCAATGATTGCGCTAAGCACGTATTATTAAGATCTTAAAAGGTCATACAAAAAAGAAGGGTATACCTCCATTTTAAACTAGACATAAAATTAGCTATCCTAGCTATTACATGATCAACCTGATTCACTAGCTTTTTAACAAACACAAAACAAATCAGCGATAGCTCATGGATGAGATCTTTACAATCTTGAATAATCATGGAAAAATATGAAGAAAAACTATGCGTAGATGTCAAAAATTGGGT
Source organism: Erythroxylum orinocense (assembly GCA_025531955.1). Lineage (NCBI taxonomy): Eukaryota > Viridiplantae > Streptophyta > Magnoliopsida > Malpighiales > Erythroxylaceae > Erythroxylum > Erythroxylum orinocense. The sequence goes on along the minus strand of JANZLX010000211.1, from coordinate 24,972,621 downwards.
AACGACTTGACAATCCGTTTCCATGCATATTGGGAACAAAGATAACGTTTTGATCCAGCTCAAAGCTTCCCGAAAATAGAGTCCTTCGCCTACTTGTGGGTCTCCCCAACCTGGGAGCATCATCAATTTATCATCACAATTTTGCCCTTGAGAGTTTCGGATAATCATACTAAGGCCATAATACCCATTCTCCAACAAAGCAACATCAACGTTACACTTAAACTGATTTGGAGCAGGAGCTGCCCAACAAGCTGGAGAGCGAGGATTTCGTGGTATGAGAATAGCAGTTGATGCTTTTGCTGCCTTCCATTCAACTAGTGCCGTCCTTGCTCAACTTAAGATGAAAGGATGGGGATGAACACACGACTCCCACACTACTTCATTGCGATAAAGCCACAGACTCCATACTAGCATAAAAATCTCCTCCCGATGTGATTGTGGGAAAGACTTGACCACGCTTGTAAGCCATTCATTCAAAGAGGAAATAGCGTGCTAGCCCACATTTGATAGTAGCCAAATAGATTGGGTAAATTCACAGTTATAAAAAACATGTAATGCCGTTTTCGGAGTCTTAACGCAAATAGGACATATGCCATCTACAAGCATATGTCGTCCTCTTAAGGTGGCTCTACATGGAAGGATATTACATATAAGATGTCAAATAAGAATCTGTACTTTACTTGGGACTTGAACTTTCCAGATTTTTTCCCATGGGAAGCCAGCAACTCGAAAATTTTCATTAGCCATCTCGGTACTGAGTCTGTAACCGTCTCTGACTTGGTATTCACCTTTCCTATTTTTTGTCCATACCCAACCATCCGAATTAATCGAGAAAGCCAACGAAATTTGTAAAATGAGATGTGCATCTCATGAGCTAAAGGAATTGCGAATCAAAGGTTCATTCCGTTGGCATCCTATTCATTCCATTGGCATCCTATCATAAGATCGGCAACCATATTCATGTTCCGATCTTTTTAAAAATCCGTCTGAATAGTAGGATCCCTATCATCCATTAACCAGGAATCCTGTCATATATTGATGGTAACACCATCCCCAACGCGCTTTCGACATCCCTGAAATAAGATGGGCCGTTTGGCTTGGGTTGTTGCCTAGAGGTGCTGTGAAAAACTCAGAGTTTAGGAAGTATATGGCCTTTAGGATTTTTGCGGCAAAGGAATTGGGGTATTTAATCAACCTCCATCCTTGTTTTGCTAGTAAAACAAGGTTAAATTGTCGCAAGTCATTATATCCTAAGCCTCCATAAACCTTTGGAATTGCGAAATGTCTCCACCGAAGCCACTTGATACCATGGTTATCTATACCTCCATTATGCCAAAAGAAACTATTCATTAAGTTTCCAAGTCCTTACATGTATCAACAGGTAATAGGAAAAAAGACATGATGTATTTTGGCATAGCTTGTGCCACTGTTCTCAATAAAACATCCTTGCCTGCTTTTGATAATAATTTTGCCTTCCATCCCTGAAACCTCTTTGTTAATTTCTCCACCACATAATAAAATACTTGTCTTTTATTTTGTCCAACAACAGATGGCATTCCCAAGTAACTATTATGAACTTCCTGCTCATTAACTCTTAAAATCTGACAAACCGAGCTTCTGATTGTCTCTTCTGTATTAGGGGTAAAAGAAACCTCTAATTTTAAGAGGTTGATTTTTTTACTTCGAAGCTATCTTATATAAATGTAGACACTATTTCAAATGTAACACCTTTTCACTTGTAGCGGGTGTAAAGAAAAGAGCATCGTCAACGCAAAAAAAATGAGACACCGAATGGCCCCTCTTGCAACTAGTACACCATGAATACGACCTTGTGCTTGATATTTAGATAGAATGGCTGATAAACCTTCCGCACGTAGTATAAAAAGATATTTTGAAAAGGGATCTCTTTGACGTAAGCCCCCTATCAGGAATTAAAGGACCATACTCTTCAGTTCCACGGATAAAATAATCTGAGATAGACGTGACTATCCTCATAATTCTGGTAACCCATAACTCATCAAAACCCAACTTCAACATAATTATTCTTAAGTATGCCCATTCAATTCTATTGTATGGTTTGCTCATGTCTGTTTTTAAAGCAAGAAAACTGAGGTGGCCTTGAGTTTTCCTTTTAAGTGAATGAAATAATTCATAAGCCATAATTATGTTATTCGTAATCAATTGGTTAGGAATGAACGTACTTTGGGTATCGACAATGACTTGCGGAAGAATTTGCTTTAATCTATTAGCCATCGTCTTGCAAACAATTCGATCAGTGACATTGCTCAAAGAGATAGAACGCAGATCAGCAATTATCTCTGGAGTTTTCTTTTTTGGAATAAGAATCACATTGGTACGGTTCTATCCAAGCATCGGAGCGTTTACATTTAGACATTTTAAACACTCATTAATGACCTTCGTTCCCACCATATCCCAAAACGTTTGAAAAAAGCTTGGGTTGAAGCCATCGGGTCTTGGGGATTTTTGTGGGTGCATAGAGAATAGGGCTTGATGTACTTCGTCCCCAATATAAGGAGCCAATAATAATTCATTAAGTAAGGGCGTAACCTTTAGTTCCACATATTGTAGAAGTGGCTCTGGATCACCGTTTAAAGAGGTAAAAAGGCCTTGGTAGTAGTTCACTATCAGCTCCAATAATCCTGAATCCCAATCAACCCACTCTCTATTATTATTATTCTGTAGTCGAGAAATTAGATTCTTACAGTGTTTGTGTGATGCCATCACATGAAAGAACCTGGAATTTGAATCTCCCTCTGCTAACCAATGCTGCTTCGATCGTTGTTTCCAATATACTTCAGTTTGTAGTAGTAGATCACCGTATTTTTTTGGTAGAGCGCAGTAAGTCCATATCTAGAATAAGTTGTCTTCGCAAGAAGGCTAGTTGACGTTTTATTGCGCGAAGGCTGTTATGAAATTCCTGATGATGCAAATGTGCCCAAGATTGTAAGTACAGAGAACAACAAGTGAGACGATCTTAAAGAGACACAAAAGTTCCAGCTGTCCACCCTTTGCTTACCAACTGTTTACATTCACCCTCAAGAATCCATTTTGATTCAAACCGAAAATGTTTCTCCACGTATCTCTTTAATATAACACCTAGTGAAAGAAATATTGGAAGATGATCAGAGAACGTTGACTATAGAATAAAAAGTGTGGCCATTGGAAACATGGAGGACCATGAAAGCGTCCCCATCGAGGGATCCAGTCGTTCCCTCACTATTGCATAGTTGTCTTGACAGTTTTCCCAAGTGAAGCATAGACCCTCAAAACCCAAGTCATGAAGGTGGCAATCAGATACAACTGTGCGGAATCCCTCTATTAATGATCGAGGATGAGAGATATTCCCTTGTTTCTTTGATAAAAACATAATGTCATTGAAATCTCCTATAACACACCATGGTAGCGTGGATTGAGAGGCGAGTATTCTGAGTAAGTCCCATCCTTGGCACCTGTTACTTCGTTCTGGGAAGCCGTAGAACCCTATTAAACGCCAGCGTTTCATCCCTTCAATTATAACTTCAATATCAATGTGGTGTCTAGAGTAACTTATTAAACGAACCATATTCTGTTCCTTCCACATTAATGTTAAGCCTCCACTCATACCCACTAGATCAACAATAAAAAAAAACCACTAAAACCTAAAGTTGTTTTAGTCTATAAAACTCGTTTTTTTTTTTTGTTTCCATAAGAAAAATAAAGTTGGGCTTCTTATCAGATACAAGGTTCTTTAAGGCCCGAACCGTGCGTGGGTTCCCAAGCCCTCGACAGTTCCAATTTAATGTATTCATAACTCTAGGTGGGCCTAGGAACCAGAACCCATCATTTGTAAGTTTTTTGGCTCAATTGTTTTTCCTACCAAGGTCATTTCCATATTCACCGGCTCCTGTATAGCCGCAGGTGTCTCTTGTAATCGCGTTCTTTTAGGCTCTGTGACTATAACAGAATCTGTGATCATCTAGTAAGGAAATGTTGGATTCTCGGGATTGGCTGTTTTCTGCGTAGTTCTAGTGCTGATATTTCGTGTCATTAATGTTTGATCCATTTCCTATCGTTATCTCCAGCAGATGGATTTGAAGTTTGAAAGCCATGAAACTCGACAGTATAGTGGAATCTCCTAAATCGGTGCGGATCCCTCGCTACTGATTGGTCCTCGACGGAATTCTTGTAACTCCATTATCCCTTTCCGGCATGAGATCATTCTTCGATCGCAACCATTTAGCTCCTATTTGCATTTGAAGCTTTGAATCAGCTTTTAGCCAAAGACCATGTGCAAACTTCTCCTTCGCAAACGTCGGGTAGTCATAGAGGAGGAGACAAAATTTATCAGTGTGTCCCACTATACTACAGAAATAATAGAACGTATTTAGAGGTTCATACTTAAAATCCAAACAGGCGTTCTCTCCTCCCGGCCGCTTGATAAGCAGTTTGCGTGTCAGTGGCTTGCGAATGTCAATGGCCACCCTGATATGCTTTAAGTCACTCCATATACGTGAATAATTACGTGGATCAGATTCTATATACTCTCCAATGTAGTTTCCTGCATCATAGCTACTCTCTCAGACACAACCGTTTGGGACGTTATGGATTTGGACCCATGAGGCCAGTTTCACCAGCTCTATTTGACGAGGGTTTTCATGGGGTTGTAAGACATGCAACAAAAGAGGATTTTGCTGGTAATTCCAAGATGATGGAAGAATTGAAAGATAAAGATGTTGTTGTCAAATTCCTTAACCATAAGTCCTTTGACAAGATGCCAAACACTTGCCACAACCTGCTTGAAGATCATAAAATTGATTATTTTTTCCGTTAATAAGCGTCCCACCACACAATGACGCCAGGTCGTTTCCTGTTGTTCCTGTTCACCCAGCGCTAGTTCCTCCGCATATTCTAAGACAGGCTCTTCCTGCTCCAGGTTTAAACGTTGATACATCTCTTGAACTAATCTATCATCTTCGATGTTGGTAGTCGTAATACCTAGGAATGACTATAGACCAGGTACTGTAACGCTGTGTATGGTTGCTGTCTCTAGTAGCTAGAAATGGAACGGAAAAAAAATTTGGAGACGGAACGGAACAAAAACTAGAGACAGTGAGGTGTTTGGTTATGATGGACAGAATAGAGAAAAATGTCTCCGTCCTAAGGACAGAATATGTTTGGTTGCAGGGGACAGAACAAAAAATTGTGCAAATGACGAATATGCCCCTGGTCCTTAATATGATTAGAAATATGTAATTCATTGATACTTTTATTACAAATGGTTTGTATTAGTTATTGGATATTGATTTGAG
>JANZLX010000211.1:24915394-24933024 GCA_025531955.1 Erythroxylum orinocense | reverse complement strand
TATGTGATTGGGTGAGCCATCGATGATGGTCACTCACTGAGTTCGCAAAACTCACCCAAAATTTGCAAATATTTTTTAGGATAAGAAGAATACCCCGTTAGGCCAACGGGAGTATACTTGCAGCATTCAAGCGAAAGAGGTCGGGATCAGTTCGCGTTTGCATTTCATGTCTTTAATTTTTGTATTGAACTATATATTCCGCATATTGTGTTTTGTCTTTTAAAGAAAAAAAAGTATACCAATTCCTGACTGAATGAGTGCTTTAGCACACCACCCTCGCGGGGTACGGACTCGGATATCACCATCGATGTCGGGTTCGGATCTTGCGGGAGTTAGGGTGCTACATATTTACTTAATTAAAAGTTCCACTCCAATACTTCTCATAAGGCCTATTATAGGCATGTAGCTGTTAACTCAGTTTCCACCAGCTTATGTGTGGTCATTTGATGACAGCTCAATCAGTTTCCCACTCAAAATGATAATTTATTAATTAGGCAGACAAGGAATAAGCTCTCCAATAACAACATATATGAAAGTTCATGAAATATTTTAAATATTTTAGTAGAAATTGAACCTAATAATTAGAAGGAAAAAAAGGACTTCAAACTCTCTTGATCGCTGAATTATAAAACTCATCAATAACTCATGTGAAGTTGGCTTGATTCATATATGTAAAAGAGGTGTTTTAACAACATGATGGTAAAAGAGGTGTTAACAAAATGATGGCATAATGAAACAATTTTTGTTAGGATATATTTTATATATCTTTTATTTAGTTTTGACATTTAATCGAACATATAAGATATCACTTGTGGAATGTATCATCATGGTGATATTGGAATTATTTTACTGCTAGACATATTAGTAATTGGATGATGTTTAATTCTGAATTATGAGGATATTATGGATAGAAGAAAACACATGCAAGGTGGACTCTTCTTACTTGAATGTGTTTGTGTCATGCACGTATCTTGTACGGTAAAAAAATAATGAAGCTATGGGTGTGTGGTTGAATTAAAGTGGTGGTTAATTGGTTGAAGTTGGACTCTTATTTGTGTGAGGGATTTGTGTATGTCGAAAATCTGCAGCAGACATCTATCTTGAATGGGATTGTGCGGCAATAGGGTTCACGTGCATATGTGGCATACGATTGTTGTGCATTTATGGTCAATCAAGAAACACATACGACTGCAACATGACATAGGAAGATAGCTGAATAAAATTTCCGTGGTGAGTGTTCGGTAATGAAGGAACAGGTGCATGTGTGGGTAGAAGTCTATCTCTTGGAGTGAGTGTGCGGTAATTGAGGAATAAGTGCGTGTTGTCCAGATCTCCCATCTATAGTAGAAGACTATCACCAACGTGAGTGTGCTGCACTTGAATAACGTGAGTGTGTCATAGAAGCTATGATGAAGTAAGAGTTATAGTGTAGTGATTTAGTGGGTATGAGTTAATTGGAGATAGAAAAATGATGTGTGTATGTGCGGCATACAACTATGAAGTAAATTGATTATTAAATCAATACTGCAAGAACGGTGCTTGTGTGTGAGTATGCTGAATAACGAGTGAGAGGTGTTGGTGTTATACACTTTACTAATAAACAAAATTGAAGTAAAACTCTTGTGTTGCAAAAACCGTGGCTATGGTGTGTATGCGTTGATGGCGCAGTGAATGTTCTGCTACAGTGAATAGAGTAGTAGTGCAGTGGGTTAGTGTTAGCTACGGTGAAGTGATTTATCTTGTTATTTTTCAACCTTTTTCATCTGAGATTGTGAGATGTTATTCGTGAGATAAACATCGTGGGTTAACATCTATTTTTCTAGATTTGGTCTTCTGGGATTGTGCGTGATTTCTTGGCTGCATCATTCTTTATTAGCTTAATGATTATTAATTGATTTCTTTATAGGTTGCGTATACTTTGGTTGGTGAATGTGTTATCGATGCAACTGTGGCTTCGTGTTGGTGTTTATGTGAATCAGTCCATTGTTATTGCGACAACTTCCAGATTTATTTTAGTCTAGCGAAACTTCTCGGGAAGTTGTTCTTGTCTATCTCAAGTGTATTTAGTTTTCATTCTTTATTATTTTTATCACTTGAGTTATTTGTTTATTGTTCTTTCATTAAAAAATTGATTGAGAAAATTCTCTGTTGAGGTTAGTACGAGGCGGTTGTATTATTTGGTGTGAAATTCTTTTACGGGAAGTGAGGTTGATAGATTGTGTCAACGGTTAAGTGGCATTGGCTCAGTAAAGCCTTGCGTAAATCTATTGTATTTCGGTGAAAGTTATTAAGCTGGGTGAAGGCCCAGCAGACATAGGCAAGGTGTGCTGAATTGCGTTTCCAAATTTTTGGTGTTGATTTATTTTTTATTCTCTTAATTTTTTCTAATTTTTTGTTTGCTAGAAACGAGTCGAAAAGTTTACGAAACTACCCTCTTTGGTTTTTCAATTAGTATCAAAGCGAGGTCGACGATTTATAACTTGGTAGCAAGTTGGTGCAGATCCTAGTTTCGCGAATATGGCTACAAGAGAGGATGCATCAATCACCAGACCACCACTATTGGATGGATCTAACTATACTGTATGGAAATCACGGATGAAAGCCTTTATTCAAGCTCAAGGAACAAGAGTTTGGCATTTGGTAGTGCATGGGTGGACGCATCTGATGATCACTGATGATAAAGGAGAGGCAGTTCAAAAAGATCCTTCTGAATGGACAAGAGCTGAGGAAGAAAGTGCACTTGAAAATTCACAAGCAATGTATGCGATATTCACTGCTATTAATGAGGGACGCTTCTCAATGATATCAGCCTATAAATTGGCTAAAGAAGCATGGGATGCTTTGCAAACTATTCATGAAGGGTTCAAATCTGTGATAGCGTTGAAACTACAGATGTTAGCTGTGAGGTTTGAACAACTAATGATGGATGAAAATGAGACCATCGGAGACTTTCATGAAAGATTGCGAGATATAGCGAATCAGGCACATCAATTGGGGAAGAAATATTCCAATCTGAAACTGGTCAAGAAGACTTTGAGATCACTACCTCCAAGATTTATTTCAAAAATTGCAGCAATCGAGGAGGCTCATGACATCAATGACTTGTCATTGGAGAAGGTGATTGGAATTCTTACAAATTTTGAAATGAATTTGTTGAGGGACAATCAAGACAAGAAGAAAGGATTAGCATTGCAAGTTAAGATTGGTAAAGTCGTGAATGACTTAGAAGATGAATCCGATGAGAAGGAGGATATAGGGCTATTAACACGAGAGTTCAGTAAGTGATTGAAGAGAGTGAAAAAGGATAGACCCAAGTTTAGGCAAAATGACAGAATTTCATCGAGTAACAATGGAAAACATCAAGTCAAAATACAAAAGGGTGAAAGGAAGGTAAGGAGAATTCAATGTTATGAATGTCAAGATTTTAGACACATTCAATCCGAATGTACTAATACTTTGAAGAAGAGAAAAGGAAAGTCCTTCACAAGCACCTGGAGTGAGAATGACTCTGAGAGTGAATATGGTAGTGAAGAAGAAATAGCGAATGATGCTGCGTTGGTTGCCCTACATAGCAAAAGTCCAATTACTTGCTTAACAGTAACTGAGAAGGAAGTAATTGAAGGTCAAAAAGAGGAAAAATCGGAAAATTTTGAAAACAACTCATCTCAAGACCTAATACAGATTATGATAGTGATGGAAGTGGCCTAAATGAAAAAAGGGAACATTTACGGGGCTTACAAATTAATGTACAAAAAATGGGTGAAAATATGTAGAAAGAATGAAATATTGAAGGAAGAGAATCTTGTCATGAAGAACACCATCAGAGAGTTAGAAAAGAAATTGACATTGACGTCAGATTGGTAAGTACTGAAAAGGGATTGAAAATTTTGAATGGAGGTAGAGAAAAACAAGAAAAGTTAATGAAAATTGGTAATGTTAAAGGAGCTTTTCAAGGCATTGACTATAAGGGTGAGTGCTCTAAAGTGAATGAGGAGAAAAATGATATATCCAGATCTGTCCGAGAAGAAGAAACATCGAGAAAGAATCGAAGATTTGTACCGACGTGTCATTTTTGTAGAGTTATTGGGCACATAAGGCCGAGATACTACAAGATGTTACAAATGATGTTTCAAAGGGGTCAAAACTGAAAATCTAGACACCCTCCATTAAATTTCCAACATCATCCCATGGTATTGAAGCAAGCTTGGATTAGAAAGGGTCAATTATCGGCACAAAGGCATTGTGAAAGAAAAACAAGCAATTGTCTATATTCACAGTTAGTTATTACTTATAAAGAAACTGTTCAGACAAAGGATAAATAAATTACGTCAAAAGAAGACACCGATAACAAAGATAATATGACGAGAAAAAAGAGCAGGTTTGAATTTCTTCGAGGGGCACAAAGACTATGTACGTTACATTGTTGAAGTATGTTTTTGTTGTTAAAAATAACGAAAAGTAAAAAAAAAAAGAAAAGATTTGTTTTTTTAGTTCTTTAATTTTTATGTTGCCATTGTCGTCCCATATTTTTTGTAGTTTACATTGTGACTTTTATTTGGATCCACCGAAGACTCTTTAGCTCTCTCATAAGAATGGGTCTCTCTCTCTGGTATCTCTCTCTTTCATGCATATCACTCGGTATTTTGAATGGTGGTAAATTGTTATCTTGGCGTGCTTATGATTCTTCTACTGCACCTATTGTTGATTATTATGATTATGCATTTTGATATTATTTTGTCCTAAGGGAGAGACATTAGATTTTTTATGGTGAATGTTCCATTCAGGAGGAGATTTCAAAGTATATGCGTGACTATTTGTTGTACTTTTTGGCATCTTTTTGCCCCAAATGGGAGAAATTTGGATAATTGGATAAATTTTATTTTCTTTGGAACTTGATGTTTGATTAAGGAGAAGTATTTGTCGTACAAATTGTGAATTTGATACTTATATATCCAATTATGATTATTTATGTGGAGCTCTAGAGTTGTGACAAAAATACCAAAAAGGAGGAGATTGTTAGTATATATTGTATATATCTTTTATTTAGTTTTGGCGTTTTAATTGGAAATATAAGATATAACTTGTGGAGTCTATCATTATGGTGATATTGGAGTTATTTTACTGTTGCACATGTTAGTAATTGGATGATGTTTAATGTTGAATTGTGAAGATGTTACGGATAGAAGAAAACACATGCAAGGTGGACTCTTCTTACTTGAATGTGTTTGTGACATGCACATCTCTTATGCGGTAAAAAAATAATGAAGCTATGGGTGCGTGGTTGAATTAAAGTGGTGGTTTATTAGTTGAAGTTGGACTCTTATTTGTGTGAAGGATTTGTGCATATCGAAAATCTGCAGCAAACATCTATCTTGAATGGGAGTGTGCGGCAATAGGGTTCGCGTGCATATGTGGCATACGATTGTTGTGCGTTTATGGTCAATCAAGAGACACATGCAGCTGCAACTTGATATGGGAAGATAGCTGAATAAAATTTGCGTGGTGAGTGCACAGTAATTGAGGAACAGGTACGTGTGTGAGTAGAAGTCTATCTTTTGGAGTGAGTGTGTGATAATTGAGGAACAAGTGCATGTTGTCCAGATCTCCCATCCATGGTAGAAGACTATCACCAATATGAGTGTGTTGCACTTGAATAACGTGAGTGTGTCATAGAAGCTATGATGAAGTGATAGTCACAGTGTAGTGATTTAGTGGGTGTGCGTTAATTGGAGATAGAAGAATGATATGTGTATGTGCGGCATACAACTGTGAAGTAAATTGATTATTAAATCAATACTACAAGAGCGGTGCTTGTGTGTGAGTATGCTAAATCACAAGTGAGACGTGTTAGTGTTGTACACTTTACTGATCAACAAATTGAAGTAAATCTCTTATGTTGCAAAAACCGTGGCTATGGTGTGTGTGCGTTGATGGCGCAGTGAATGTTCTGCTACGGTGAATAGTGTATTAGTGCAGTGGGTCAGTGTTAGCCACAGTGAAGTGGTTTAGCTTGTTATTTTTCAATCTTTTTCGTCTAGGATTGTGAGATGTTATTCGTGAGATAAACACCGTGAGTTAACATCTATTTTTCTAGACTTGGTCTTCTGGGATTGTGCATGATTTCTTGGCTGCATCATTCTTCATTGGCTTAACGATTATTAATTGATTTCTTTATGAGATGCGTATACTTTGGTTGGTGAATGTGTTATCGGTGCAGCTGTGGCTTCGTGTTAGTGTTTATGTGAATTAGTCCATTGTTATTGCGACGACTTCTAGATCTATTTGAGTGTAGCGGAACTCATCGGGAAGTTATTCTTGTCTATCTCAAGTGTATTTAGTTTTCATTCTTTATTATTTTAATCTCTTGAGTTATTTGTTTATTGTTCTTTCGTTAAAAAATTAATTGAGAAAATCCTCTTTTAAGGTTAGTACGAGGCGGTTATACTATTTGGTGTGAAATTCTTTCACGAGAAGTGAGGTTAAGACATAGTGTTAAGGGTTTAGTGGTGTTGGCTCAATAAAGCTTTGGGTTAATATATCGTACTTTGGTAAAAGTTATTAAACTAGGTGAGAGCCTCGTAGACGTAGGTAAAGTATGTAGAACTATATTACCAACTTTTCGTTGTTGATTTATTTTTGATTCTCTTAATTTTTCTGATTTTTTTGTTTGTTAGAAACACATCGGAAAGTTTGTGAAAGTACCTCCTTCGGTTTTTCAATTTTCATACCTAAAAACTTTCTTTCAAAAATAAGGTCGAGCATTTAATGGTGAAGTAAAAGCAATAAGGAATGCTTCTGCATCTGTCCTCTTCAATGCTCAAGTACTGTTTATTATGTTCTTAATAAAACAGCTCCAACATTTTTGCGATTCTTTTCGAAGAAAAATCCAAAACAAACCCACAAAAAGTTAAGGGTTTTTACCTACTACGTCTTTAGTTTAACTCTTGATTAAGAAAGTGATTTGTTTGTCCATAAGCACTAGGTTGTGAAAGAAACATACCATTTTAACAAGACAAAAGGGTAGGTAATAATGTTCGACAACAATTTGCAGCATATGTTCCCAAATATATCCAAACATAAAAGAAGGGAAAAACCAAAAGATAGAATATATATGTTTTAAAGAAAGATGTTGGGGCTGGCTGAGTCTCTACCACATTTACAAGAATAGAAAAACAACGTAAAAAACAAAAGAAATAAACAGAGATCATGTGCTTTTGTTAATAGAGTATGCAAAAGTATGTTATGGTTTATGTGGTGCATTGATAGAAAGAAGTGTCACCCAGAAAGTGAATTTAATTTCGAATGACCTTCCCAATAAGGTATTACTTGTCTAAACATATTGTTAACGTATTAACTTGCCACCAAAAATTGATTCAAATTGTAAGATAAAAATATAATTTCACCTTCAAGTAAGTATAGTAAAGAAAAAGGTTAGAATTAGTACGATTTGAAATTGAGGGTGTGTTTTATACTTTTCCATGAACCAAAAATACTACATGTATTTGTAACATCGTCCCCAAAAATTAGAGTTAAATATATTAAAATATACATTTTTAAGGACACAAAATATGATATATGATGTGATAGCAAGGAACTAAGAACTACCAGAGTTGAAATCTTGGCAAGTACAGGAAATTGAAATAAATATTTGATTTTACTCATCATTAAGTCATATAATTGAAGAGAATCATATATTTGTGCAATCAGATGCATAAAATGATAAGAGTTCCTACTCTCTCAACAAAAACCATGTAAAGCTCATTAAAGGAGGGGAAAACAAGATATGACACTTGTGTGAGAAGAAAGTAACATCACGAAGCGTATAAACAACTTGGGTCCTAGAGATTAGCAAAACGTTCTTAGTTTATTCAGACATATTAGCTTGCTTTCTTTGGACGGTAGTGTTGCGAAATATGAACAATAACAGAGCCCTTCAAACTTAAAAATTAAAAACAGGGAATCCGAGGTTTTGAACTCCATGAATGATCGACTCGTAATTATAACTTGGTGGAAGTTAGTTTCGTTAAACCTTATTTATGGCTGGACTTGCAGGTGAAGGTGGTTGTACCTAAAGACTGCTGGCAATGACATGCTTACCACATGTGCCCATGAGACTAATTTACTTCAGTTTCTCCATTTTTTGATCATTGGACCACTTCAAATTTGAACGTAAGAAAGGAGGAGATTATCATGTAGTTTAGGGAGATGATATTAGAGCCTCCCCTCAAAGAAATGAAAGCAAAAGACATTCCTATCATCCTAAGCCTTCTCAATACAAGTGGTATATAAATTCAATAAACTATACAAGCAATTAAATAGGTAACAAAAATGAGTTCAGATCCTCTGTCCAATTTTTATGGTGTCTTATTGTGTCCAGTGAATCTCAGCCATTCATTTATGCGGGCTCCACGTTTATTTATGTGGAGCTCACGCGGAACCCGCATAAATAAATGGCTAAGATTCACTGGACACAATAAGATATTATAAAATTGGACAAAAAATCTTGTTCCAACAAAAATGGTGCAAATTTGATGACTTAAAACTGCTTTCTGATCCATCAGAAAGACACTGTTACTGTATTTATGCAAATAATCTTATACTAATATAATTACTACCAAAATTTCACCATGATAAAAATTTTACTGAATTTTTCATTATATTAATAATCACAACATTTAGATACATATTAATATTTTTTTCATGGTCCCACATTATTTATATTTAGTGTTAGTACTTTCATAATATGAACTAAAATTTTAATTTACAAATTAAATTAGTCCTTTTTACTCCTACTCCAATGAGAGAAACTTTTAAACTATACGAGAAAAGAAAAGTTTAATGATAACAATGTAAATCTTCTGGTATTATGAAGAATTTAGTTGATAAAAAATGTAAAAGAGAGTCAAATTTCAATAGTGGTGCTTTAATTTTAATATTTTATTGAAAATTATTGTTAAATATGTGTAAAGGAAAAAAAAAGTTAAATTTAGCTTAATTTTTTAATCAATATAAGACATAATTCAATTAACTTAAGATGGAATAATCTTAGTCGATTAGAATGTGCAATTTTAATCCACTTAATTCCATCCTTGGTCCCATGGTCAACTGTCCATAGCATACCAAACCAACTATAAAAAAACACAACGTACCCGTAAATAAGGCTCCCATCTTGCGAGGTTAGAGAAGGATTATCAACCTACAAACATTTAACAATGACACAGACGGATCACGATCACAAAAGTGGATGACAATACTTGAGAGACATATCCATGAACATGAAAAAAGCCAAGTGACAATGAGATGCGACTTTTTCATGCCGCCTCCCTCTCTCTCTCTCCGCTTGCGTTGCGATTTGCATGCACAGCGTAAGTGATAGAACTAAGAAAGCAGTAGTGAAACTAAATTTAACTATTCCAACAACAGTATTTGACGCTGTACGTAGTTTTCATTGCCTGGCGTTAGTGGATTTGCTTGCCACCTTCACCTTGTTCTACTTCTATTATATATATACTCTTAACTCTTGTCAGGTTTCTTACGCTTTAATGTTTTTTGTTTCAGGGTTCTAATTAATTTGCTGGATTAGTTTAATAAGCTTTTGTCTGTTACCCTTTTCTTGGATGGCGCTTTTAAGCTCCAATCCTTTGCCCTTTTCTATCTTCTTCTGCTATATTGCTGAGGCTTTTGTTGCTTTCTTACACTCTGTTCGAGACTTTGCTTTTTTCCTTCTATTTCTAATGAAACAGGTCATACTATTGAGCAAATGCTTAATATAATGTTCAGGCATTTCCATTTCTGGTCGTCTCTCTGCTTTCAAGTTTCCCGCTTTCTGTGAAAGAGAAAATCTAAGGTATTATATTCTAATATTGGTTCCTTTTACTTTCCTTTCTGTTTTCGATTGAACTAAGAACTCAATTGTTTAGTTACTTCTTTTTTGGTTAATCAGGTTTTGATTGATATCTGTTGGATTATTGTTTCGTTTCAAAGTTGGAAAAGATGAATTCTAGAGTCCGCACTGCTCTTCAGGGAATGAAAGCTCCTTCAAACCATGACAAGGTAACTTCTTCTTCTTCTTCTTCTTCTTCTTCACTCTCTCTGCTTCTCCCTCCATCTTTTCTTAGCATTTTTATTGTTATTGGCAATGATTTAGAGATGGGTTGGTTGTTTCTGTCTGGAAAATTGATGAATTTAAGATGGGATCTTCAGTTTGCTTAGATTTCCAGTTTGCTCAAAGAAGAGAAAGGAGCTTAATTTGGTAACTGATTATTCTGCTTCTATTCCTAAAGATAGTATATGCACGTTTTGAAAGCTTGATTAATTTCTTGATATGTTCTTGCAGAACGAAAAACTTATATCAAACAGAAAAAGCATGCACTTTAGATCCAAAAATCTGCTCTTGGTTCTCTCGTTATCTGGAAAAAAGAATAGTTTGCCTTTTGTATTATTTTTTTCTCTCTCTTTTAATAATGAGTTCCTCTGCCTAATTTTTTTCTTACTTATGTATTGCATCTTATATAGAAGGAGAAGATGGAGAGTCCAGGAAGCAGACTGGTTGGTGCCCGGAAATCTGCAGTCCATCAGCGACGACAAAACAGGGAAAGGAAATTGGCACTACTAGAAGATGTACTTACTTTACTCTTTAACTATCTCTTTGACTTCATCTCACTCTTAATTTAACTGTTGTTGGCCGGAAATTTGCAGGTTGATAAATTGAAGAAGAAGCTTAGGTATGAAGAGAACATTCACAGAGCATTGGAGAGAGCTTTTACAAGACCTTTGGGATCATTACCTCGCTTACCTCCCTATCTCCCTCCTTATGTTAGTAAATTCTCTATTTCAAGCTTCTTTATTATCTCTTATGGAAAATGCAGTCTTTTTTTTTTTTGGAGCACAAGGAAAACAATCAGTAGAGTGATTGGAAGAATCAATCAGATCATTGGTTTCTGGAGTCATAATTATATTGCGGGCATAATTTTGTTTTTGCAGATGTTAGAGCTGCTTGCGGAAGTAGCTGTATTAGAAGAGGAGATTGTTCGGCTTGAGGAGCAAGTTGTGGGTTTTAGACGAGGACTCTATGAAGAAGCTGTCTACACCTCCTCGATTAAAAATGTTGAGAATTGTAATGAAGTTAATGATGAAACATCAACTTCAAGATTGAAACACACACGATCAAAGTCACTCTCTCAGAGTGAGGTCAATTCAGCAGCATTTACTGCCTGGCCTCAACCTTATCTAGCCAGAAGCATGTCAAGTAGAAGGTTACTCTCTTCAGACTCTATCTTTGATCGATCAGTGCAAAGTTCTAAGAAGTTCGGAAATGGGAAGCAAGTTTTTAGTAAACCAGGCCCCTTTTCATATCTTATTAATGATGTACAAGGTAAGGAGAATAGATAAAGCCCTAATTTGGTCAAGAATAAGCAATCTCCAGATCAAAGAATATAAACACAGCAACTCCAGTGAAGAGACTATTAAAGAAGCCTGAATCAGAGGAAAGTTGTTGGGAACCTTTGAAGTTACAGGTACACTGTAAAAACTAAGAACATGTCTGTGTTGTGCTGCAGGCTTTGTAATTCTTAACTTTTTGTTGCTTAGCTGGAGAGGAGACTACAAGACCGGGAAAGAGTCCATGAGTCCATGAACCCTCTCTATATTGTTCAGGCTTCAAAGTATCGGAGGTTAGTAGTTTACCTGAAAAAAAATCCGAAACGGGTGTATTAGTTTCGCAAAAATTTCAATTTGACCATAATTACTTGTAAGGTTATGCCACAATTACGTATAATTGTATCTATTGGTTACTAGATATAAAATAACTATATCAGCAATTGTAAATTTTTCACCACAAACGAAAACAACAAAATAAATACGAAATTAAACAGATCAATACTAAAATTTGGTAACGCAGTTTGACACACTTTATCTATGTCTATGGAGCCCTTATCCAGCTTAATTCTTTTGCTAACGACAATAGTTTTATACAAGGCTTTATTGAGCCGATATCACTCAACCCTTGACACTATCCCTTGTTCTCACAACCTGTGAAAGAATTTTACACCCAATAGTATGACTGCCTCTTACTAACCTCAACAGAGGATTTTTTTCAAACAATATTTAATGAAAACGAAATATAATAAATAAGTCAAGTGTGTTAGAGAATATATAAAACCAATTAAGTTGGCCTCACACAACAGCTTAAGTTATTGTGATAAAACGGTCACTTAATATAGTATCAGAGCCTTTGTGACCAAGTGATTATGAATTCAAATCCTACTACTCACCTATTATTCAGCACAAGGTAGAGTAGGCCTGTGCAAGTTTCAAGCCCAAAGAGCTTTTACTTGAGGGGGTGTGTTAGAGAATATATAAAACTAATTAAGTTGGCCTCACACAACAGCTTAAGCTATTGTGATGAAATGGTCACTTAATAAAGTGATTAATCAAAATTTAACATAAACGAAAACATTTGAGATAAAAAGATGAACAACTTCTCGATAAGTTCAGCACCACTGAAACAGGTTAAAAGTTGTCTCCACACACTATAGGCTAATTCATGCAAATAGCAATATTAACTCACAGCTGCAGCAGGAAGACATCAAGTATGATAGCCCACGCAAATAAGCCTTCACACAAAATATAGTAGACCCCACACCACGATTAACCTTGGCAGAAATCACACATAATATGCAGAGCAACCCAACCGTGAGCCATACAACGAAAATCAACACCCAGTCATTACCACTCCAAGATGTCGCATCTACAAAGAAAACAATCAACAACCGTTGCAACCCAAGATGAAATTATATCAACATAGAGATCCCCATGTTAGTGTTTTCATGTACTTTGTTTCAATCACCATAGACAAGGGACAACCAAAACACATACAGTGGTGAAACCTAACAAGTACGGAAACGAACACGGACACGCGATACGACACGGATACAGACACGGACACGGGGATACACAAAACAGGCATGGGGACACACAAACTTCTAAAATTTGGTGGATACACACATACACATACACACACACACACATATATATATTATAAAATTTAGAATTAAGAAAAAAATTTAGAATTCATAATATGATATATATTGATTGATGTGCTTCAAGACTTCTAATATCTTGATAGTTATATGCACTCTTTGTGGGTGTCTGTGTCAGACACGTGTCTGACAAGCGGACACGGCTCCATTTTGCCGTATCCGTTCTTCTTAGGGTGAAACACAACAACCACATAATCTAACCTAGATAGCAAAGAGGTAATCAAGAGAAAGTCAAGTCCAATCTTAGTATGAGAACAAAGAATGTTGAGAGTAGATGCGTTTGCCTTCACCCATATGTAATGGTCTTCAAGATACTTCCTAAGAGAACTAAAGACTAGCTTCGTATAGTGATAATAACAGATCTCCACAAATTGGAGACCTCTAGAAATGATATCAAGAGATCCTAGAGTGATGTGCAAGCTATCATACCTAGATGTTATTTAGTATAGAATTTCACCACGGTAACGTTTCTACTCAAAAGTATGTTGCATGGTCGCAAGTCTAATAAGAAGTGCTTCCAGAAGCCCAACAAGACAGCTCCTAATTTCAACTCTCTTCTTTTGTTTGGGCATTGGATTAACAATTAACAATTATCATTCAAAGCCCTAACAACACTGTTGAATACAATCCACACATTTAATAAATAGATGTCAGTCTATCCTATTTTGGTAATACAACTAGCAGAAAGTTTTTGGCTATAAAAGAACCCAAATTCATAGATAGCTATTATCCTAAAATAGGATATAAATTAAATCCTATCTTGATTAGGATTTTAATTTCAATCACCTTATCTTGAAAGAGTCTCACATAAATTCAACTAAGGCCAATTATTAAATAATATCTAAAATTAAATAATAAGATATAATCACCTATATCTTAACAATCTCCCCCTTTTTGGTATTATTTGTCACATCCCCCTAAAAAAGATAATTGGACATATAAACATCGAATGCACAAACCAAGAACTCCCCCCTAATCAAACAACAAGTTCCAAAGAACATCTAAAGAAACAATAATCTCACAATTATCTAATCATCCAAATTTCTTCCATTGGGACAAAAAGATGCCAAAAAGTAAGAATAATAGTCACAGAGAAACCTTAAATTCTCCCCCTGAATTGAGTAGTCATAAAAAACAATTTGATGTCTCTCCTTTAGGACAAAACAATGTCAAAATAAGGATGCCTTTAATGCAACAAATCTCAGCGATTAAAAAAACTTAAAAATCAGCAATAGGTGTAGCGGAAGAATCATAAGCATACCAAAATAACAATTTACCACCAGTCAAAACACTAGTCAACATATCATTGCTCACTTCAATTTCATCTTCATAAGACTAATCAAGTTCATAAACCCCACAAATGCATTCAACGAATCATAATCAAACTTAACTAATCTCCTCCTTACATAAACCATATGAACACATGTTTCCCAAACTCAATCAACCCACAATATAAAGATAAACCAGAATAAAGCGTGAAAAATCTAGATGTTAACTCCTTCGAACCTCTTTTTTGTGTTTTTTGTTTTTAATAAATAACATCAAACTATACTTCAAAAATGTAAAGCACACAATTCCTATGCCCCTTGAAGAAAGTCAAAATGAGGCTTATTTGTCGTCACATTATCTCAGTCATAAACTGTCTGATTGATTTGTTCATCTGAAATAACTGACTTATCCTCAGTCTAAACAGTTTTTTCAAAAGTAGTAACTAACTATGAATCTAAACAATTTCTTGTTTTTCCTTCACTACGTCTTTGTGTTTGTACTTGACCCTTAGATTAATATGGGTTGGTACTTGAAATTTAATAGAGAGTGTCTAGATTTTCGGTTTTGACCCCTTTGAAATATCATTTGTAACAATTTATAACATTTCAGTCTTATGTGCCCGATTACTCCACCAAAGTGACATATAGGTATGAACCTCTGATTTTCCTTTGAGATTTCTCCCTAGTCAAATCTGGTCGTACCAATTTTCTCATCATTCGACTTGGAACATTCACCTCTATAGCCAATGCTTTGAAGATCTCCTTTAGTCTTACCAATTTTCAATAACTATCTAGCTTTTTGGTATATCCATTTAACATTCTTATTCCCTTTTCCATGTTGACCAACCTCATCTTTGTTTCATTAAGTTTATCTATCGCAGATAACAACTTCTTTTTAAGGTTTTGAAAAGTATTCTTCATGGTAGAGTTTTCTTCCTTCAACTTCTCATTTTTCATACATGTTTGGACCCATTTAGCATACATTAACTCATAGTCTTCATAAATGCCTTCCTTTTTATCATCTGAAGTACTGTTGTTGGGACTCGATCTCGGGACTGGATTGTAGTTACCGATCAACCATACAACTAGATAATCAAGAAAGAACGTCGGAGAGAAGATAGAAGTTTTAGAGTGAGAGAGAATTTAAAAACAGAGACAAACAGAGGAACTTTAAGAACTCAACCAATCGTTGAGATTTCCTTCGATTGCTATTGATTATCAATCTATACAATGAACTATATCAAATCAATTCAACTTACAGTATTTATAATACTCAAATCTTAACTGTCACTTTAACCAACTAAACTGGTTCTTCTGTAAAGACTATGCATGGCTTGCATGTCTGAGTTAACTATGTCTGAATGTATGAGCCATCTCCAACAAACTCCTCCTTAGATCAGAAGTTCAGTTTCTGAATCCCAATCATTTTTCTTAACTGCTCAAATCGCGAAACATTGAACCCCTTTGTGAACAAGTCTGCAACCTGATCATCTGTATTGATGTACTGAAGCTTCAATTCTCCTTCCAGTTGGATATCCCTTAGATAATAGTATCTCAATTTAAAATGCTTTGTTTTGCCATGAAACACCGAATTATGTGAGATTGAGATTGCAACTTGATTATCGATATTAATCACAGTAGCTCCCCCTATTTGAACTTGTAAGTTCGTCAACAATTTTCTCACCCAGATTACCTACTTAGCAGCTGCAGTTGCCGCCACTAACTCTGCTTCTGCTGTTGAGAGTGTCACTAGTTCCTGTTTCTTTGACGCCCATGAAAAACACGCTGAGCCTAACGTTAGACAGTACCCTGTGGTACTCTTCATGTCTTCAGTCGCTCCTCCCCAATCACTATCGACATAGCAAATGAGTTCACATTTACCAGACTTCTCATACACCAATCCATAATCATTCGTTCCCTTCAAATACCTCAAAATTCTTTTTACAACCATCACATGTTGTTTTCCTGGATCATTCAAGTATCTAGAGAGCACACTTATAGAGTACAACACATCTGGCCTTGTAGCTGTGATGTACATCAGGCATCCGATCATACTTCGATAACTTCTCCTATCAACTTCATCATTTTCCTCCTTCTTAATCAATTTCTCTTTTGGACAGATTGGAGTTGTCACTGCCTTACACTGATCCATCTTAAATTTCTTTAACACATATCGAATGTATTTCTTCTGATATACTGTGATGCATCCTCTTCGTTGAGATATCTCCATGCCTAGGAAATATTTCATACCCCCAAGATCTGTCATCTTGAAGGTTTCATTGAAACCCTTCTTCAGGAGATTTATCTGATTCTCAGAACCCCCTATAAGAAGCAGATCATCAACATAAATTGCAACAACAATTACTTCCCTTTCTTCCATCCGCACATACATTGTAGGTTCGCTCCAACTTCTATTAAATTGAATTCCTAGAAGAAATTTGTCAATTCTAGCATACCAGCACCGAGGAGCTTGCTTCAACCCGTAAAGGGCCTTGTTCAACTTGTAGACCATCTCCTCCTTTCCTCTAACCACGAAGCCCTCTGGTTGCTGGACATAAATCTCTTCTTGTAGGACGCCATTGAGGAAGGCGGATTTCACGTCCATCTGATGCAGCTTCCACCCCCTTTCAACTGCTAGCGCCAACAATAAACGAATCGTCTCTATTCGGGCCACTGGTGCAAACGTTTATCCAAAATCGATTCCTTCGATCTGCGTATACCCCTTCACGATGAGCCTCGCCTTCAGCTTGTTTACAGACCCATCTGGATTTAGTTTCGTCTTGAACACCCACTTCAATCCTATTGCTCTCTTGTTCGGTGGTTTGTTAACTAAGTTCCAGGTTCGATTTTTCTCGATCATCATCATGTCCTCTTCCATGGCCTTCACCCAGTTCGGATCCTTCAGCGCTTCTAGGGTTTGTGTCGGCTCCACCATTGCTTCATTTCTTCTTTCATATACCTCAGCCAGGCTTCTCATACCCCTAACCGGTATATGATCCATATCATCGTCACTCTCTCCTTCAGAAATGGGCTCTCCTTCAGAAGTCCAGTCTGCTTGATCACGCTGTGGATCCAGATCCGTGATTTCTCCGGGTTCTGCCTCCCCTTCTTCTTCATGCTGGTTCGGGTCATCTACAGTCACCGGAGTATTAAGAGGCATCTTCATCGTCGGGCTACTAGCTTCATCAACCTTTCTGGCTTCAGACTAGTTCCACCTTTCATCTTTGAAAAAATGTACATCCCTGCTGACCTTTATCTTCTTCTGGTCTGGAAGATACACCCTATAACCTTTGCTGACCTCTGAGTATCCAACAAAGATCGC
>JANZLX010000211.1:24870732-24895809 GCA_025531955.1 Erythroxylum orinocense | reverse complement strand
CAAATGGTTTCCTTCTTCCTCTTCTTTCTTCCAACACAACACCTATTGTCTCTCTAATTCCTTCATCCTCAACACAACCCATTTCTCTAATAAAGCAAGAAGAAAAGATGATTAACTTACCTTAACAAGCTTGATTTATCTTCTTCCCATGTTTTCTTCTTCTTTCCTAGCTCCTCCCATGATTTCTTCTTCTTCTTTTCTCTTCTTTAGGTTTTTTGCCCTCTTCTCTTAGCTTCTCACGATTCTATCCTTCTTTCTCACTTATTCAAGACACATTTTTAGGTTGTCTTCCCATTTTGCCCTTCACTTACTTAGCATTTCCAATTTTACCCTCCTTCATTTATTTCCTTTACTAACTCTTTAACTCTCTTATGGCCATGCCATACTCTAATATAAATCTAACAATTCCATTTTAAATTCTAATTCCTACTTATGCCCACTAAATTAATGATTAAATTTTAAAAATAATTAAACAAATAAATCAATAATAATTGAAAAAAATCGGGGTCTAACACTACTTACTTGTTTAAGCTTCAAGATTCTTCAAGCTCTTCACGATCTCTCTTAACCCTAGCTTTCTTCTCTCACACATACATCATCATTCAAGGGTGGTAGGGTTGGGTCTTCTTTTGGCAACTGAAGAAGACAACAAAATGATAGTAGCAAAGAAGGGTGAGAGCAAGGCTTATGTTGATACGTCAAACAGAGAGGATCGTAGGTGAAGAAGATCGAAAAAGATGAGAAGAGATATTAACAAGAGAGGAAGTAATTAATAAAGTGAAAGACCAATTAAAAAGAAGATAGCCCTTCACTTGGGAGAGTTTCGTGGGTTATGGCATGTGGTATGGCAAGTAACACTTATCACTTGCCATATGTTACTTTCTTATGGTCTTCACTTGGTCTTTTATACTACTAGTTCATTTGTTTCCCCACTTGGCATTTTTCCTAGTCCAAAAATACTCATAATTATTAGAAATTTCTCATATTTCACTAAAAATTCTAAATCACTAATTGTACACACCAACTCAATTTTTAAGACACATAATCCACAATTCACATTATAATCACATTAAAGCAATAATTTATACCCAAAAAATCTAAAATAAGTGTATGAAAAAATCATTGTGATGTGTGCCAAATTTAAGTTCATATGTGTGTATGCTAACATTATCCATGAATATGAAATGCATTTTTCTAATCTCTCATTGTTATTTCTCATTTACAAAAATCTAGGATTCTAACCCTTAGTAAGGAAACGGGATGTTACAATTATAATTGAAGTGATCAATTCAATTAATTATAGTTACAAACTTGAATTGATTATGAAATTTTGAAATTTTATAATGAATAAATATAGAACAACTTACATATAGTGATAAAATGAATAATATGAAATCAATTTCATTAATTACGGAGGATATGATTATATGAAATGAAAGAAACATATTATAAATGAAGTAAGCAATTCAATTAATTATAGTTACAAATTTCAATTGATTAAGAAAATTTGAGATTTTATAATGAATAAATATATAATAACTTACATATTGTGATAAAATTAATAAGATGAAATCCAATTCATCAATGATGGAGGATGTGATTATAGGAAATGAAAGAAAAATATTATAATTGAAGTGAGCAATATAATTAATTACAATTACAAATTTAATATGATTAGGAAATTTTGAGATTTTATAATGATAAATATATAAAAACTTACATATATTGATAAAATGAACAAGAGGAAATCAAATTCATTAATGTAGAGGATATGATTATAGGAAATGAAAGAAAAATATTATAATTGAAGTGATCAACTCAATTAATTATAGTTATGAATTTTAATTGACTAGGAAAATTTGAGATTTTATAATGAATGAAATTATATATTGTGATAAAATTAATAAGATGAAATCGAATTCATTAATGATAGAGGATATGATTGTAGGAAATAAAAGAAAAAAGAATTAGAATAAGTGATCAATTCAATTAATTACAATTACGAATTTTAATTGAATCGGAAATTTTGAGATTTTATAATGAATAAATATATAATAACTTACATATAGTGATTAAATCAATAAGAAGAAATCAAATTCATTAATTGTGGAGGATATGATCATAGGAAATGGAAGAAAAATAATATAATTATAGTGAGCAATTCAATTAATTATAGTTAAAAATTTCAATTGATTAAGAACAATTGAGATTTTATAATGAATAAATATATAAAAACTTACATATAGTGATAAAATTAATAAGATGAAATCCAATTCATGAATGACGAAGGATGTGAATATAGGAAATGAAAGAAATATATTATAATTGAAGTTAGCAAATTAATCAATTACAATTACAATTTTCAATTTTTTAGGAAAAATTTAGATTTTATAATGAATAAATATATAATATCTTACATATAGTGATAAAATTAATATGATGAAATCAAATTTATTAACGAAGGAGGATATGATTGTAGGAAATGAAAGAAATATATAATAATTGAAGTGATCAATTCAATTAATTACAATTATGAATTTTGATTGATTATGAAAATTTTAGATTTTATAGTGAATAAATATATAATAACTTACATATAGTGATAAAATGAATAAGATAAAATCAAATTCATTAATGATGGAGGATATGATTATAGGAAATGAAAGAAAAATATTATAATTGAAGTGAATAATTCAATTAATGACAATTATGAATTTCAATTGATCAGGAAAATATGAGATTTTATATTGAATAAATATATAATATATAAAAACTTACGTATATTGATAAAATGAATAAGATGAAATCAAATTCATTAAAGATGGAAGATATCAGTATAGGAAATGAAGAAGCTTACATTTTCTCATATTCCATTTTGGCATTTATGTTATTTTCATTTTTATTTTCTATTTATCTTTTCTTTTCTAGAATGCTTACTTAGAGTTAAAAAAAGTTATAAGGAAGTCTAAAAGAAATTTTACTTAAATAATTAATTAAAAAAGAGAGAAAGGATAAAACCAAATTCATTAACTATAGTAATCTTAACTGCACCCGAATAATTATCCAAATCATTTTGCAAAAAATGATACAATTTACAAAAATTAAGATAATATAATAACAGAGATTGGAGACTAGATACTAGGGACTAAAGAGGGTGCAGCTAATCGTTGTAGTCAGGATCGTCAATATTTTGCATTACTTCATTTGTATGTACAAACAGTATATTTAGTAATCTAATATTATTAAATAATTAAATATACCTTCATTTTCATATATTTGACCAAAATAATGTTCACTTGATCGACGAGTGTGACTAGTCACCTCCGCATTAATACATGTGGCTATGTTAAATGAAAATTGAAAAACAATATTAGGTAAGGTATTATTAAAAAATTGACCAAATTGATATATCAAAAGCAATGTTACGAATACCGTACCGGACTTGGTACCAAATTGGTTTTTAGTACGGTACTGTACTAGTACCGGTCAATACTGAGTACCATTTCGGCTAATTTTTTAAATTTATAAAATAGTCCCTGAGTTTTTTTTTAAATTGCAAAATAGTTCATTGTCATATTGTACAATTATACTGCATATTTTTAACCATGTCTCCAAAAATCATAATAATAAATAAAAATCACAATTAATATGAAATAACACTAATTTTCAGATATTTCACATATAAATAGTAACCACAATTTTTATGAAAAAAAGACAATCATCATCATAATACAAATATAAAATTAAAAACAATAAAAAGTATTTAAAATATTACAATTTCAATTTTCATTATATAATAAATAATAATTACCTCAAAACATCCAATAAAAAGAATAATAAATATCTTTAACTCTCAAATTATTACAATTTACAACAAAAGTTTGTGATAAGAAAACAATTAAGTAGAATTGAAACATGAAACAAAAAATATATTATTTAATTTACTATCAATTAAATATATTATATATTTGATTAATTAAAATTAATTATTATAAAATCATAAATATCTTAATTTAATTTATAAAATTAATTTAATAATTATTAATAAATATAATTAAATTTGAAAATGTTTTAAAAATATGTAAATTTCAAATAAAATTTTATTTAATAATTAAAAATATATGAAATAAATATTATTTTATAAATAATAATTTTAAAATTATTTATTTTAAAAAATAAAATATTTTTATTAATACTTTATTAATAAATATTATATAAAATATTAAAAAATTTAAATAAAAATAATTTATTTTTAAATTTTATTTAATTTATAGTTATTATTAGTAATAAAAATATTTATTATTATTTTAAAAAAAAATTAAAATTCACAATAATTATAAAAGTTGAAATAAATAAAATAACTAATTAAAAAACTTTGAAAAAAAAAGGGAAGAAGGAGGGACAAGAAGGAGGGAGGGAAATTTCATTTTTTTTAAATTATGGAAAAAGGTTCCCCCATTTTTTAAAATTTCTGATATCGGCTGGTATAAAATTTTTAAAATTTTCCAAAAAGTTACCTTGTTTTTTGAACCCGGTATGACTTACTCTTTATTTCGTATCGATTTTAGTCCGGTATGTTCTAGTATTAATAATGTTGTCTTCAACTATTCTTATTATTCTCCCGTTAGTAAGATTTTTAATATTTTTACTCAAAAGTTTCAATTGATAATCTTTAGGTTTATATTTTTCTTTATTTAACGATTTCAATTTTTATTCGATTTGTAGGGATATAATTGAAAATATAAGTCAAAATTAAGTTACATTTCATGAAATGATGTTTCATACTAAACACGATAATAAGAATTCACCTAACTTTTCTATTAGAATTCTTATAAGTATCTAAACACATGAATATTTTTACTTTCCATAGATTTATTTTTTAAAGAATCATGTTCTAAATTCACTTTACTTTCCCACCAATCAAACGGACTTAAGGGTATCCAAATTAAAGCTAATCCGATTATAGCTGTCTTCTCTGTGGTTACTAGCTTTGGTTTTTTTCTCGACGAGTGTTGTCAGACTTCAAAGGAGTGCAGTACTCCCAATATATTGGCAACCAGATGTTTCAAGCATTTATCCTACAACAAACTTGTTCTTGATCATATGTAAGCCGAATGGTGAAGAAACAGTAACAGGGCCCATTGGGTGCATTTGATCTGTGTCACCAGGTGTTACAAGGCCTGAAAATTTAGGCCCAAAATGATCACAGACATCGGATTCGATGGTGAATAAGACGAGTGTTGCAGCACAGAACTAAGTATGTTCCCGGTGATCCGTGGACTTGCTCTTTGCACCTCTTTGAACACACATATCAATCATATATGGCGGGGCCGTGGATTTGAGGAGTGACAGAAGTTTAAGAAAAAAAAAAAAATCTGCATTCAATTATTTATAAATGTACAAAAGGTCAACTACATACAAAATTACCTTAATAATAAAAAAGAAACAAAAATAATTAAATTTCATGATTACGAGTATCTTAACTAAACAGGAAATCTATCGTCTTCGTTAGAAGAATACAAAATATTCTAAAATATAATCAAGTTAATTCTAGATGAAAAATTTTAAATGGTTAATTTAGTCCTAAATTATATTTTCTCACATTCTTTCTAAAATTGGTGAATTTATTCTTCATTTCTAGTTTAGATATAATATTCTAAAACTTGAATTACTTAACTTAATTGTATTAAATTTTTTATGCATTCTTTGTATCAAATTGCTGCAATCTCAACTACAAAGATAAGATAACTCTAGCAATATTCATTTTTTCAACTTGAGCAAAAGTCTATAAGTAATCAATTCCATAATTTTGGTGAAGCTTTGTTTTCCATTATTATTATTATTATTATTATTATTATTAGTAGTAGTAGTAGTAGTAGTAGTAGTAGTAGTAGTAGTAGTAGTAGTAGTATCGTTATTATAAATATTTATTGATCACTATTATTTGTATTTCTATTAGTATTATTATTTATTTATTCTTTTTACTTATTGTTTGTTACTTATTTCATATTTTATTTATTAAGTATTTATTATTTATTTACTTATTTTTCTTGTTTTTTCTTTTTATGGATCATCTGAAAATAATCTATCTATTAATTAGAGGTAAAACTGCGTATTATTAAACTTCTCGAAAATTTGCATACCAGTAAAATTTATATAAAATTTTGTTATTATTATTGTTGTTATTGTCATCGTGTAGTAGTCTTATACTTCATTATATAAACCTACTTAAAGGCCACAGGCGTCCTCCCACCCAGTAGTAACTACTTTTAATACTATAGGCATTTGTCGCTTAAAGCGCTCATTATGAGGATTAAAACAAGCCATTAGTGCTTGGTTTAAGAAATTCTGATAAACACCATCATTCTTTCATGCAAAACTAGCATGATCCTTCTTTAATTTATTTTTATGAATAACTTCTCTAGGTATTGTTTTTCTTGCTTATATTGATAATATTATTATTATTGGAACTG
The DNA here is from genome assembly GCA_025531955.1 of Erythroxylum orinocense. Classification (NCBI taxonomy): domain Eukaryota; kingdom Viridiplantae; phylum Streptophyta; class Magnoliopsida; order Malpighiales; family Erythroxylaceae; genus Erythroxylum; species Erythroxylum orinocense. The sequence continues at coordinate 24,889,336 of JANZLX010000211.1, read as the reverse complement.
ACATTAATGAGATTCAATAACTTGAAACCTCCCTTCATGATTCGTTTTCATATGAAATAACTTATGTCGGCTTGAAGTAGTAAAGAAATCTTTACAAATTAGCAAAAGTGTTTGAATAATATATGCTAAATTGCCTAACCTTTAAGATTTCTTCAATTTAGTGCCTAAGTCTTTTAAATTTTTTAATTTAATAACTAACCTATTATAATCTTAATAACTTAGTTTAAAAAGTCAATTCTATTAATATTTTATTGATTTGGTTAGCGGATTTTTTTGTCTATAACATGTAGGGATTTACGTGAAAAATTAATTGTCATAACCTTTTTGGCACATTAAGTTAATTGTTTTAGTTCACATAGATAATTATTTGACAAATAATTTTTCATATAGATGCCTATATTTCATGATCAAAGAAGGTTTCAACATTTAAATTAGTAAAATACTAAAATAATTAATATTTTAAATTGAGTTGTTAAATTTATAAAAAATTAGTCACTTAATTGAAGAATTAAAAAATTTAAACGCTAAATTTAAAAACTTACAAAAAGTTGGAGCGTAGTTTAAAATCTATTACCCTAAAGTATTTTAATAACGTCATTCACTTTGGGGGCTTACAAAGATATAGTACTCCAGATGATACTCCTACGTAAGTTAATGTCAAATATCGACGAGATGGTGATTGCGGACAAGATGATGGTGATCCCATCCAGGATCTAATATTATATCGGAGACTACCTGAGAACCTAGTTTACTTGACTATTATTGGAACAAATACATCATTTGCGATCAACATAGTGAGTCAATTTACAGCTTCACCTCAACATTTACATAAGGTATTGGTTCTTCTCTTCATCTCGTTGCGTATTGGATTGGTTGCAGTAATATGTGACGTTCTACTGTAGGTTGGTGTGTATACTTAGATGATGTATTAATATTTTAGAAGTGTAAAAAACAATAAATGAGTTTCCAAATCCTCAAAAGATTTCATACCATGCTATATCATCAATATGTTCTGAAATTACTTGGTTAGGTAGCTTACTCTCTTAATTGAGTTACTCAAAATTTAATCCTACTCCCTGCATCCGGACAATATAAATACTATTCATATTTTTGTTAAATTAAGGCTTTTAATTTAATGATTTTGATGATAACAATCAATAATATAATATTTCAAAATTTTAGATTTATTTAATTAGATTATCTCATTTATTCAAAAAGATAACGATATAAATTGAAATTATATAATTTTGTTATTTGTTTGCAATGAAAGGACAAAAGTTTAACAATTTTTATTTTGCAGAAACCATCTTGACAACCTTATTTGAAAAATGAAAAACAGTTCCACAAAATCCTAAAACCTTTCAATCACTAGAAGCTGAAGCAAGATATAAAATGCACTACCAGAAATGAAAGGTGGTTGTTAGGCATATTCTGCCTCCTATCTTATTTGATGATATTGGTATTGCTATCTTTCCTTACTGCCTTTTAGTAGCTAGCATAATTTCCTTACCTTAAATGAAATTGTGTGTGATAAGCTGGTAAGATCTTTCTACACTCACATTAGAAAAGATATTATTGATGGAAAATTAGTGATTATCTCATAGGTTTGTGAGTGCGAGATTATGATAACAAAAGAGATTGGGAAATTTTCTAGACATAACCCCTATTGGCCGCACTGATTTTCCATATCACGACCTAGGAGAAGTTATTTGATCCATCTGTCTTCATACTGAAAACACCTAAGACTGAAAATCCTTGTGTAAACAGTTGAATCTTCTACAAAGATGCCTTGCATCGCTTTCTGCCACATCAATTTTCCTACGAAGCAACTCTGTTGAAAGATGCAGTCTCCTAGACACCTATGTTATCTACAATTTGATCAAAGATAATCGAATGAATCTGCCCTTTATGATTATCGGATTTATGTTAGATAAAGGGATTCATAAGAACACCAATAGGTTTTTATCTAATGGGATGCTTTTGATGAAAATACTTGCCCATTAAGGTGTTTCGTTTGACAAATTGGAATGGTATGAGCCTGCCAAATACCATTCTTACATTCCCTTTCAATTTAGATACAAGTTAAAAGACAACTTCTAGGTGGATAAGAAGATAGAATGGATTGTAGAGGTCATGGGGCCTTCTCAAGAGTGCCAGATCCTATTACCTTTAAAGATGCTAACACACTTACATTTCAACAATGAGTGTGGGACATCAGGTTCACTTAAGACCAAATGCATGCTATGATGACCCACATGCAGGGAAAAATCAATGACATGAAGATCTTTCTTCAGACCCTCATTGACACTCCTAAGGAATATTTGTCTTGAAAACCTTTTTTTTCTTGAATATTTTGTGAAATTTTAATCTTGAATATTTCGTGATGGCCTGAATATTGGTATTGATGACTTTGTTTGCATGTTTAGTCTTGTTTATAGTTTATGGTGACTAGTTTTTACCTTTGAATATTTATGCTACGCTGTCTCTTTTATGCTTACATGGTTCTTCTATCTGATCTGTTTAATTTCTTTCCCTTCTTTTTGATAATGACAAAGGGGGAGACTAGAGAGGAGATGATAGATGGTATGTTTTGCTAATTTTGAAATGCTTTTATGGTTTGAAATCTGTTAATATGATAGGGACTCGATGTTGGGCTTGATATTAATATGTTTAACTATATGCTTGCGTCTAAGTTTCTTAATGGTAGTAGAGGTTCCTTCTAATCATGGTTGTGCATAAGGACATATAAAGATTACAGGTACTTTTTGAAACCCTTCACAATTACTTAAATCCTTTGAAAATATATATGTTATTTCTTGTCACCATAAAAAAGGGTAGATTGTTAACTTAAGGATTTTATTTTACTGATTTTGATGATAACAATCAATAATATAACATTTAAAAAATTTAGATTTATTTAACTAGAATTTCTCATTTATTCAGAAAGACAACGATATAAATTGAGGTTATATAATTTGGTTTATCTATTTGAAATGAAAGGATAAACATTTAACAATTCTTATTTTGCAGGAACCATCTTAACAACCTTATTTGAAAATTTGTTGAAGATAGTGAGGAAGATGTTTTAAGATAGTCAAAGCCGATTCAATCAGTTAGTCTATGATAAAATTGAAGCAACGACTAGTAAAAGGGAATTCCTATTTAAGGGGGAGCTACTGCATTCAATTATTCACCAAATTTTCTGAAATTCATTAGTAGCATCAATACTCTCGAAAGTCATACCCTCTATGTTCTAAAAAATGAAAACACTCTATTGAGAAATCGTTATTCATTGAAGCTTATATTGAGCAAATCCGACTTTCATTTGTTGAGAGTTTGTAGAGACTGATCAAATACTACTAATGTGAAAGGTTGAAGAACCTTGTAAAAGATGTAATTGTGAGCTTGGAGAGGCTCGTCAAATTACTACTTGGAGAGTTTTAGTAAAATACTCAAGTTGGATACTTGGGGACTAGATGTAGGCTTAGTTATAAGTCAAAGCAGTATAAATTGGTTGTGTCATTCTTTTTGTTCCCTTAACTTTTAAATTTCCACGTTATAGCTACTTTTGTTTTCAAATTGTAAGAGGCTCCTTTTGTTTTAAATTTTAACCACCTGTCATTTATACGAATTGATAGTAACTTGCAAAAATTTTCAAGTCACACACAATTCACCCCCTTCTTGCATGTGTTTGCTTTATCAATTTTGACAAATCTTGTATTTCATGAGTGTGTGAAACACATTAAGGTGAATTTTCACTCAATCTGTAAAGCTTTTGACAATAAATTTATTATTTTTCCCTACATCATTACACATCGTCAGATTATTGATGTTTTCTCAAAATTTGTCCCTCCTACTCGTCATTAGTTTTTGTTAAATAATTGAAAATTTTTAATTTACTAGCATTAATTTGAGGAGCGATGTAAATAACAAGTATGAAGATATGTTCAATGGTAGCTATTAAGAGATAGTTATAACATATTTGTAATTATATACTATAATTAGATTAAAATATTCTGCTATAATTGGGGGATATTAAAATTCTGACTTGTGTACCTTTCTTTAGTTTTGTTAATAGGCATCCTGTAATCCCTTAGATGTTCATGAAGGGTTACAGGATAGATGGAACTAATTATGGAAAGTAAAGCATCGAAGTTCAGTCACCTGAGAGAACTGAGGACTAGCTTCGGCAACTTCAGTTTAACTTTATAGAATCCACATAAAATTTTGAACAGAATTTGACATTTACAGGATTGAAAATATTCATACAAGAAGGAAGGATAACCTGGATGTTACTTAGTACAGAATTTCACCACGGTAAAGTTTCTACTCAAAAGTATGTTGCATGGTCACAAATCCAATAAGAAGTGCTTCAACGAGCCCAACATGACATCTCCTAATATCAACTCTCTTCATTTTTTTGGGCGTTGGATTAACAATTAACAATCATCATTCAAAGCCTCGAACAACATTACTGAATACAATACACACATTGAATAGATAGATGTTAGTGCATCATATTTTAGCAATATAGCCAATACCAAAAGTAGAAAGTTTAAGCTATGAAAGAACCTAAATCCATGATGCGAAAAGTCACTATTCTCAATGATAATACTCGCATTAAGCATGCTAACTAATTGACAAAATGGTTCTCACTATTCCATCCCACTCCAGCATTCTAACTAAAGTGGCAGTAGAGAAGCAAATAGAAGCCTAACCCATCAAAGATATCTACAGTTTGCAAATGTTAATTATTAAAATCTAAATAGAAATAACGTGAGAATCAAAACATATTTATATAACTAATCAGTTGAATAAATATCAATTACGAAGTTTTGTTTTATAATCCACAGGATAATAACCTTATATAGATCCTTCTACTCGTGTTATTCTTGTTCAAAATTTTCTTTCTTATCTCTAAATAAGGATGACATTTTGGATTGGGTCTAGCCTAGCTTAATTCGATCCGACCCAAAATCAATAGGTTTGCCTTAAGTTGACTAAGTTTTGGATTAGATTCAATCTTTTTAAATTTTTAGACTTCGATTTAAGTTTAGATTTGGGTTTGATTGAACCCAAGTTTACTATATTATTTAGTGACATTTTCAAGGTTTTTGTTATACTTTTCAACTCCTTTTGTTGGTTATTGTGCTTAATTTGATGAGTACTTGTTTTGAATTAATGTGATTTGAGGGTCAAATTATCATAATTAATTAACAATTGCACTCCCTTAAATTGTAGGACAATTCATATTACAAATTATTACTTTTCATTGCAGGTCTGAAGGGGAGTAGAGCCAATTCAAGAAGAGTATAACCAAAATGGAACAAAGAGACTCGTCTCGTCGCGGCGAATCACTCCGCAACGTGTCATGAAGAACAGCTCATCGCGACGTCACTCAGTCATTTCGTCGCGGCGCATGAAGAGAAGACGCGTTGCGACATGTTTCGATTCCTACATCGCGGCGAGCAGGCAAGAGCAGCACGTCGCGACGACAAATAATTCACTCACGTGCAGCCGGGGATCCGAACATTAAATGAAAAATAGTCTCACTATTTGAGCCCAACCCGCAACCCATCCTATAAAAACCTTTCAAAATTAGGTCAAGGAGTCGATTTTTTCGTTCAGAAAGAAAGAGGAGAAAGTCGAGCAAGAGAGAAAAAAAAGAATGGAGAGCTTGCGACCTTACAGCCCAGGGTTCCCTTCGAGGTTCCCTGGGGATGTTTTCTGTATAGTTTTTATCTTCTTTTCTTTTGCAGCTGACCTCCACCATGGGTAGCTTGGAGTCGTGCGAGTTGTAGGGCTTTCGGTTGCTATGCGTGGCTAGGCTTTTCTTTTCTCTTGAAGATGCAGTGATGGCTGGAGTTTACCGAGCTTAAAAGGGGAGTAGCTTAATCTATAATTTAGCTATGATTTATGAAAGCCTAGGTCTAGGATTTGTAACTCGTAGTGAAGCTACTTGATTTTAGCTTAATCAAATGTTGAACATTTTGTGTGTTGTTTGGATTAGTAGTTTACATTGTCAGGTCTAGCTACATTGTTATGAACTTCTGGGTTAAGGGTTTATTGCTTTGTAGTTAGATTTGCTTGATTAGAGTTTAATTAAGCGTTGAACAATGTAATGTGTTATGGATTTGTTTATGTAGAACTTTGTGCTTAAATATATGAGGTCTCATATATGTCAAATTGTGATCTTGTTGATTCTCTTTTATCTGCATGGTTGTGCTTGATATTTAGTTGATGCTAGGTTTCATTTGACCATTTGCATTGGCAAATCCACCGCACATACTAAGATGCTTTTTACAGGGTTTTAAGCAATAGGTTATTTGATTAAAACCTTGGACTTAAAGAGTCCTTTAAGGTTCTAAGGCTTAAGAGCACTTAATGGGGTCTAGAGAAATGGAGTCGGGAGTGACAGGAGTTCATTTATCAAAACCCTGGACTTAAAGAGAGCCCTTTAAAGTTTACCATTCAAACTTAGTGATTTCTAATCCTATCCGCACACACACTAAGATGCACTTAACGGGATCTTGAGCAATGGGGTTCCTTGATCAAGATCCTGGACTTAAAGAGTCCTTTAAGGTTCTAGAGCTCAAGAGCGCCTAATGGGGTCTTGAGAAATGGAGTCGGGAGTGACAGGAGTCCATCGATCAAGACCCTGGACTTAAAGAGAGTCCTTTAAGGTTTTCCATTCAAACTTAGTTTTGAAATATGATAGCCAAAGCTCATTTTCAAGAGGATTTTATCACTTGTTTTTATCTTTTCATTCTCTATTTTCCAAAAAATCCAAAAATACTTTTTACAAGCTTTCTGCATTGCATTTTAATTCTTTAACATTTTCAAAACCAAACCCCCTTTCCTTACTAATTTCGCTTGCACTTTATGACATATAGGCTAGCGTAGGTCCATTTCATTAGGTTTCAATTAAGTGAGACGACCCGAGGTTACATCCTGTACTACAATCCTTGGTATAAATTATTTTTGACCGGTTTCTAAGGATCGAACGACGAGCCGCGATCACGCATGCGTTAAACGCATGCCAAATTTTAATTGATTTTGATTTTTTAAGGTAAATAGTTGTATTTCAATTTGCTTTAAAAAAATCTTGTCATTTTGGTCTCAAAAATATGTCAACATATTCAACCTAGTAGTCAACACAAATTAAACACAAATCACACATTCTATCATAAAAATAGGATTGAAATCACATGTAAATGCATAGAAAAATATAAGAAAATTCAATCCTATCATAAAGGATTTAAAGTCTATAACAAAAGAAATAAGAGGATAGAAGAATCAATACATGTAGTATTTGATAAAGCACTACCCTCAACAACAACTACTGATTTAGATAATGAAGAGCATACTTTGGTCCCTAAAGATACATTAAAAACTCAAAGTGCACCAATAATACCTTTAGATTCACAAGATCAAGGACAGAAAATGCTCCTTCTCTAAGTACACCTCAACAGACTCCTATATTGTAAAGGACATCAGATACTCATAGCGGAAAACACCAAGAGAATGAAGAGGTTTTGATACAGTTCAATATATTTTTGGAGACCCTTCAAAAGGTCTAAAGGATAAAAGCATCCTTCAAAAATAATTGTGTTACCTTTGTTTCACAACTAGAACCAAAAACTACTGAAAAACCACTTGTTGATGAAAACTAGACTTCATCTATGAAAGATGAACTAAACCAGTTTGACAGGAATCTGGTACCTTATCCACAAAACATATCATTCATTGGAACGCATTTGGTATTTAGAAACAAACTAGACGAAAATGGTAAGGTGGTAAGAAATAAAGCTAGACTTATAGCTCAAGGCTATAAACAACAGGAATGTATTGATTTTTATAAGACTTATGCATATATTGCTAGAATGGAATCCATTAGAATTTTACTTGCTTTTGCATGCTATAGAAATTTTAAATTATTTCAAATGGATGTTAAAAGTTCTTTTTTGAATGGATATATTAATGAAGAAGTGTTTATTAAGCAACCTCCAAGTTTTGAGAACTCAAATCATATATATTATGTGATGAAATTAACAAAAGCTTTGTTTGGCCTAAAGCAGGCTCCTCAAGCATGGTATGACAAGTTAAGTAATTTTTTGCTTAAGAATAACTTTAAAAGAGGAAAGGTAGAAACAACCTTATTTATTAAGAAAAAGGAAAATGACTTGCTTATAGTTCAAATATATGTTGATGACATAATATTCTGTGCTACTAATCAATCTTTCTGTGAAGAATTCTCAGCTTTAATGCAAGGGGAGTTTGAGATGAGATGGGGGAAATATCCTTCTTCCTTGGATTGCAAATTAAGAAAAAGGAAAAGAAATTTTTATTAGTTAAGACAAGTACACAAAAGAACTTATCAAGAAATATCAATTTCAAAATGTCAAACCTATAAGAACTCCAAGGTATACTGGAACTAAGCTTGATAAGAATGAAGAAGGCCAGGCTACTAATGAAACAAAATATAGGGGAATGATTGGTTCACTTCTATATCTCACAAGTTCAAGACCAGATATTATGCTTAGTGTGAGTCTTTGTGCACGCTTTCAATCAAATTCTAAAGAAAGCCACCTTTAAGCAATCAAAAGGATTTTTCATTATCTTTTAGGAAACATGTACTTTGGACTATGATATCCAAAAACATATTCATATAACATGGTTGGCTACTGTGATGCAGATTATACAGGTGATAAGGTTGACATGAAAAGCACAAGTGGCTATTGTCAATTCCTTGGTGAATGTTTAGTCTCTTGGTCATGTAAAAAAACAAAATTGCGCAACACTTTCCACAACTAAAGCAGAAAATATAGCAGCTGTTAGTTGTTGTGCTCAGATTTTGTGGATGAAACATCAACTTCAAGATTTTTCTCTAAATTTTAATCATATTCTTATATTATGTGATAGTACAAGTGCAATTAATTTATCTAAAAATCCAGTGCATCATTTTAAGATTAAGCATATAAAAGTTAAAAATAACTTTCTTATAGATCATGTCTTAGAAGGACCAATTGAATTATTTCATGTTAACATTGAAAATCAATTAGCTGATATCTTCACTAAACCACTTCGAAAAGATAGATTTTGTTTACTAAAGAAAGAACTTGGTAGGCCCAAATTATCAGATATCTAATTCTGTTTGAATATTTTATGCTACTCACTTTTGCAATTATATTAACCTACTCCTTTTAGAATGTTACTTCGAAGGCTCCTATCAATTCAAAAAGGGAAAAGTAACCTTGTCCAAAAGGCGCAGTTACTAAACGATGTAGTTTTAGGTTTTGGAAACACGCATGCAGTACTGTCAGTTTTTTCAGCACATGACTAATAGAAGATACAGGAAGCCATCACACTTCTGGGAACGCGTACGATCTTTCATCTTCACACAAAACCCATTCTACGGCTTTTATGGTGCGTACAGGTTCTTGACAGAAACAAACTGCACTTATGTTTTTTTTTTCGGTGTAAATCATCCGATTTTCGGCACACAGAGGTAACCGACTAATCCGGACTCGCCACAGGAGCTCGCACTAAGCGGTAAATGGCTGACCACAAGATGCTCTCCATTCTCATGAGTGGGGATTCGAACTCCCCACCACATGGTTAAGGGGCAAGGTGAGCTTATCACCACACCACACCCTTAAACCGTCGCATCAGTTCCCATAAACCAAGCACATTGTCTTTTAGTTGAACAGAAATAATAGCCCTACGATCTTCCGACATGGCAGAATCTTCTTGCCACTTGGATCAGGTAGGATATAGTAAGTTAATAACATACATTCGATATAGTAAGTTAATAACATACATTCGCGTGACTACAACGCCTATATACATAAAGAATAAACATTAGAAAGTTGTCACCAAAATGTCTCAATAGATGAGCCCCACCAGATGGGTCACTTTGGACGGCTAAAACAGCACAGGTAAGAACTAAGAAGATTTTGCAAGGTTTGAATGTGATGAATTTGTACATTCTGATGTGACGTGTGATGATTTTTTAATCGATAATTATAATTTTATTTGGTCGATGTTAATTAATAACATAAAATATAATATAATAAAATTTATTTAAAATAAATAAAAATTTATAATATAATGTAATAAAATGTCCTTTAAAAGATGAATGTAATAAAATGTAATATATAATCAATAATCAATATACTTCTTATATTAAAAATAATTATTACAAGAGATTTATTATCTTATTATTAATTATATAAATTTTATTATTAATCATATACAACTTATAAAAATATGTTACGTTCCATTATGAAATTCTTAACTAAAATTGCCTATGTGACATGAGAAAAGGGCAGTTTCTTTTTCCAATTAAGGTTGTTCCAAGGTGCACTTTATTACTAATGAGCACACTTGAATTAATAATATCCTAATAATGGAAAATATATTTTGTAAATACATATGCGAAGTGATTAATCCATACCAAATTAAAAGGATTCAATAATTTTAAAATATGTATATCTAATTCGCTAGTTGAACTACATTGCCTACGTTACACTGTAGTGATGAAATATGGCTAAGGATTAATACGATTGGATGTAGTAAAAGAGGTGCTTTCTGGTACATATTGGTGTCCAAAATTTCTCATGTATAGTAGACAAATGGCTGTTTTTCGTGCTGAGTTGGGCTGATGAATGAAAATCGTAATTTTGACGTTAATCTATAAATAAGATGCTAACTCTTTTGATGGCATGAAACTTTTGACTTTTGCCATTAATAGTGACTGTACTCCATGCAGGGACGTAGCCAGCCAATGCATACCGGGGGCTCAAAACAAATTTTTTTAAAATCTTGAAGGGCTCAAATTCAAAAAATTATATTTTTATATAGAAAAAAATTAAAAATTAAAAATTTTTTAACTTTTTTTAAAATTTTAAAGGGCCCAGTGCCCTACTGGGCCAAACGTAGTTACGTCCCTGACTCCATGTCTTGTTTCAATATCTAAAATTGAAGATGTAATTATTATTATAGGACATTAGATAAACGAAAGTATAAAGATTTAAAATGTAGTTAATACTTACCCTTTTCCTGTTTTAATATTTACATTTCTTATAATTATCGTGCCATTCATAAATCTTTACCCTTTCTTGAAAATGAAATACTGCTGTGCCTGTCATAATAAAATTATGCGTAAAACGTTGATGATAAAATTATAAGGAAGACTTCTGTAATTAAGACTTTAATATTTTAATTAAAAGTTTATATTAAAACATTCTAATTATCTTTTAAATAAATATAATTACTAATTTTAATTACAATTTTGTTAACTTACACGTCACACTTTTTCTTTAGGTAAAGGGCTCCTATACAGGCAATAATATCATATTATGACACTCAACTAACCTTTTATAAAAGTCCGGGTTTTAAATGACTTTTATGTTATAAATTTAATATAAAGAATTGGAAGGACTAAGTAAGATGACGAGGCTGTATAGTATGAGTCTAGATCCTCTGTCTAATATTATGGTATTTTATTGTGTCTAATAAATCTCAGTCATTTATTTATGTGAGTCCCGTATGAGTTTCGCGTGGGTCCCGCAAAATAAATGGTTGATATTCTATGAGACAGAATAAAACAGAGTAATATTGGACAGAGGATCTGGACTCGTATAGTACACGGTAGAATGGCTTGTAACTGCCGATACCAAAACTTTTGACCTCCACTCCAATCCCTTTTCTTAGGGGGCGGTTGGTTTGTATGGAAGAATGGTAATAAGAATGAGAATGAATATAGTGAAGAATGAGAATAATTATTATCATTATAATTATGATCGTTGGTTAAGAGGAAGGAATGATTACCATTACCATTGATAGCGGTTGGTTTGTAAAAAATAATGTAATAAATTAATTACAATATATTAATTAATTAAATATTATAATTAATTAATTAGAGTATTTTAATTAATAAATAAATTATATTTCAATTAATTATATTGTAACTAATTAATTATTTTTAATTAGTTATAATATTTTAATTAAAATTTAATTAATTAGTTATAATATTTTAATTAATTAATTAATAACAATATTTTAATTAATGAATAATTATATTTTAATTAATAATAATATTTTAATTGATAATAATGTAATTAATTAATTAATATTAATAATTTAATTAATTGTGTTTTAATTAATTACAATACTTTAATTAATGAATAATTTTATTTTAATTAGTTATATTTTAATAAATAATAATATTTTAATTAATTAATTCATTACAATATTTTAATTAATGAATGAATTATATTTTAACTAATTATAGTAATTAATTAATTAAATTATTTTAATTAATTATATTTTAATTGATTAATTAGGTAATTACTATATGCAAAGTATAACAAAGTAATGACTCCTATTACTCTCCTATTTGAGGGGAATAGAGCATTACCTTAAACCTAGGAATGAAAACATTACCTATTCAATGATAGTATTTTATCAAACAATATTTTTCATTTCATGCTCATACCTATTTTTTCAAACCCCCAAAACAAGCACACCCTGAGTTAAATCATTTGAAAGCATAAAATATTTGTAAAATTTTCCAGATTTAACAAATGCCAGTTGAAACTGCTTGTCAAAAGCACAAAGAGGTGGATTAGCTGTGTCCTAAATTTACTGGGACTGATAAATCTAGAACTGCTAAGGTTCAATTCTGCTGTCTTCGATTTGAGAAAAAGGCGCTGAAACGAGTCAACTTATTGACATCTACGGCATCTCTTGCAACGTTTGGATTCGGCATGGCGTTCCATCCTTTTCCAGTTTTTGGAAGCTATAAATTAAATGACAAGAAAAATGCTTTTTCGTAGCTATCTTCGCCGGCAATAACAAATTTAGCAAGCCTAATTAGGAGCTCTTCCGAGAGCCAAGACACATATATAAGACTAGGAGAAATATACGCCAAAAGGAATTTTAATTTGCTACGTACAAAAGAAATATCTTATCCAATTGGATAAGATGAATATCTTAGCAATAAGATATTTATATCTTATCCAATAAATGTCTTATTGATAAAAGTACTTTTAAGAGGATAAAGTGCGTCAATTGGGAATGGATAAGGCTGATAAACAAGGAACCTTGATTGGTCTAAGATAAAGGGCTGAAATCTTTAGTTTTGGAAATGCTAACAAACTAATACAAATTTATTTGAAAGTGTCTGGGTTCATTTTTCTACTTATAGAATGTTTTATTTAAATTATATTGTTATTTGTCTCCTTTTCCTTTTCACAGGTGATCCTCTCGCAAGTTTTAAGTGTATGTCTTCGAACAAAACATGTTTTGCTCTCTGGCTATATATACGTTATGTTCTATGTTGGACGTGTCTTCGTGCCATATATATGATAAAGTCTTCAAACTCGGTATTACTTTTGGGTGTTTTTAGGATACGTTCAAACTGTGGCTTGCGTGTATTACTAATTTTGACGAGAAGTCTAAGAAATAGAGCAAATTAAAGATTGTATAGCCAAAGAATTTCACGTATCTTAGTCCATTCAAAAGGCTGTTAGCATTGGTACAGACAAACTAATTAGAGCGTAGATGACTATACTTGAGAGAATGCATTTCAGTGTCTAAAAGATCCTATTAGTCTAGTTAAGTATATCTATTTTAGGTTGATCGATTTATGAAATCAAAAGTAATACTAGGAGAAATACGTGCCTAAACATTTACATTTGATTGAATTTTTTCTTAATAAATTGTCTTATTATTGGTTCTTTCAACTACTTGGTTATATTTAGCTTTAATTTATATTTCTTTAATCAAAATCTATAAAAGTCATCTTTTATCTATTTAGTTTAGACTAGTTCGGGGCTCTAGGTTTTTTAGTCCATACTGATTCCTTAAAGGATACTCTAAGTCACTATTGTATTACTTTTTCTTTTTTTTAGAATTTAAAATGTATTGAATAAATAGAAAAGAATGATACAAAGTCTCTCAAGGTCCTTGGTAATAAGACCCAACTGTCAAAACCCAACTCATGTGTGCGTTTTGTCACAAACAAAAGAAAACACAATAAACCAAACCGGGACAATTGAACCGGCTACGCGTAGGTGATGAGAGAGACTCCAAATTAGGGCATAAGTAGTCGATACTTTCGCGACCCACCCAAAAGCTATTCGATTCGGAAAGTCAGGGGAGCCGGCTAGATGACAACGCTGGCGCTTCCCGAGCTCCTTCGTCTACCGCAAATTAGGGAAAACGCCTACGGTAAGTCCAAAAGATTGCGTGACGGGAGAGTCTGCACTATTGTATTACTTGCTAATAAAAGATATACTTGCCATATTTGTGGTTAAAACAAAGATGGTCTCCATAATAATAAACTTACCATCTATTTGGCAACATTTTTAGGAAAGCAACTCCTTTTTAAAAAATCTAATAACTATTTTTCTATTTTGTATATTTATTTTCTTATATTATTTTTATTCGTTTTTTAAATTAAATGGTATATTACTTTAGATAAAACTATTACACCATTACCAAAAATAATGAGTTACAGGCTAGATAAGCCCACCATTAGATTATAGAGTATCTAAAGGATTCAAGAAGTGAAGATTATAAAGCTAGATCATAATTGAGATCATTGAATCACAATCGCCATTTGTTCTTCATACTCAAGGAGAGGGAATATTGATATACTTGTTTAGCAAATTTGTCATCTACCTACGTTGATTTCTTTCTTTCTAGATGCTATAGATGGTTGATGATAGTAATAGAGGTGTTAAAACTAGGTATTTAAGTGACTTGAAGGTTGAACCATCTCAAGTAATGTCGAAGAATCTAACCTAACTTTTATATTATCTCAAACAAGGTTACTAAGTCATGACACTTGCATCTATTGCTAGAAAAATAAGTCTCAAACCAAGTTGATAATTGTCTAAAATTTGCTATTAGGCTTCTGGGGAGCCTTTGATATCACTTTATTATTAGGACTGTCAATATAGATGAGAAAGATTGACAGTTTATTAAATTCGACTCCCTATATAAGTCCAACATTTCTTTGAAAAGTACAATGTGATCCCACAGGTTTGTCATACTATTGTAGGGTTTCAATGGTGATATCTTGAATTTTAATAATAGAGGCTTGATTAGTATGATTATAGTGAAAAGCTTGCCCAAATTAAATATATTGGCTCTTGGTTTTTCTCTATGACATATTGAGTGACGCATGTCTGTGGTGACGTGCTGTGCATGGGGGATATGACATTATATTGATTTACAAACCTTTCATGACTAACGTTGCGTTTGGTTAGCGTCTCCGGTAGTTGGAGACGAAACGAAACAGAACGGAACGGAATAAAAACTGAAGACAGAGAACTGTTTGGTTTATGGTGAACAGAAGAGCCTGCTTTGCTATATCGGCTTCTGGTGTCAATTTCTTCTATTGGGTAATATAAAGTAGTTTACAGTTGGCCTCATGGGTTATAGGTTCGTGATAAGAAATTACAGGCCTATGATGCTAATTACATGCTTATTAAGATTAACTAATCATAATCTCAAGGTGAACACCAAATGATAATTATGAATTTATAGGTATCTAGATATTTTGGGTTTAGGTCTAAGCATGGAGGTATGATATTTAGGTTACTACGCTTTTAAAAGATTCTTATAAATTACCTAAAAAACTAAGTATTGAGATGCTTTTTGAAGTTTGTATTCCAACAATCAAATCAACAATCTAATTCTTGGAGATAATGATTCCTTGTATAGAAATTAGTGGATATGTGAGATTACAACACTTATCTCCATATCATGCAATATTTAAAGATTATTGGCTTAATGAGCCTTATCATTTAGCTTTGGCCTCTTATATATATTCCATATATATTAAGATGTGGTTTCCTCACTCTAAAACTCTGTAGCTCACTAGAGAAACTTCATAGTCACATCTCCCAACTGATTAAGGCTTAAGTTTAAAGGTCAATATTAGGGAAAAAAAAAGGTGAAAATTTAACCTTAACATGTTTACCAAATTACCAATTAGACCCTAACATTTAAAAGCATTCAAAATGATCATTAATATTTACAAAATATTCAAAATAAACTTTAAATAGATAAAAATTTAAAGAAAGTTAAGTCTCCGTCTATTACATGTCATGTCATTATTGATATAACAAAAAATTTATTATTTTTATTAGGTAAGTAGATCCTATTATATTATGTATATATCATGTGATAAAGTATAATATACATATTATATTAAACCTAAATTGATTTAACTTCATTTTCTTAATTTTGTTTTATTTTTAGTAAATCTTAAATAAAATTAATTAACATAATTTAACCTCAACAATTTGATCATACTCTAAACAAAGTTTTAAACATAAAAACTCCTAATTATTCAAAAGCTTTTCTCCATCCATATCATCATCACTTGACAACTTCATAGATTTTGAAACTTAGGCCTCTCCTAATGATATCTAGATACCCCTACGTAAACCATTTTTTTTTTATGCCAACAATGGTTAATTCAAGCTCAAATGTTAACAATTATATGCAATAGTTAGAATTTGATAAAAAAATTATATATAATTAAACTAAACAATTTAAATTAATTTAATTTAAATATAAAATGCGGATCCCTACTTATCACATAGCATATATATATGATACAATGGGATCACTTGTCTAATAAAAATAATAAATTTATTTCACGCTAATACTAACATGATACATAAAAGATTAAAAAATTAATTTTGTTCAAATTTTCTTCTATTTCATGTTCATTTTAAATGTTTTATAAACATAAGTGTTCATTTTAAATATTTTAAAGTTTTATGGTCTAACTTATATTTTAACATAAAATATTAAGATCAAGTTTGTACTTTTTTCCTATTATTAACCATAGAAGAAAAGAGTATGCAAAAGGTTTATTATGGTAGGATGCTATTTTGTTTTATTTACTTTATTATGGTAGGATGCTATTTTGTTTTATTTACTTCTACCTTCTTTTGCATTATTTAAATAATATCTTTCATTTAGTGAGATATTCATGAAAATTTTAAAGTAAATACTTATGTTAGTTTTAGTAAATAATGTTGAAAATTATTAAGAGAATAAGGTAAATTTTTAATTTTTAGGAAAATTAAGGAATTTTATTTATGATTTCTCTAATAGGATATTTTATAATAGATAAATTCATATTTTTTTTACTCCTAGATAAATTTTCTAGTGCATATATTAAATATCAAATCAAATATTGTAGATAAATCATATAATAAGTTGATGACTCAAAATTAAATGACAAAATCAATTTGGTTTAGCCGGATTTTGCTGGACTGGAATATCATTATTGTGATCCATGACCTTGAGTAATCTTCGACTATGGGTAACCTGCAAAACAAACAAAGACACTCCGGGGATTGTTTCCCGGAAGGTCCCTCCGACGCTCAAGTCAGTATTTTGAGAGAGTTTAGGTTGTTGTGAACGAAGAGACAACTAGGGCTTTTTGTTCGTACCTCAATCATGGTTGAACAGTACCTTATATATATTGCAGGTTGTCATTAGGTTTAGGCCTTCACGTAGGTCTTAGTGTTTGCATGGGAGATGACCTCTTACTACTGGGCTGTCAACGTCTGGGCTTGAAGTTGGGCCTCATTAGGCCGGGCCTCAGTAGGCCGACCCGACCATAAGCCCCCTACTCCTCGATTTTGATCAAAGAGAAGGATCGAAGGAGTACGTGAAGATTGTGCGGCCCAATGGTACGGACTGCTTGCTATCAGATCGATTGGTCGGGTTATTAGGATATAAGACCGGGTGCTCGGCGCGCGATAGTGCTGGATGATAGCTCGGTGCATGCCCTATGAGGGCGGTCTAGTCTCGACAGTAGGGTTAATTATGATCTGGTGATTCATATCTTCTAGGCTTCGTTTGAGATCTGAAACGATGCGCCTTTTCAAATATCGCACAATCGTTATGTGTTGGGGCCGGTTGAGGATGTTGGAATTCAAAATGCTTGGCGTAATTATTGTTGACGGTCCACATTTTCTGGGGGTCATCGAAATCTGGAACGTCGCGTATCTTGGACAGCCACACATTTACCGCGCGCGGTTATGTGTGTCCCCTCGTCTGCCGCGCTGCTCCAGCCACTTAGCTTTTTCCACGTAGTCGATCCGGATTAGTATGTTTGTCCGATTGATGCTATAAATCCTGCAGCGGAAAGTTTTTTCCTTGTTCTGTATGGCTTTTCTTTGCCTCTGTCTTTGCTTTTTTGTTGTGTTGCCAGAATGCGTCTTTCACTGTCGTCCCCTTGTCGGATTTCAGTCATCGGCCAGACGTATTCTTTCTCCTTTTTTCCCTCCAGAATGGCCTTATAGTAGTCAAGATAGAGTGAGAGGTAATCCCTGACGATTGAGATAGAGCGAGAGGTAATCCTTGACGAGGTCCTGTGATAGTGAAAACTGTGGGCTTGTAAAGAATTTGGCTGTCGCAGAACTCGTCAGCACAAATATACCAGAACCTATAATGGACAGATGGTTTGACTTTGCCGTGGAGAGGTTCATTGATAATTCTTGCAGTAGGCCGGGTAGGAAAGATAGTATTTCTAGAATAGGAAAGCTCATCTGGTCGAGCTTGTGAC
>JANZLX010000211.1:24773750-24805761 GCA_025531955.1 Erythroxylum orinocense | reverse complement strand
TCCTAACACACAACAAGTCTTCTTTCTTTCTTTTAATGAAGCTAAAAAGACCAAATTACCCCTCCTTCAATGCCTTAAGTCTTTCCAACTTAAGTGTTCTTCCTAAACTACCCCTTATACAAACTTACTACCTTAACACTAAATTCAATTAGCCCATTTCAAAAAGCCTTACTCACATTGTCAAACTAATTAAACCCAACATAATCAAACTACTTGGGGCTAACATTTAAGATTGGTCCAATTTAGTTTAAATTTTCTTAAAGATTGTAAAGATTTATGAAAGGAATAGTTGTCTTATTTCATTTATGTAAATGTTTATATATACACTTGGTGAATGAATGTGAATCATTCAATCATAACAGAAATAAATCAAATGATTGTAGGGTATTCTGTTGAAACAGAAAGTGTAAGACAAGTTATATTAGCTGGTTGAGGAATTTTCCTTTATGCCTTTTGTGTTTTCTCTTCTTATAGCCGCACTCAAACAAAACTGAGGGCTTAGAACTAGGTTTAGTTTGGAGACTAAAAGATTAAATCTTGTTAAAGTGAGAGGCTTCATAAGGATGTCGGCAAGTTGCTCTATAGTACTAACATATTTGATTTCCAAAGTCCCATTTTCGACCTTATCCCTGATTAAATGTACATCTACTTTTATGTGTTTTGTTCGTGAGTGAAAGATGGGATTTTGAGATAGCAATTAAGCTTCGTTATAGTTGCACCATAGAGTCGGTTTGTAAGGAAAAGAAAACCCTAGCTTAGAGAGTAATAATGTGAGCCATAAAGTTCAGCAAATACTTATGAGAGAGCTCGGTATTCAGCTTCGATACTTGATAAAGTGACTATGGATTGCTTTTTGGAGGTCCAGAAGATAAGTTTACCACTAGGAAGACACAACCGTTGGTGGTAGACTTTCGATCATCTGATGAGCTGGCCCAATCGGAATCACTGTAGGCTTGAAGGGCCAATGGTGTAGACGAAGGATGAAAAAGCAATCCCAGAATGGAAGTGCCTTTTAGGTAACATAGTACACGTTTACAAGCAACCCAATGAGTATTTAGTGGATTTACTAAGAACTGGCTTAATTTATTTACACCGAAGCATATGTCTTGTCTGGTGTTACACAGATATTGAAGTGCTCTTACAATGTTTCGATAGAGATTTGGATGCTCAAAAGGTGTGCCATCATGAAATGATAGCTTGGTTGTTGTGGTGATTGGAGTGGAGCAAGGTGTGCATAATGACATGTTGGCTCTACGAAGCAAATCTTGGATATAGTGACTTTTTGAAAGGTACAAGACATTACTATTTTGGTAAGCCTTAAAGTTGAGAAAATGATTTACACTTCCAAGTGTTTCTAATGCAAACCAAGACTGTAATTGATTGATCACTTTGTGGATTGCTTGAGATGAGTTTCATATGATGAATATGTCGTCCATGTAGACCAATAATATTGTAATGTCACCTTGATTGTGTGAGTAGAACAAAGATATGTCTAACTTGGAATTGAGAAAGCCCTACTGATACAATGTATGTTTAAGTTTATGGATCCAGGACCTAAGGGCTCGTTTTAAACTATAGACAGACTTAGCTAACTTACAAACATGATGTGCCTATGTTGTGGTTTCAAAACCTTATGGTTGACTAATATAGACAGTTCCTTACAGATATCCATTCAAAAATGCAGAGTTAATATCAACTTGTTGGATATCCTAGTGATTGGAAATAGCAAGTGACACAATAACTTTGATTGTTGAGACTTTACCAACCAGACTAAATGTAGCACCCCCTTACCATATGGTATATAACGAGACGCCAGTAGGACATACCAGTATATATCCTATGATAATAATGTGCTATGTTCAATCGCTACATTCACTTAACATGACATCATATATCTTTATTCTCTTATAAATGTCATTAAGAAAGTCACAATATTTTAAAACCCAAAATTTTCTCATTTCATTTCATAAAAACCAAAGATCTACAATATGTCTTTCAATATTCCCTACATGTACATCATCATAGCCTAATACAAAAGTGCTACATGAAAGAGGAAATACACAAAATCTATCTAATTTGTTTAAAACCCAGTTGACCGACCTTTGAGCCATTTCTTCTTGTTCCTAAAAGTAAAAGTGTCCCGCAGTAGGTAAAGTCGCCCCTCGGTCCTAAAAAGTCAACGTTGCAATTTTGGTGAGTTTTGTAACTTAATAAGGTAATCATCATCGATGGTTCACTCAATTCCTGCGTCACATCAATACACGTAACAATTTGTTCACATCTTTGCATAATTGATCATATATCACATTCTCACTTAAGAGTAGACAATTTTGCATTTCAATCAATCAAATAAACTTATTAAAATGCACATAAAATGCTCATGTGACTCTTTTCCAATTATTACATTGTTGTGATCGAGTGCCTAAATTGTCCCGTATCAATTGTGGATACCGGGCTCATTCATGTTGTTCCTTATCCGTTGGGGATATAGAGCTCATTTTACATAGTGAGCCTTTGGCTCTTAATCACATTTAGAGCTTTAAGCTTTTGGCGGCAACTCAAGTCACAACTCTCATTATCTGATCATGCATTCATGCATGGACTGCATCTCTCATTATCAATCATGTCATGAAACATTTAGTTCGTTGCATTCACATTCATTCAACAATTCAAACATAGTAAAATCAAACAATTAATTGAGCGAGACCATCTAGGTTACTCACCAGTCACTCCTGAAGCTACCACCTGGAAGTTCCGGTAACGTTTTGAGGTTGACGTTCTAGTTGCTACTCTATATCACAAAATATACGCATATCACAATTTGGAACAATTGTAAGTGTTTAAAAATGCACATGTATATATATGAAATATGCACAATGCATATTCATGACAATCCCAGGTATTTATCCATTAGTTTTGTCACAAAATCAATCCTATATCAAGTCTCATATAAGTATAATTTATACTTAGGTTTATACCTCAATAGAATCATTAAAAATCATAATTTATAACTCATTGTATCACCTTCAGATTTTTCCCAAAAACTGACTTTCGGGTCTACTGTTCGGGATCATTTAGACAATGAAAATGAAGTAATTTGGTTATACTCTCTTAAATTTCTTCCTCTAACTATCCTCTAAACAATCTTTCTCATCTCAGACCATCATCTTACAACTATTTTGCAACTCTAATTTCATTCATGTGGTCATCTCTAAAAACACCCATATATTCATATTTATGCCCCCTCAGTGAAGAGAATCAGAGCATATAAAAAAATTGTCTTTTATAAATTTCTACACTAATATCATATACATTTTCATTGTTCTATCAACTCCAAAATCATTTCTATGCAATCTTATAACATTTTTATTGTCAAAACCAAAAATCCCCAGATCCATATTTTCATCTTTTATTCACGGTGAACATGAAAAATGTCTATTTTTCTATTATTCATGACAGGATAATAAATCACCATTTTTGTTTCATAAAATAACAACTCTAAATGATTAACAAGATACTCACTTGATAAAACTCCAAAATCTTCAAAAACTCCAAGAAGCCCTAACTCTCATGCAGCCTCGTACATCATCTGAAAGGTGGTTTAGGTTAGGTTTTTCTTAAGGAAAAAGAAATAGATAACGAAGTTGGAGTAGCAAAAGGTAGATGAAAGCAAGATATAACTTTAGTGAAGGTTTCGGTGAATCAAAAGTCCATGAAGGAAAAAGCTTGCAGAAGATAGTTTTGAAGAAAAGACTAAGTAAAAAAGTAACTTACTCTTTCAAGTATAAAAGAAACATGAAATGGGTCTATTAAGTCAAGAAGACTTCACTTCTTCTATTGATTTTGATGAAAGTCAAACAATAATAACAATAGAAGTGTGTGAACTGTTTTGATAAATTTGTTAAGTGTGCAGATAAATATATGTGGCACAATTCATCAAATCAAGATGATATTTAAGTACAAGTTGAATAAGATGAAATGTCTAAGATGTATCAAACGAAGTGATTAAGTCTCATATGGATCAGATGAAGTGCTCAAGTCTCAGATGGATCAAAATGCTTAAATCACAGATGGATTAGACGAAGTGCTTAAGTCACAGATGGATCAGACGAAGTGCTTAAGTCTCAGATGGATGGATCATACAAAGTGCTTAAGTCACAGATGGATCAGACGAAGTGCTTAAGTCACAGATGGATCAGACGTTAGACGCATCTAAGCAAGACGATGTAATTAAAGAATGTACTTGAACGTCAGTTAGTTGGAGTTGGTTACAGGACTCAATTAATAAAAGACTCTAGAAGATTTTAAAGATTCATATCTTAGACGATTTAACACAATTCAACTTTACTCCATATGTCTCTAAAAGTCATTATTCTTATTTCTATTTCCATTATCAATTCCGGTAATACCCCACAACTTCGAAAATAAATCCTAAAATTCACCAAAGTTCAAAATTAACAACTGCGCTCTCTAATTAAATTTTCAATGCAAAAATTTCACAATTCTCAATGATATCACATCACAATTTAATTATACCCAGAATTATCCATGAATGTATGTATAATTATTTTCATGTGCAAAAATTCACTATTCACGTGTATGCGTATATCATATAATGCATGAATATGCAATGCATTTCTAATCTCTCAGTACTCTTTCATATTTACAATTTTAGCCTTAATATGGATAACAAGATGTTACACTAAAAGTCACTAAAAAATCAATGCTAGGGGTTTAATCTAACCCTTTGGCAACAAGATAAGCTTTGTATTTAGAAATAGTCCCATCAATATTGTATTTAGACTGAAACACCCATTTTGTACTAAGAATGTGAATAGTAGGTTCATAGGGAACAAGTGTCCGTGTATTGTTTTATTATAAAGCATGAAATTCAGCTTACATAGCTTGAAACCACAGATGATCAGTTAAGGCTTCTGATACTATTCTAGGTTTAGTGTTTGGGGTTAAAACAAGAGTGATAGAGTAAAGTTTTGGTTTAAAAATACCACTCTTGGAGCAAGTTTGCATAGGATAAGTGTTCTATGGTAATGTCAAAATGGTGTTAGGTGCAATGTTTGATATAGTGGGCAAAATGGGATTGGGTGAGGTGTTTTGGTTATGCAATGGGTTTATAGTGTTTTGTGTGGTTGTATGTACTGGTGAACAAGGATTCTGAGTGCTTACCTATCTGTTGGTTGAGGCTATTGGTGACTGAAAATATTCTTCCGTAGAGGAGTGATTCGAGACTTGCTTTTGATAGGATGAGGTTGAGGATACAATGGATATAGGAAGACTTGGTGAAGCTATATTTTTGCTTGACTGTGTGGGAAAAAGTTGAGGAAATGGAAACTCTTCCTCATTGAATTCTACATGGCGAGAGATAAAGATCTTGCCTTGATTATTTAAGCATTTATAGCCTTGATGCATGGAACTATATCAAAGAAAAACACATTTGGTAGTATGAAAGCCGAATTTATGGTGAGAATAATATCTTAGATAAGGAAAACAACTGCAACCAAATGTTTTAAGATAGAGATAATTTGGTGGTTTATTATATAGCTTTTCAAATGGTGAGGTATTGTTGAGTCTTGGAGATGGAAGGTTACTGATAAGAAAAGTAGTTGTAGTGAAAGCTTCAAGCCAATAGGCAAGAGGCATGTGAGCATGGGATAAGAGAGTTAGGCCTGTTTTAGTGATATATCGATGTTTCCTTTTGAAAACACCATTTTGTTGGTGAGTGTGAGGATAACTAAAACGTGGTTATATCTCATGTTATGTAAGGTAAGGTAACAGGGCTTTGTATTCCTCTCCCATGTCAATGTGAAGTGATCTTTCTGATCAATTGAAGTTCAATATTAACTTTGAATTTAATAAAAATAGACAGTGTATCTGATTTTATTTTCAAGGGACAAAACTAGGTAAACTTGGTGCAAGCATCAACAAAAATGAAATAGTATTTATGTCTTTCAGTTGAGAAATATGGAGAGGGTACCCAAATGTTTGAATATATGATGTCTAATGGATTTCGAGTCGTTATGTCAAGTGTTTGAAAGGGTAATTTATGCAATTTTCCTTGCTTACATGCATCACAAATGGACAATTGTTTAGATTAATATTAAGCTTCATTGAACTCAGAATTTGTTTCAATATATTTTTGGAACGGTGTCCTAGTTTGGCATGCCAAACATTAACATTCCTTTGTGTTAAGTTTACCTCACAGTGGCTATCTTTTGAAGAAAAAGAATCTATGTATTTTGAAAAATAAAAATCACTAGACATATGAGCAGCCTGTGGTTGTATGACTGGCCTAGTTTGTTTTGCGATGGGTTAACTTCAAGGCTATATAGACCATCGCAAAGCGCTCCTTTAAGTAGAACCTTCCCTTTTACCTTGTTCTTAGACAAATAAGTAACATAAGTAAACTCAACAATAATCTTGCTATATTTGGTAAGTTTAGATATGTTCAATAGGTTTTGGTTATATTTGGAATATGTAAGATTTGTTTCAATGCAAGAGGAGTGTGTATGTTGTCTTGGAAATGAATATGAGAAGAGCCAACATTAGTAATAGGAAGAGAATTACCATTACCAATAGTAAGTTGATCCTTGCCACCATACTCTGAGCTAATTGAGAGATTGTTGAGGTTTGCTATTACATGATTCGTAGCCCTACTATCTACAAATCATGTACTATCACTGATTGCTTCAAAAGAGGGATAACCTTGTTGATTGAGGGACAACTAAGATTGAGGGTAAGTTTGTGCATTATTCTGTGTAAATTGATGAGTGGAGTTATTCCCTTTACATGACTGTGTTGTGTTGCCTTGCTATGATATATCAAATTGTTTATGACATCTTAGAGCCTCATGTCCAGGTTTGTCGCATAGCTGACAGAAAACTCTATTTCCATTCCATCTGTCTCCTTTTCCATGACCTCCTTTGCCTCTATATCCACTTCTTCCACCTCGATTGTTTATATTCTAGTTATTGTTGTTGTAAGCTACAAGGTTGGCACCAAGTGATGAAATATTTGCTTGAGCATTTGTCTTCAACTGTTCTATCCTTGTTTCATGCGTCATGAGTGAGCATTGTACTTCTTGTAAAGTTAAAGTTTTCATAAAGTGTGTTAAATAATCCATAACAAGATCATATTCATAACCAAGACCATTAAGGACACTTACTATTAGTTCATATTCTGTGATGACATGTCCTGCAACTTGGAGTGAATCTCCTATGGTTTAAACTTTCTGTATATATTCAGATATAGTGTGTGATCCCTTTTTAATTGTTGAGAGTTGATGTTTTAGTTGCAGGACTCTAACCATGAAGTTTGAGCATAAAGACTCTTCAGGATTTGCCATACTTGGTAGGATGAAGTAGAATGGTTTACCTACCCGATCACTTCTTCTCCAATAGTTGAGAGCAACCAACATAGTGACAACTGATCTATTCTACGCCACGCTTTGTAATATGGGTTTTTGGTGGCTTGATCCATGTCTATAGTGATGAAGTGAGGAGGTGTAGTGGTGATGAAACTTTCAAGTTTAAAAGTTCTTATAGCTGCAAGTACTTGTGCTCTCCAGTTGATAAAATTCTGCCTATCAAGCTTAATAGGAAGATTAAAGTTTAGGGTTTTTGCTAAGACAAGGAAATCAACAGAAGGGGTGGAAAATTGTGAAGCATTTTGGCTAGTAGCTAATACACCGGAGTTGGGATCTATTGACATTGGTCACAAATGAAGCTCTGCTACCATGTAAAGATTTATGAAAGGAATAGTTGTCTTATTTCATCTCTGTAAATATTTATTTATACACTTGGTGAATGAATGTAAAACATTCAATCATAACAGAAATAAATCAAACGATTGTAGGGTATTTTGTTGAAACAGAACGTAAGACAACCCATATTAGCTGGCAGTGAAATTTCCCTTTATACCCTTTGTGCTTTCTCTTCTTACAAAGATGACTTATAATTGGCTTGAATTTCGACGAACTTAATTCACGTAGTTTGAATTCAAACTCAATTGAATTTCAGATGATTCAAAACTCTCTCAAACTGAAATTATCTAAGATTCTGAACCTGTCCGATCTTCAAACTTTTTACATCGAAGAGCATATTAAAACTGGAGCGACATAAAATATTGTGCAAGTTGATAATCCTCTACCATTACGAATGCTTATTTTTTTCATCTTTCAAATACTTTGGTGATGACTTTTGGATGAAAAACAAACTGTGAGTTAAAAATTTTCACACTCGCAAGATGCAAATTGCTTTTGCACGCATTTACTAACTTTTTGCATGAATATGTCAGTCCTTTTGGTGGGGTTATTAAACCAATTTCATAACGACAAGCAGAAGAAGAGGGGCTAGGCGGTAAAACAGTCGGTACAATAACGAAGAAGAAAAAAGAAGTGGAATTAGATGAGACTGGCAACTAGGCCTATAGGTAACAGAAATAGATACTTTTTATATTTATGATCCAATTATTGATCTCATTCACTTCAAATAAAATGAGCCAAGTTAAATTGTCAAAGCTGAAAATGACTAGGAAATCTTTGTTTCATGGAGTTTTTGGTTGTTGGCCAGATCTTACGATTGGAATGTAGAACACTGCCATCCAGGCTTGAAGTGGTGTGAGATCAGTCACTCTCAAAGCAACTTCGAGGAATGAGAATCGATTTGATTGTGTATCAATTTACATTAAACGCACAGTCTTGATCCTTATTGACTATGTACTTCAAGCATACCTGCTAATTTTATCTCGAAATAAGGCAATTCCATCAAATTGACCCCGTATAAGAGGTAGCTATCCATTCTACAGATTTCAAACAAGGGCCTAAGCAGGAGATTGCTGTAACATACAGATTTTTAACCCGATTACATGAAAGAATTATGAGAAACAGTTCCTTTCAGATTTTGTTGCTTGAAGCATTAAATGGAGTTGTAGTTAAGAACTAGCCGGACAGTCTGTCACCACCAAATCCAGACTCGAGGTACCTTGCTTGGTTGAGATGACTAGCATCACCCCAAGACTTAATGGTCCACTCATCCTCGCCAGATATATGAAATATGTTGATAGATGTGTTTAACACCTTTCCTCCAAATATTCGATTAGGCGAAGCCCGGTTGTAAAGTGCTCTGATGGCACCCCCGTGAGAGACCACGACCACACATTGCCCTGCATCAAAAGGAGCAATGACGTATGAATTCAATCCCCAGATAAAGAAAGAACACGACTTCAGAAAATTTTAGACCATTTAAATGATAACAGGGTAGATTTCCAATCATACAGAATTTTCCCACAGACATCATCACATTGATACAAATTACAAGGTATTTCAAGCTATGTGGATGGAAAAGTACGTATCTAGCAATCGCTTAAGTTTGAAAAAAAGGAGTAGAAAATAAGAGATACCAAACTACCGATGAATTAAAGTTTTACAAAGTTAATAGGATATAAGACGTTATCAACAGCTGTACCTATATGCTTCTTGGCAATGCTCTGCAATGATGACGTGCAGCGCTGATAAAGTTGATCAAGACTTTCACCACCACCCTGTACATGTGGTGAATATAGATGAGCAATAATCTTAACTAGAACAAGTCATTAACATCATTTTCCTACATCTTTTGCATGTCTAAGTCTTTATTTTGCGCATGAAGTTTTTACGTACTGGTTATTTTAGTGATAACCTGATCAACAATCCCCTATTTCTTGTGCCTATCACACGGCAGGCAATAGTTTGTTTTCACTATATGATTAAAGAATGCTACAACCTCCAAAATTATACTTATGCTCTACGAACTCATTAGCTTACAGAGCAAGATCTCCACCTCTCATACAACTGTACCTACTGTTTAGGAGGCCAAGTTCTGCTTTATGGACGTAATTAACAGCACTTTTGAACAAGGTTCACCAGAACTACGCTGTTGTGCAAACTAGCCACAATAGGTACAACTGAGTTGAGGATTACTTACTGGGATTTCTTGACTGGTGCTGTGGGATTTAAAGGCTTGGTAAGCCTTAGTTCTAACTGTGGCAGCTTCACGCATTGTAAGGCCTTGAATATCCCCTAAATTTCTTTCTCGCAGATCTGGATCCTTGAATACCTGAAATCAAATTCCAATCAAGTAAAAACATTAAAATAAATAACAGATGCCACTCAACATATACCAGGTCCCCTACCAAACTCTGGCTTCATGAAAATCAAATGACCAAAAGAAATACTTGAATAATACTAGTGTGATCGTTAAGAATAAAACTTTGTTCTCTGTTTTGTTGACCAACAAAATCAAGTTCATCGTTGCTACATTATGCAGATAAAAACAACTATGACATGATCACAGCATATCCAAACCTCAGATAGGCCACATCGATCAGCAATCGTCTCCGCTGTTACAAGAGCTCTCTTCAGATCAGAAGAGTACACAGCAGAAACTTTAAATTCCCTTGATACACGATCACCCACCTAAAAAAAATGTAACCCGAATATTTTTATTCTTTTTAAATAAAAGATTGTGACACTAAAAAAGTGCTCATACAGATTCAGGACTCACCAAAGCTGCTTGCTCTCTCCCGACTTCATTCAACTCCACATCCAGATGTCCCTGTCGGGTCATTTCACACAGACACAGTGCCGTTTCGCTCTTAAACAAATTACATTTTCGAAACAAAAGAACTTAACAGGAAAAAGAAAAAAAAAAAAAGAATAGAAAACCTGAATTTTTCCAGATGCGTTCCATTCCGTTTCACCGTGACGCACGATAATGATCTCACAGTAAGCCAGCTGTTCGATGCTGAACCAGATTACACCTCACCAGTTACAGTCATCTTACAATTCAGAAAACAAATTCCAAACCAGAACTAGGAATCGGAACCGTACCCGGAGTCAGTCTCGGCCATGAATGTCGGCTCAGAGAGTCTGGTAGCGAGTTAAAATCTTAACGAAGAAGAGGAAACAGAATAAGAAATTGTGGCGCTGTTATTGAAGTGCGCCAGGTGCGCTGCGCCGCCTTTCTGGTGGAATATATGCGTTATTGCGTTGGTAGAACCGTATAAGGCTTCTTTTCTTTCCAAAGATCATTTGGCCCAAACGGATGTTTGTCGCATAATTTTTAATTATTTACATAATTAATAAAGGAATACTAATACTGTAGATAACACTTTAATTTTTTATTTTTTATTTTAAAAAAAATTAGTCAGATAAAGCTGAATCAGGCCGGGCTAAGCTCACTGTAGAGCTGATCCGGCCGAGCCGAGCTCATTGCCATACACCAACATAGGACATGAAACTCGGTATTTGCAAAGGCACGAAAAAAAATATAATATTTTATTAAAATTGATGAGAGCGACACACCACAGAGACACGATATATTGGTAGGAATAATTCAAACATGAAAACCAACGAAGTGAACACTTAATACTCTTAGCAGTTCCTGACAGAGGCAAAGAAAAAATGGAGCCGTCTACTGAGAAAAGAAGACGGAGTCCCATCTCCAAAACAAGAGAATCGTCAGAGGAGTTTCTTGGGGACACACTTCAGGCGAAGATGGTGCAATTGATTATGACGAAAGAAGAACTAAAGAAAGCCAGGGACAGTGCCATGGAATCGTGGCTAGATTCAGCGCCTTTCATTGACGAGCTTGAAAAGTTGCGGTCGGGCCTTTCAAGTGCCAAGAACCGAACATCCATGTCCAATATCGTGATATCAGAACTCGAATCGCAGATGGAGGACAGCAGAAAGGAGCTCAGAACTAAGAAGGAGGAGGAATTGAAGGTTACTAAACTCACTAATGAATTGACTCAAGCTCTGGATCAAGCACGTGAAGACTTACAGACCGTTAAGCGGCTCAGAGACGAAGAACGCGTGGACAGGTCGAGTCTGAAACTTGTCCTCAGGATGAGGAAGCAGACTCTGAAGACGCTGCAATTGACTCTCCGAGCCACACGCCTTGAAGCGGAAGCTTTCGCTGCATCGGCGGCCAACGCAATCCAAATTATCAACATTTCAGAAACTGAAAACGCCATGATTGAGCATTCGCGGGAGGAATATTATGCTTTGAAAAAGAGAGCCAAAGATGAAGAGGCACTTGCAGAGTGGAGGATTAACGTGTCCATGGAACAGAAACTCGCAGCGGAGGCAAGCCGAAATTTGGTTTTGACAAGGTTGAGAGGACTGAACTCCGATGGAAGTTCGATGAGAACCGTAAACGACGAAAAACCAATGGAAGATGAAGGTTATGAACATGCCATTGTAGAGGAAGAAAAGAAAATGGAGGAAGAGATCA
This sequence comes from Erythroxylum orinocense, assembly GCA_025531955.1. NCBI lineage: Eukaryota > Viridiplantae > Streptophyta > Magnoliopsida > Malpighiales > Erythroxylaceae > Erythroxylum > Erythroxylum orinocense. The sequence goes on along the minus strand of JANZLX010000211.1, from coordinate 24,793,474 downwards.
ATGAAATAGTTGTTCCCAAACCTCAAACAAGATCAAACGCTATATCGAATGGTCGGAATACATCTAGGAAAACAAGATCAAGAAATAATAGCAGGAAAAGGCTTCAGGAAAAGAAGAAGAAAGCTTCGATTTTCAGTAAACTCAAAAGCTTTCTTGTGCGGAGCATCTCAAAGCTGTTTAAATGAGTTCAGATGTGTTATGAAAAAGTTTGACGAAAAATGCTCCCGATCCTGTTTCAGAAATAAATCCTGTTTCTGCTGCGATTTCTGTCCCAGAAATTTGCAAGGCAATTCAATCCTTTGTTTATCAGGGAGAAAAACCTCCCAACTCTACAAGAAGTTGTTAGACATTTTCGCTAAATATTGGACAATAATTAATCGTAATTTTCGGTTTTTCAATAACTTATCAGTTAAATGAGACACACGCGCCAGAGGCGGTAGGCACGTGGGTATGCGTTCGATGCATGGGGCAGCCCACCACAAGCACAACACCCCTTCAAACACGCACCCATTGACTTTATCTGGTGGCGTTATATTGATGTTAGCGTTATAGTAGTACTAGCATCAATAGTACGGGAAAAAAAATTCAAAATTCCAAAATTTCTGAAGCCATTTTCAGTAAATTTTCGTACAATGAACTTGACATAAGGGAGATATATGAGATTTCCGTGTCTCAGGTAGTTGATTTAGTATTCGATGACACACGATGATCGCTCTAATGAGATTTTTCACTACGAAAGTCTCAAATAAAGTTTTCAGAGAATGGCTTCAGCACTAATATGTGATAATTAGAATGTGCATATGTTTTGCATTTATTGATGGAATATTGTCATACACTATATGCCTATAAAGAATGAGAGGATAACATAAAGATGTATCATTTATCTTTGTAGATCTTTTAGAAACTGATGAGAATGTACTCATCACACTACACTTTTGAGACAGTATTTTAAATTGTTCTACTTATATGTTATACGGTGTCTCTAGGCTCATGTTTGTTCATTCCGCCCATAAGTGTTGGCCTTACATGAGATTTTGAGATGAGCATAAAAGTATTAGATGGAGGAAAGTCATTGCTTGAATGATCTATTCGCTCACAGGGGATAGTGTCATAAGAGTTAATGGTGTGTACTCTAATCGCTTTTATGTGGAGATCTAGTTGCATATATTGTGTATTCTGCCCACAGGTATTTCATAATATGTGTGACTGGATTCTCGGTACAAATACTATTTAATGACTTTAAGTATCGCTGTTATCCTACATTTGTGCTAATCTTTATATTGTCATTTTACAGTCACCTTTTCAGTCAACAATCACAATGTCACTATTGAAACCCTTACTGGTTTTAATTTGAAGAAGTGGATAGAGGATGTATTAAATGCAATGGAGATGGTAGAAATTTATATGGCTATATGTAAGGATAGGCCATTTTCACTTATATCCAAAAGTTCGAAAGCTTATAAAGCAACCTATGCTGCTTGGGATCGATCGAACAAAAAGTGTTGCATAACTATTAAGAGATCCATACCTAATTATCTGCTAAGTGGACTTCTAGAGACAAACATAGCGAAAAAGTTTATTCATAATGTCTTCCAAAGGCACACAGTCTCATCTAATGCTGAGGTAAGTACTTTGATGAAAGAATTATTCTCCATGAGATGTACTGGAGAAAGGAGAGAGATAGCGTACATATCAAGAATGATCCATCTTCACAGTAGATTAAAGATGTTGAATATTCCTCTTCCTAATGTCTTCATAGTTTAATAGACTCTGAACACACTTCCTCTATAGTTTAGTAATCTAGTGACGACATATTGCTCGCTAGATGAGGAATGAGACTTCAATGCTTTGATTGCCCATTGTGTTACTGAGGAGGAGAAACTCAAGATTGTTGCTCCTCCAGTCCTCAAAGCAACTAAGGGAAGGCAAAAATGAAGCCCATTAAGCTCGAAGGTAGAAAGTCTAAATCCTCTCCACATGCTGATGCTGGTCAATCCAATGCTGGTAAAGGTCCTACGGACATAAAGAAGCCAACGACATAAGGCCTGGAAGGAAAGACTGAAACCATCAGGTTATTTATTGGCTTCTTAATTCATGAATCCAATTATGTTATAGCCACATTCGGCTTTCAGTGGTTAAATAGTGGAACATCTAATTGAGTTACCTCAACAATGCAGGGATTCATATCCAGTATATAATCAACCAAAAGGAAGGAGAAACTAATGGTTGGTAGCAATGAAGAAGTAGATGTCATATTTATAGGGGATGTATGTTATGAGCCTTATTTCAAAGTTCATTTTGATTTTACATAACACATTTTATATTTGATCTTTGAATCAAATTTTGGACAAAAAAAGTTATCATTTTGTAATTAATGTTATACAGTTATTGTTTAATACAAAACATATTGGTAAAACTTTCTTGTCATATGGTTTATATGGAATATGTCTTAACTCAAATTAGATATATGCTTCTTCGTATCTTACCGAACAAGTCATAAAAGGGGAACCTTGATAAAGAATAAGTTATACATGTTGTGGTATAAAGATTAAGTTGAGTTTCCAAAGCTAGGGTTGAGAAATTGGTTAAGGAAAACATTCTCACAACTCTAGATTTTGTGATCTGAAAACATGTATTGATTGTTATAGGGTAAGTTGACTAAAATAAGGTAAAAGGGGTCAACTCATTTATGACTTATTGGGTATGATACATACGGATATAAGTAGACTTTATACAGTTGCATTGTGCAATTCCAGGACTTTTCTAACATTTAATGATGATTATTCCCATTAAAGTTTATGTGTTCTTGCTTAAAGAAAAGCCTGAAGTTCTTGAAGAGTTTAAGACCTTTATGACTGAAGGTTGAGAACCAATTGGAAAAATCCATCAAGATCACCAGATCTGGCCATGAAGGATAGTATTATGGCAAACATGATGTTTCAGGACATGAAAAGGTCCCTTTGCCAGATATATGGGATTGGTTGGAGTAGTGACTCAGTTCATTATACCAGATAACCCTAAGCAAAATGGTGTGTTGCTGAAAGGAGTAGCCGCACTCTAAAGGACATGAAAAAAATCAATACAAAATATGACTAATCTACTTAATTATCTGGAAAGGGTGAAACCTAACCTTGCATACGATCGTGTATGAAGTTACCCTATTGAGATGTGCAAGTATAATCCTTATGAAAATAAATTGCAAGCTTATTCAATTCGTTTCTATTTAGTAGGATATCTCGACAACCCTAAAGGCTACAGATTTTGTTGTAGAGAAGGAGGGGCCAAAATAAAGGAATCACAAAAGGCTAAGTTTTTAGAATATGATGTCTATGATGAGGGTGGGCCTCTCACACTCATGATGATAGTAGGATGGATACTATAGTTATTACGTATTCGCTACTCATAACGTCAAGTCCGGTGAATTTAGGTCTTAGTACCATTCCTATATGGGAACATGAACCTATATCTGAATAAACAGAGGTTCTTGAGGTACAAGAACTACTATAGTTTTGAAGATCCACTAAAAAGAGACAAACTGCTTTCTCATCGGATTACATAATCTATTTGGAGAATAAGACTATGATGTTAAATATGTTATGGATCTGGTCACTTTTCTAAAAGTTATTTCTGGACCCCATGCAGTTTTTTGGTGGGATGTAGCTAAGGACGAGATACAATTTATGAAGTATAATAAGGTATAGGAGCTGGTTGATTTACCACATAAATGCAAACCCATCAGTTGTAAATGAGTTTGAAAGACCAAAAGGATTTCAGAATAAAGTTTAACAGTTTAAGGCTCACTTAGTTGCCAGAAGGTTCACTTAGAGAAAAAGGTTTGACTTTAATGTTTCCTTCTCTCCCCATCCTTGAAGGATACATTTCAAGTGATTACGACAATTATAGCTCGTGATGATATAAAGTTACATCAGATGGTTATTAAAACTGGTTTCTTAAATAAATATCTTTATAAAGAGATCGATATGGTACAACCTGAAGGTTTTCAAGATCCAGGGAGAACTGGCATGATTTTAGCCTCTTTTAGCTTCATGGAAAATAAAGATAAAAGATGTTTGTATCACAAGGTCAGAGGGAGAAAAGTTATCTTCCTATTATTATATGTGGATGATATATTGCTCATGTCAAATAATATGACCATGTTGCATGACGTTAAGCAATTTTTGCCAAACATTTTCACATGAAGAACCTTGGTGAAGTATCTTTTGTCCTAGGTATTCAAATTCATCAAGACAGATCTCACCACTCATTAAACTTCTTATAGTATACATAAGTTGAGCATGTGTTACAAAGGTTTAATATGGCTGAATGTAAACCTGTAGTAGCACTAATCTCTCATAGCGAGAGATTATCTTTGGAATAGCATCCAAAGAATAAAGTAAAGAGAGAGGCTATGAGGAATGTTCCATATTTCAGTGCGTTTGGTAGCTTAATGTATGCCCAGGTATGCACTAGGTTGGACATTACATTTACTATTAGACTGCTAGGACGCTATTTAGCTAACCCAGGTATAGACCATTGGAATGCAGCTAAATGAGTTTTGAGATACTTAAAGGGACTCAAGGATTATATGTTGACATATAAAAAAGTCAACAGTTTAAACCTCATAGGGGATCCAGATGTGGATTTTAAGCTATGTGGTCCAGAAGATAGGAAGTCTATAGTAGAATAAGACTTTAAGTTTACAGATAATACAATGTCGTGGAAGAGTGATAAGTAGACACGAATGAATTCCTCGACCATGCATGCAGAGTGCATACTATGGGGCTACTTCATAGATGTTGCATGACTTTAAGCAACTTTTGGCCAATCATTTTCACATGAAGAACTTTGGTGAAGCATCTTTTATCCTAGGTATTCAGATTCACGGGGACAGATCTTAACACTCATTAGGCTTCTCACAATATGCATACATTGAGCATGCGCTACAAAGGTTTAATATGGCTAAATGTAAACCTGTTGTAGCACTAAACTCTTATAGTGAGAGATTATCTTTAGCACAGTGTACAAAGAATAAAGTAAAGAGAAAGGCTATGAGGAATGTTCCATATTCTAATGCGTTTGGTAGCCTAATGTATGTCAAGGTATACACTAGGTCAGGCATTGCATTTACTGTTGGATTGTTGGGTCCTTATTTAGCTAACCCAGGTATAAAACACTGGAATACAACTAAACAAGTGTTGAGATACTTAAAGGGAATCAAATATTATATGTTGACATATAAAAAAGTCAACAGATTAAACTTTATAGGAGATCCAGATTTTGGATTTTAAGCTATGTGTCCAGAAGATAGGAAGTTCATAGCATAATAAGGCTTTAAGTTTACAGATGGTATAATGTCATAGAAAAGTGATAGGTAAACATGGATGACTTCCTCGATCATGCATGTAGAGTGCATGCTATAGGGCTACTTCACAAGCGATTTGGCTCAAAAACTTGATTTCTGAGTTGTCTGTGGTTGATTCTATAGCCAGATCCATTTGGTTATATTGTAATAATCTTGCTACTGTATTGTTTAGAAACAATAATAAGAATATCACAAGGTCTTAGTATTTAGAGTTCAAATAGTTGACTATAAAGGAGTGGATACAGAAAGGTGACATTGAGGTGGAGAATTGAGGAATAAGGAAATATTAGTCGATCCTTTAACTAAAAGACTTTGCCCATATGTGTTTGAAAAACATTTATATAGTATGGGTGTATTGAAGTCTTTAGACACTATTAGTTAGGGACTAGTATGCTTGCTCCATGTACATTTGTACTTTTATACTTTTTGATGTATTATGATAGTATGTGGTTCATCAATAAAGATGATTATCGTTTATCTTTAGTACTACATGTTATCATACATAGTCATAATACATGTGAAAGTTTTAAGATTCGTGTTGATCTTAAGCATGTTATAGGTCATTGGGCATATATACAGCTTAACCTTAAGCCTAAATCATTAGGACACATACAATTTCATATGTATATCCATAGATTTTGACATGACATAGGGGGATATAAGTTTTAATCCCATAAAGGTTCTCTAATGCAATTTAGCACTTAGTTAGAGAACATAAAGGTTTTCTCTAATGCAGTTTAGCATTAGGCGAGAGAAAATAAGATTTCTCTGATGCAGTTTGGCATATTCAGTTTAGCATAAAGTTTAGAGAAATCGAGACCTACAAACAGAAAGATGATACATATCAGATCATATAAGTATCATATGAGTTTGCCACACTCTATTTTCCTATTCATGTTAATGAGGTATTAGATAATCATGATTATATTGGATCTGTGTCACACATGACACATGTGTTTGATATCTTTCGATATTGAAAGCCTTATGGGACTAAATTATGGACTTTGGTTATCTTTGGATCAAATGTTTTGTTTTCAAAATGTTAGATATTTTCCTTATAAAGTGGATAACAATTAATTGTAATTTTTGGTTTGCCAATAATTCATCAGTTAAGTTATATAATTTGATCTGAATAAAGATAATAAAGTGACCCAATAAATGATTTAAGTATAGGTCAAAGTCCTGGAAGAAAATAGACCCTGGTTAGTACAAACTGGACCCATATCGAGCATGTGATGGGAAAACCTAATATTGAAGCTATATGTATAAGGTTAAGGTCTCCTGCAACTGCTTAAGTAATTTATGAACATTTAGATTCTTTAACCTGTTAAGAGGGTCACGTGTTAAAAATGTTGCAAAAATATGTTAACAACGTTCCGGTGATCAACTTTCATGAAGGTTGTTGAGATTCGAAAAGCTTGTTAAAAGTGATCAAATCGAAATCAAGTATTTTTTGTGTTTTTAACTGAGGCTCATATTACGCATTACACAAGTTGCCATCCAATTGTAGGTTTATTGTTTTAATAAATATTTCAGAAATAAATTCCAAAATGAGAACGAGAGAAGGCATTTGTAGAAATGTATCTTTTCTCTGTATTTATCCTGTATCGTATAGACTACTATATAGGGTGTTGTATAGTGTGTAACTTTTGTTATATAGGTTTTATTTCTATTTAGTTGGGTTGCGTTTTATATAGTGGCAGTCAGTGTTTTATTATTATGTACACTGGTGGTATATATACCATCTTTGTTTATGAATAAAATAACCCATTCATTTATTTTAGAACTATCCACAAATTGAAATCCCTAGGTTTTGTGATTTCTTTATGGTATCAGAGCGACTAGGTCGATCCTAATTTCTCTGCAGTTGAATCATGGTAGATGGCATGAGTGGTTCTAGATCGTTGTTTGGAAGTGTTAACGGTGATGAGAATCCGATGTTTCTACAGAACTCAGATCATCCTGGGATGATTCTCGTCACGACTTCATTAAGTGGTAACAACTACTTGTCTTGGATTCATTCGATGCAAATCGCTTTAGGTGCAAATTTAAAGCTTGATTTCATCAACGACAAGTGTGAAAGATCTGTAAAAAGCTCACCAGTGTGAAAGATCTGTAAAAATCTCACCAGACTATGATCGGTGGTGTCAGGTCGACTTTATGGTCACATCGTGGATTCTTAATGCATCTCTAAACACATCGTGGAGTCATTTTTGTACAAGAGTTCAGCTAGGGATCTTTGGAATGAAATAGAGTGACGGTACAGAGAGCGTAGTGGCCTGTTGTTGTATCAGATCAAGAGAGAAATTAGTTCAATTTCTCAAGGGGAACTGTCTATTTCCAGGTATTTCACTAAACTCAAACGTTTGTGGGATAAACTTAACTATTTGGCTCCCATCCCACAGTGTTCATGCAGAGCCCTAAAACAGTGTTCATGTGGATCACTAAAGCAGTTAGTTGATTTTGGGGATAATGATTGATTAGTACAAGTTCTTATGGAATTGAATGAAGAGTATGATGTTATTCGGAGTCAGATACTTGTGATGGAACCTTTGCCTTATGTAGATAAGGCTAATGCAATGGTGGTTAAGGTTTAAAAACAATGGGAGGTTAACGTTACCTTTGCTGAGAATACAACTAGTGCTATGATGGTGCATAATTTTGGTAATAGTAGTGCAGAAAGGGCTAGCAGAGGTGTTTCTATGAAACAGTTGAAAAAGGAGGATATGTTCTATGATTTTTGCAAGATGAAACGATATACAAGAGATATATGTTTCAAGATCTATGGGTATCTAGATTGGTATAAAAGTTCTAAAGATAAGAAAGGAGGAGATACAAATAAGGAGTTTGTGAATATGATTGACTCACCTTTGGATTATCTAGTTGAGAGGGGTATAAAAGAACTAGTCTGGAAGTAGGACATGGTTGAAATGATCTAACAAGGTATCGAGATTTTTTTAAAAACAAAAGGCATGTAGATCTAGATGACAGAAAAAGGAGGAGATGTCATCAATTTCGCACTATATAACAACTTGCAGGTAGTATTCTCAACCATTATTTTAGTTGATCTAGTTCAATTGAATGTGGTTCCTGGATAATAGACACAGGTGCTTCAAACCATTTGTGTCATGATCTAAGTTTGTTTGATAGACCTAGACCAATTACTAAATTCACTCCTGTTTACATACCGGATGGCATAGTTAAGACAGTAGATTTCACAGGGGATATTATCCTTTGTGATAATCTTAGTCTGACATCCTCTTTACATATACCTTCATTCAAATATAACCTACTTTTTGTTAATAAACTAGCTTGCCAATCTCCTACCAAATTTACCTTTTATGCAACCTTTTGTATTCTGCAGGACCTTGTGACTAATGAGGTCTTAGTTGTTAGAAAGATAAATATAGGATTATATGTTCTTGACAAATATTCATTTAAAAAAAACACCATTTTGTCTTACACCACACTTTTAGATAATCATTCAAATAAGCCAATACATTATCATAGTGCTACTCTTGATCGTTTTTGGCACAAGATTTGGTCATCCATCCCTTACTGTAACAAAACAATTGTAATGTTCTTTTAATGATATTAATTTTCTGAACAACCTTGTGATTTGTGCCATTTTTCTAAATAAACCAGTCTTTCTTTTCCTAAGAGCAATATTAGTACATTTGCATGTTTTGAACAGTTGCATATGGATTTTTAGGGTCCTTATAAGTAGGGTTCAATTAATGGAGCTCACTACATTTTTACCATAGTAGATGACTTCTCCATAACAACCTAGACCTATTTACTCAAATACAAAAGTCAAACATCTTCCTTCTTAGATAAATTCCTTAAACTTATTAAATGTCAATTTCATGCTATAATCAAAATCGTCAAAACATACAATGGAACACAATTCCTGAGTCATAGTTGTCAAGAAATTCTTGTCAACTATGGCATTATACACCAGAAAACCTCTCCTTACACTCCATAACAAAATGGAGCTGTTGAACGAAAACATCAACATTTGTCATAAACTACTAGAGCCCTTATTTTCAGTCCCATTTGCCAAAGCAGTTTTGGGGAGATTCAATTTTAAGAGCCACATATATCATCAATAGACTTCCAACTCTTGTTCTTAACTAGAAGTCTCCTTATTCTGTTTTATTTCACAAAGAACCGACTTACAATTTTCTGAGAAGTTTTGGTTGCTTGTGTTATGCCTCCAACACATCTCCTCATAAAGATAAGTTTACTCCTAGGGCTTTCAAATATGTTTTCCTTAGTTATTCTTCAGGCCAAAAGGCTTACAAACTTTATGATATGCAACATCATCATATTTTCATTTCTAGGGATGTTGCTTTCTATGAGAATATATTCCCATTTTAGTCTACTTCTTCATATTTAGAATTAGTTCCTTTGCCTAATCTAGATGTCCTAACACCTATTACATTTCAAGAATCATTACCTCCTGAAATTCTTACTGTTGGTCAATCAAATTCAGCGGTTCCATCTTCGTCTGATACACCTTGTTCCACTGATATTACATAGAGTCCAGCTCCTATTTGGAGGAGAACTTTTGTGACCCAACGATCAAATTGGTTGAATGATTTTATTTCACATACATCTGTTACTAATATTGCTCATCATACTTCTCCTAATATACATGATTTCTCTTCTCATACACCTCCCACATATCCCTCTCTCCTCACATCTTACCTCAACTTATCAGTCCTTTTTAGAAAATGTGTCTAATCTTGAGGAACCTAATTCTTCTGAGCAACCTCAAACTAATCTGAATTGCTTGGTTGCTATGGAAGCTGAGTTGGTAGCTCATAATAGCAATCATACTTGAGACCTTACTACTTTACCAATGGGTAAAAAGGCTATAGATTCTAAATGAGTGTATAAGGTTAAACTTAAACCTGATGGAACTATTGGTGGATATAAGGCTAGGTTAGTAGCTAAAGGCTATAATCAAATTGAAGGGGTTGATTATACTAACAACTTTTCTCCAGTTGCCAAGATGGTTACTATAAGACTTTTTTTATAGCTATTGCTGCTGCAAAAGGGTGGCCTTTACATCATTTAGACATAAACAATGCTTTTTTACATGGTTATATTAATGAGGAGTTGTACATGTTATCTCCTTAAGGCTATACTAAGCTTGGCCCCAATCAAGTGTGTTGTTTGAAGAGATCTTTGTATGGTCTTAAGTAAGCTTCACGCCAATGGAATCATAAGCTTTCTATTTCTCTTTGCCAACAGAATTTTGTGTTATCTGCTCATGATCCATGTCTTTTTATTAAATCAGAAGAGGCTGATTATATTGCTATCATTGTATATGTTGATGATGCATTAATCATAGGTCCAACAGAAACTTGTATTCAACAAGTAAAGCAGATTTTTTATGACCAGTTTACTATTAAAAATTGGGCTTTTGATGTCCAAATTGGACTTGTGTGATTGGTACTAAGCACCACCTTGAGGGGGCTATAGAAATGTATCTTTTCTTTGTATTTATCCTATATTGTATAGACTACTGTATAGGGTGTTGTATAGCGTGTAACTTCTGCCGTATGGGTTTTATTTCTGTTTAGTTGGGTTGCATTTTACATAATGAGAGTCACCATTTTATTATTATGTACAGTGGTGGTATATATACCATCTGCGCTTACGAATAAAATAACCCATTCATTATTTCAGATTTGTCTACAAATTGAAATCCCTAGGTTTTGCGATATCTTCAGCACCGATCATCAAGGAGATTTTGTGCTCTCATCAGGAAGAAAGACAAATGTTTAAGACTCTAAGAAATGACTGATCTGTATAGACTCATCCTCGAGCCAATTTGTTTTGCTTATGCTTCCAGTGACGGCAATCAATACTGAGGCAGCCATTCTTTCATGTACAGATACACTGGAATAGCCTTAAAGCAGAAATGGCAACAAAAGATTCATATGTAGAATTGCTACAACTGGTTAAAAGGGGGTCAACTCAGATGATGTTTTTTTTCTTCTTGTAGTTCCGAATATTTCCTTGAAACAAGCCAAAACCTTTCTTCAGATAATTTTAGGCGTGCTTGTTTCATTGTTTATTCTTCGACATTAACAGCTCCTTATATACGAAAGCATATAAGAGTAATCCATAATTAACCGGCTTATTGGTCTATCTGGAACCTGGATCCTATAGTCGAAGATTCAAAAGTGACGTTCTTGATATGACATATTGTCGCTTTGAAGCCTGTCCTTTACCAAACCCACGGTGTATACAAGGGAATATGAAAACACAATGCAATAATTATACCTTGCGGAACTTTTTTGGTCGTTAATCGTTATCATCTATTGTGTGATATTCATAGTTAATTTAATCGAGGCCGAATATATGTTCCATTTCCATACATGATTCTATAAATCATAAGATCGTATGAGTTTTATATTCCATAGAGATATGATCCACTCAACTGAGTCGTTCTTATTATTTCAATCGAATTTTCTTATGCAAAACCTGACTTGAAATTTACATAGTCGTTAGCTATCCCATTAAAACAAATGCTTCTCTGGTGAAAAACTGTTATATACAATTTTATCAGAAGTTATTAGTAAAAAGAAAAGGTTATAAGTGTTTAATTTTATATTTTATAGGGTAAAACACACAAAAAAATCCCTTGTACTTTGAGAAATTTTAGAAAACCTTATCTTTCACTGTGTTTTCCTAAGAATTTTATAATAATAATGATGTGAGCATAATTAGCTATGTGGTCACATAGATTTCCTCATTAACCTTTTGTTGGATACAAATTTGTAGTTTACACAAGATTATGGATATCATTCCGTACCGGTATGGTATCTTTATCATCGATACCAGTCTCAAATATCGGTTGGCATCGATATTTTTTGTTCGGTACCAGCCGGTATCGATAATATCGAGACATATCGGCCGGTACCGTAAACTTCGGAAATTGGGAGGAACAAATTGCAATTTTAAAAATATAACACTAAAAAATGCACCCCCTCCCCCCCAACTCTTCTTCTCTCTTCTCAGTCTCACTTCTCACCTCACTCTCAAGCCTAATTGTTTCCCTCTCACTCTCACCTCTTACCGCCGCCGCTGCCGCTGTCTCTGCCCCTCCCCTCCTTCCCTCATCCTCCTCAGCTCCTCCCTTGGAAAAAATTACCCAAACCTTTACAAATTAAAATTGCCGATGGAAGTTATAGATTCTTATGGTATGCCAGTTATTACGTGAATATATTAATTGAAGGATTTACTTTTTCAGTCCCTTCGATATATCAACACGAATCAGGATTACCATTAATTATAGGAAATAATTTTTACGATTATACAACCCTTTTTGTCAATATCTACACCATATCACTCTAAAAACACCATTTATAAAATCAATAAACCAGAATTATGTTATTATTAAAATCCCCATATATCATACAGCTTATTATAAACAGTTACAAATCATCAGTGAAAAAATCAATACGTTGCATTTTTATTTATTGAACAATATCACTCTTCAATCTGAAATAGAAACTTTGTTAGACTCAGTATGTAGCGATAATCCATTAGACCCTTTAAAAAATCATAATCTTGAACTTATTGAAATTAAATTAAAAAATCCAACTCAAGAAGTAAATATTCCAAATAATATACCTTACACTCAACAGGATGTCAAGGAATTTAGCATCGAATGTAATGATCTCTTACAGAAAGGAATTATTAGCCCTAGTAAAAGTAGACATTCAGCACCCGCATTTTATGTAAATAATGCAGCAGAACAAAAACGTGGAAAGCGTAGGATGGTCATCAACTATAAAAAATTAAACGAAGCAACTATAGGAGATGCATATAAATTACCTCGCAAGGATTTTATTATAAATAAACTAAAAGGACATCTATGGTTTACTACTTTAGATGCAAAATCAGGTTATTGGCAACTTAGATTACATGACAATATAAAGGAATTAACAGCATTTAGTTGTCCACCTAAAAAACACTATCAATGGAATGTATTACCTTTCGGATTAAAACAAGCACCTAGCATTTATCAAAGATTTATGGATAAAAATCTTGAAGGTTTAGAAGAATTTACATTCGTTTATATTGATGATATTATTATTTATTCTAATCAAGATAAAGAAGATCATTATAAGAAGGTCAAAGTAGTATTACAACGATGTAAAGATAAAGGATTAATTTTAAGCAAACCTAAAGCCAAAATAGCAAGACAAAGTATTGAATATTTAGGAATTGAATTTCATAATGGATATTTAAAATTACAACCAAATATTTTACAAAAAATAAATCTACTTCTCGATCAGTTAACCAATAGAAAACAAGTACAACAATTTTTAGGATTATTAAATTATATATCTGATCAAGGTTTTTTTAAAGAATTTAGCCTTAGAAAGAAGAAAATTACAAAAGAAATGTAGCACTAATACTCAATGGAATTGGACTCATAAAGATACTTTAGCTATCTGTAGACTAAAGGAGTTATGTAAGACTCTTCCTTCTCTTTATCATTATACATCGAAGGACAAATTATTGATACAGATTGATGCAAGTATGGATACATGGGCAGGATGCCTTTTGGCAAAACCACCCAACCAAAAGCACTATCTATTATGCAAATATATTAATGGAACATTCAATCAAGCAGAAATGAAGTATCCAATTCATGAAAAAGAGACGCTTGCCTGTCTCAAAACGCTACGCAAGTGGCGCGTTGATTTATTACCGGTTGAATTTAAAATTCAAACGGATTCCAAGTATCTATGTGGATTTATTAGATACAATATTAAATCCAATTACAATCAAGGAAGATTAATAAGATGGCAGATGGAATTATTACAATTCAATTTTTACATACAATATATCAGTTCTTCTAACAATTTTCTTGCAGACATATTGACCCGAGAATGGAAACAATAGTCAAACAGTTAAAGGACAACCTAGCCATCAAGCAAGCCGAATTAGTTGAATTACAACAAAGGACGGGTATAGTCACCAAGGAAATAAATAGAATTATCTCAACTCTCTCACATTTAGAAGAGCAGGAAGTCATTACAACCACCACCAACTCTCCAGCACCTATCTCAGACATTACTCCTACCTCAAGCACACCATTACCACCTACCTCGACAACCATTTTTCCTTCCACCATTAGACCTATACCTAAACACCAGGAAAAAGACTCAAAATACTATGTGATCTACAATGGACCAATGGCAGGTATCTATGACGAATGGCATCAAGCAGCTATACACATCACTGGAAAAAAGGGTATTATTCACAAAAGTTTTACTACCAAAGAAGAAGCAGAAAAAGCATTATCCGACCATCAAAATCCACCTCTTAGACCACAATATAAATCTGTCTTGACCACACCTGCAACTGCAAGTAGTTCCAGCAATATGCAAACATTGGGCCGAATCCCAAGTCCGAGCCCTACTTTGAATTCTATTGACCTAGAAAGAATCAATTCCTTACCTATGAAGGACACCATCAAAGAAGGAGCCAAATTACTTACTTCAGCAGCATTCGTAGACTGTTTCCAAGCACTCAATGAATGGACCGATGAAATGAGACAATTTCAATATTATCCACAAAACCGCGGAAGATTTGGACCAAAAGCAATTGTTCTACCAGGCGCTGACCCATTAGCAACATACCTACTATTCCAAAGTGGATTAATTGACACCATTTATTTACAAAAGATTTCTCTTTTATCTGAATTTCCAACAGGATTTATTCAAGCAGTTCAAGCATATAAAGATCGCTTCGCCAAGGATAGAGAAATATACATCAAATGTTACAGCAGTTATCCAATATTTGAAGTACGAGATCCCTCTCAAGAAGCAGCAATATTAGTTCCCAAGATTGCATATATTCAAATTGGAATCAGCAACGGCACTTGTCCACCAATAGAAACAGCATCCAGACACCCATTCAACTGGGATTTAGTCAATCAATTCAACTTAAACTGCATAGAAGGAGTTTTAATTCAATGTCAGAGGATCAACCATGACTCACTTTTGAAGATCAATTATAAAGGATTCAACAATATTATGGTTTCAACCTACAAGTCCCCAATTTCAGCACACGATATTCATATATTGCAGACATTCATGGAACCATTCACCAGCATGAAAGGAGCATTTGAAGTACTCAACAATGCCTGGAAATACGCAATCTGCAAGCAATTACATGACTGGCATATTCATACATGTCCACAATGTCCCACTAGTAAAGAGGACACAATGAACGAAGAAGCTGTCATAATTGAAGAAGAAGAAGACAAATAAGCAACAGTACAAAGTAGCCGACAAAAGTAGTCAAAAGGATGTAAGGGGTCCTACCCCGTTTGTTTTCTTTTGTACAGAATCTTTTGCTTTAACTTTTGCTTTTTTCTTTTACTTTTCTTTACGTCGTCTCACCGACGAATCTTTCTTTTGCTTTTTCTTTATGTCAGTTCTTTCTTTTTGCTTTTGTTTGTTATGCTTTCGCTCGCTATATAACGAGCATTGAACCTCAGAAGCTCTCATGAGCTAATATAATAAACACTTCTGTTGTTCTCCAATCTCTTTGCGTTTAGCCGGTGTGGGCGTTCAAGCAATCGAGTAAGGTAATCAATTGCAAGTTTTTATTTGTTAGTTCATCACCCTTAACACATCAATGAATCATTTATTAGATATATCATTTTACTCTCATCTATTTTTATTGTTTCAGTCATGAATCAGTTTTCGTATTTTGAACACAAGCACACGCTTAAGCAAGCAATAAGACGCACTTATAAACGAGAAGAACTTTTAAATGACAACATCAAGATGTATGCAGCTAAGAATCGAAAAGCACATCGTATTTTAGAATCTGCAGTAACAGATCAAGAACTCAGAGATACAGCAAAATTACTTATGGAAGAAACAGCTAGAGCTATTGAAATCTGTTATGAAATGAAGGAACTCATCAGACAAACCAGAAAAGATTACGAAGAACAGATCAGTAGACTTATATGTTAAGCATCATTTTCATAATTTATCTAGTAATCACTATAGTAGACAATATCCGAATGTATTTCGAAACTATCAGAAGGTTGAAGTATGAAATAAATATCTGTTTTGATTTGGAAAGAAGACTTAATAGTGTTATTCAACAATATGAGCAAATTAAACAACTCGTAATAGAAAATGACCATTTTGAACTATTAGTAATAACTAATGCATCTTTAGACCAGTTAAAACAAGAATACGTTTCAATAAAGAAATCCAGATTAGAGCTTCAAGAACAATTAAGTTATTTCATTATTTAATATGCTTTCATTTGAATTATTTGTATGTTATTTCTTTAATTATTGTTTAACTTATCTCATTCAATTATTAGCACTTTATTTATTACTTCAATCAATTATATGTTTTTTACAATTAAGTTTGATATATGTTGATCCATCATTTTTACATTCTTATTTTATTATCTGTCAATATTATATATTTATCTGTCTTGACTATCTTTGGAGACAAATTTTTAATTTAGAACTTGTAAATTATATAGTTATGGATAATGAAGATATACATTATTTTTATTTAGAAGATAATGACGATATAGACTCAAACGAAAGTACATCATCATGGACCGATTATGATATAGATCTAGAATGTTCAGAACCACCGTTAAGTGATAGTGAAATAGACAAAAACAATCCATTTGATTATCCAGAAGACGAATACGACTCTATGTTTTACACAATAGAATTATTAGAAGACTAATGGAAAATTGTCATATTTGTTTTTTCTGTAGAGAACAATTAATTCAAATCGAAGATACAATAGCAACTATTAACGATAAAATAGTTTATTATGACGAGAGATTAAACTATCTTAGATTTTCAGGAGTTAATAGACGAGCCTTTAGACCCTATTATCAAGCATTAGAAACGCTTAGACAAATATTATTATTATATACTACACTATTAACTTCATTAGAAAACAGTTACGATAGACATTCAGCATATCATCCAACTACATTATGACATCATCTACTGCAATATTAGATGTAGACACCTTAGAATTATCTGAAGCCTTAGGAACTTTCAAAGTAAATACTTTAATAGCTAATGATAAAAAGAAACAAATAGCCCGAACACAATTAAATCTTAAAACCGGACAAGATATTCATAAGCAATCCATTTTTAGAAATATAATTACTCGTGAAAATATTATTTATTTCGGAAAAATGATTTACGAAACTCCAGTTAGAATCGATCAATGTAACGGACATATTAGAATTAATTTAATAGATCAGAATCAGATTACCAAACAACTAATGAAAATACCCGAATCTAAAAGACATAAAATTGGATATATTCATCTTTCAACTATACAAATTTTATTAAAATCTACATTCCAAGAAGGAATTGATTCACCAATAAGAATGGCCGTTTTAGATGAACGAATGACCGATTTAAATAATCAAGTGTTAGGAATTATGAATGGTAATTTAGCATTTGGAAAGATCAAATTTAATACAAGATTAAAATTAGGAATACCGTTAATTTCACAAGAATTAGATCGAACTATAACCATAGCATATAAATTCTACAAGGATGATTTAATGATAGAAGGACAATACCCTTTTTCAATTACCTATCAAATTAGCTATGCATTAACCAATTCACATCATAGTATTGAATTTAAAAATACTGAACAAATTTACTTAGATCAATTATTTACCGAAGTAGCAAAAGTAGGAACAAAATTTCAACAAAAGTTAACACCTTTACCAGCTATACAATTTCCTATTTTAGCACCATCAATTTTACCTAGAAGAAATTCATTTTCACACCCTGAACATACAAGTCCAACCTTGATCCGATCCAATTCATTCTCTATACCTCGATCATTAAGAGAAGTATCAATCACCCAACCTACAAATGAATATAATCAAAGACAATTAGAAAATCTCACTAGTCAAGTTAATGAAATCTCCACATATTTACATCAAAAATTATGAGCTTAACAAATGAACTTTCTGAAATTACAAAACATCAAAAGCTATTAACCAATCAATTGGATAAATGTATGAAAATGCAACTAGAAATATTGCAAGAAATCCAACAGATTAATCTAACAATAAACAAGTTAGAACAACAAAATAAAAAAGAGGATTTAGCGTTAAAAGTGGTATCAGAGACTAACCAATCATTAGTATACATTTTAAATAAACCGTGCAAACGAATATGAATCAATCCAATAATCATTGTTCTTTATGTGAGTTATTATACAATGCTAGATATAGTTTATTATGTGAATCTAATTATTATTATAACGAATTTACCAATGAATTAGAACGTCTTGCTTATTATCAAGAACAAATAGAAAATTATCAAGGGGAAATTAATAATAATATTCCTGTTTTAGATGAATTAAGATATAGAATTAATGGAAATTTAATTACCGATGATCAGATAATGGAAGAATTAAAATTTGAAGTCAAAGGAGCTTATAATAGTTATCTTTATGTCAAAAGACGACTAAGATATATAACAGATATGCGTCGATTTCATCGACTATTACATCGTACTCGAATAACTAATCAAACCAATGAATAATATATGTGTAATATGTTCTCTTTTAAATCAAGAAATCAGTATCACACAAATACATATTCATAATTATAATGAAATGAGTCAAAGAGCTGAAAATAATTTATTAAATTATCTAACAAGAATTAATGAAGAAGATTATAACTCTTTAATTATAGAAGAATTGAGATTACATCTACAATTATTATTAGATATGTTACAATTATTTGAAGATGAATTAGAAAGTTATAATAATATACAACAAAGACACTTATTAACTCATGGATGAAGTATCCGAAATCATAGAATTAGACAAACAAGAATCGTTAGAAAATGTAGAAAGAAATGTACAACAACAATTAGCTGAATTAACCACCTTAGTACACAAATTACAGTTGACCTCAGTCACTGAAACGCATACCCCTAATATATACAATTTAACCGACAAAACTGAAAAATCTAAAAAGGAAAATGAAGAAATAATATACGGATGGGAATCAGATCAGGAAGTATACATGCAAGATGACCAAGATAGAAAAGACATCACAATGAGAGATCAACCAGAAAGTAGTCGTAATGCAGAAAATAGATACAATAAAGAATTAGTCAAAATGAAAAGTAAATTAGTTGACATTGGATACAATAAAGAAAACCTACCTAATCAACATGGTTATTATAAAAAAGGCAATAAATTCAAAAAATATCCTAGTGAATATAAACCTAAATATGTAACATTAGGAGCCGATGGAGTATTAAACTTAGACTGTGTTATAAATGCTGAAAAAT
>JANZLX010000211.1:24745056-24758522 GCA_025531955.1 Erythroxylum orinocense | reverse complement strand
GTTAGAATAAGTTTAAGATTAAGAGTTTTAAAGATGCGATTAAGATATGCATGATTAAGAGTGATTTGAGCTAATGGCAAAGGAAATTGAGATTAGAATGGGAGAATTTCCAAATGGGAAATTGTATTGTTTTGAGTTATATGCGATTGATTAAAGAGAACATGAATGACTCAGAATGGACAAAAAAAAATTTATACCGGTTTCGGATTAGTTTGGACCAAGTTAGTCTTAGGGCATCCAACGGGACGTTTCGAAAAGTTTTTCTTCGCGGATGTTGGAATCTTGCCACTCAGTTTGTTTCAGTTCGTTTGGAATTCGATTCGAATTACTGTGCTTCGTTCTTTCGAATCCGTTTTCGTTCGCTTCACTTCTGCGTTTCCGTTTTCGTTTCAATGTCGCTTATGCTTTTACTTCCGCTTGCGCTTCGGCCCACTTCCGGGTTCGACCTTCGCTTTTTGTTTCTGGGAGTTTCCGTTCGTTTTCACTTTTGATTATATTTTTCTGATTAGGATCCGGTTTCGAGATCGGGTTCCAATAGAAGAAGCCAAGGCAGTATGTTTGTATGGAAGGAACACTAACACGTCAGTGATTTCTATCGGTACAAACTTAAAAGAGAAAGAGAGAGAGAAGGTCATTCACCCCATGGCTTGATAAGGCTTGTAATTTTCCTTTCCCATAACAAAAGAGTGCAATAGCTAGAAAAACAAAAACAAAACTCGATAGGAACCAACAACCTAAATACATAACCTACAATAATCTCCTTGTGCAAAGCAACAATACAATAAATACCCAGATACATAACCTTTAGCTTTTTGAATAACCAACTAAACCTGCGAAGATAAAACACAAGGTGATTGAAACAAAGTAAACCCAAGAGGCAAATCCCACAAAAGGAATAATCTTTGAATCAAAAACGTAATACGGATCTGGAGCAAGTAAAAACGTCAAAAGCAAAAGCACATAGAAAAACACACAAAGAGTTGCCTATACTCAAGCCAACAATACCTTCAACACGCAGAAACCCAAACCAAACCGTTAAAGAATGAAACTTTCGAAAACCCAAGTGAAAGTAAGGAATCAGACACAGGTAAACGCTAGGTGATAACGTATGTCCTATGATTCAGCAACAACAATTAAATCCATGATTTCAGCTACTTATATTTAGCCTTAGAATCTTCTGCTGTAATTATATTTCCATTCTTATACCTTCAATTCCTGTATAAATAGTTGTACAAAATGCATAGAGAAATACATAGCACAATACAATACAATACAAGATCAATTATCTTCTTCATCTTTCATGGTATCAGAGCCCACAATCCAGTCCTCGTCCCCAACTCTTCCGACAAATACATAGCTTATATTTCTTTCCCAGTTTTTTTTCCCTTTTTCTAGCAACCTTTTTTTTTTCTTCTTCCCAAACATACACTGATTATTCAACACAATTGCCATTCACATCAATCTCATTACATGCCAATGGCCACACAACACGCAGAACAAACACAACCACCCTTTCCCCTTCAGAATCTTACCAACTTTATCACTACAATATTGGACAATTCCAATTATCTTGTTTGGAGCAATCAAGTTCGAACCATTTTATGTACCTGCAATCTTTTAGGACACATCGATGGTACCAATACCCCGCCGGCCAACACTATCTCCCCTGACTGGGACAAACACGATGGTCTGGTTTACTGTGCCCTAACTGCTACTCTGTCTCCGGCGGTGTCCTCCATGGCTCTCGGATGTACTACCGCTCACCAGCTGTGGACCCGACTAGAAACACACTTCCTACAACAGACGACAGCCCAACGTTCTCTCCTTCGTCGCCGGTTGCACACCACCAGAAAAGGTAACGCGACAATTTCAGAATATCTCACCACTCTGTCCTCCATTTCGCAGGACCTTGCAGCCATCGGCGCCTCTGTCCCAGATGAGGATCTGGTCGTTCTCGCCCTTAACGGCTTACCAGCCGACTACGAAGCTTTTGTCACCACCGTCGAGAATCGCGAGGTCCAACCCTCCTTCACTGAACTTCGAGCTAAGCTTCTACTCCATGAGCAACGTTTGTCGGTGTATCACTCATCCTCTTCCACCGACCCCGATGTCGCCCTAGCCGCCGCCCACATTAGCAACCGAGGACGAGGTGGCTGTCGGACCTTTCCCTCTTCTCGTTTCTCCCATCACCATCAGCGCACCAACCCTAATAATCCCTCTTCCCCAATTTATGGATCACCGCACCACCATCCAGCCCACACCCCATACCCAGTCCATCCATCCAACCCACGACCCAACCCAATACATCCAACCCATCCTCCTTCTCTTTCAGCCCAAAACCCAAACTCCTTTTACCCAGCCCACCAGCCCCACTACTGTCAAGCCTAATCTCAATTTTATCCCCTGGCCTATCAGCCCAACACTGCTACAAAATCCCACTACCCCAATCCACCTTCCCTTTGTCAAATTTGCTACAAAATGGGCCACACAGCTGCCAAATGTCGTTTTAGATATTCCAACTCTAGAAACGCTCAATCATACCCTCCCCCAAACCCTTTTCATAGTGCTTTTTCTGCGTTGAACATAAATGAATACCCAAATAATTCCAATCTAACCCATAGCACTATCACTGAATGGCTTCCTGACACTGGTGCCTCTGCTCACATGACGTCCAACCCACAACTTCTTCATCTTTCACTAGGCAACCTGGAAAGAGCACACAAGAATAAGCTACTAGTTTCCCCAAGAAGGGGAGAATTAGCACTTCCTCAAAGGATGTTAATGCTTGTGATTGACTTTTCAGTGTCTAACATCAAGAAGTAGAAAAAGAAAAATGCTCGGAGAAGAGAGCAGAGGATAAAAATGTAGGTATTTTGAAAAAATAAAAATGTAGGTATCGAGCCTAAGTAGAGTTATAGTAACGGGTTTAAAGATCCAAAATTACAGATTTCAGTTGACAGATAGATGATTTGGTTCATGAAAAGAAATAGAACCAGTAGAGAAACACAACAAAGAAGGAGTGGAGTATTCGGCTCCGACGCATAAACATGGAATAAGTCATAAAAATTCTAAAAACATTGGAGCCTTTTTTAGTCACAAGAAAACCCCAGTCATAATCCCCCAAATTCGAAGATGACAATAGAGGTTCAAGATCTAAACCAAAAAACTTGAGCCAAAAACCCTAGATTTGGATTCAAGATAAAGCAACCTAGATATCCTATCAAAGCGAGAGAGAACAAAAATAAAAAGGAAAATAGATGGTTGAGAAGCAGAGAGTGAAAGAAAGGAAGGGAAGACTTAGCTGAAGCAAAAAGATGATGAGATAACCAGCAGCTGTGCATGACACTCCAACTATTTTCTGATAATGGATTCTACCAACAAATGTGGAAACATAGAGGTGTCCGAAACTTCTTCCAGGTAAAAGTTATGTCCTAAACTTGCTGTGTTAACTAAGTGATCCACTGCAAAATCAAAAGTGATTATAAATATGAGCATTTACAGCCAAAAACTAGTTTTGTTTTGTAGCAAAATAGGGATTTCTATCCTAATGCTGGTAAAAAATGTGCAGATTATGTTGCCCAACCCTTTTATATGTTTTAAAAATGTCTTTAAAACCATAAATTGTCTTTTAATTAATTTAATAGAGATTAAATTAATTTCAACTCCTGATAAAATTAAAAAAGTATTTTTCTAAATTTTGAAATTTTTTTCCAAGGAATATTTATTAGGAAAGTTTTAGAATTTAATTTAATTTTTCAATAGTTGAATTATTAAATGAAATTTATTATCAAATCAATAATTATAATTAATCAAAATTTTAAAATAATTTCTTTCATAATTGGATTATGTTTGAAATTATAAATATAATGAGATTATATTATTTTGTTGAGACCGAAATTTTTTGAAATTTTAAATCCCTCAATAAAATATTAAGTACACGTTATGAACGTAATAGTTATCTTCCATTATTTGAGAATAAAACTAGAATTCTATTTGTTGTTTGGCATGTTAAGTAAATTCAAGGTCACTTTAACTCATATATGTTTTATCTTAAATTAATGAGTTCTACTTAACTAAAATTGTATTATTTGGATAAGTAAACTCATGATCATATAAATTTAGAGATAGGGTTAGGTATAATATATTTGATATATTTTGGCAAAAGTTGTCACCTAACAGTACTAGAGTCACATGAGATATGATTGAAAGTTGTTTTCTACCTAATTTATTTTTAGTTGGTTTGTTGAGCAAACTTAAGATCAATTAATTTTAAATAGGATCCTAGCCCGCTAAGAAATTATTTGATAATGTTTCGATATAATATTGAGGGCTATTATTTTGTAGAAATTAGTGGGAGTAATCAAATAAATTTTAAGTCCTTATTTTTATTAATTTTTGGATATAAACTAATATATGCTCCTTTTATATTTTTTCGGTTATTGAATTTGAAGATGAGTACCTACCTGACATTGAGGAGCATCATGGATGGTAATAAGCTTACTAGACCCAACTTTTCAGACTGGTTACAAAACTTAAGAATAGTTCTTAGGCAAAAGAAGAAATTGTATGTTTTTGATACTCCTGCTTCATCAGAACCTTGTTCAGATGCTACTGATGAAAATTGGGAGAAATATCAACGTTATATTGATGACGTTGAACAACCTACATGTGTGATGTTAGCTTGCATGTCTCCTGAACTTCAGAGGCAGCATGAGAACATGGATTCACCTACTATAATACTGCATTTTAAGGAGTTATTTGCTGCACAAAGTAGGGTGGAGAGATATCAAATCTCCAAGACACTATTTCAATGCAAAATGACAGAAGGATCTTCAGTCAACGCTCATGTACTGAAGATGATTGGTATATTAAAAAATTGGCCCAATTAGGTTTTGTCATGGACCATGAGTTAAACGTTGATCTAGTGTTGTAGTATATAAGTTCGAGCTTTTCACAGTTCATCATGAACTTCAACATGAATCAAAAGGACATGACACTTCCTGAACTGTTGAACATGCTTAAGACTACGTAAGGGTACCTTAAAAAGGAACCCAGTTCTATACTTGTCAGTTCTTCTAAAAATAAGAAAAAGGGCTTTAAGAAGAATAATAATAAGAAATATAAGACTTCTACTAATGTAGTAAAAGCCAAAGGAGGTGTCAAGAAGAAGAGTAATTACAAAGGTATATGTTTTCATTGCGGAGTCAACGAACATTAGAAGAGGAATTTCCCATCTTATCTTGCTAGCCTAAAAGATAAAAGGCTTAAGGAAACTATCTCTTCAGGTATGTTTATAATTGAGATCAATCTTTCTACTTCTATTCCACATTCTTGAGTATTAGATACTGGTTGTGGTTCTCACTTATGTAATAGCATGCAGATGTTAACAAGGAGTAGATCATTAAAGAAAGGCGAATTGGACCTGCGAGTTGGCAATGGAGCAAAGTTGCTGCATTAACTGTAGGGACTTGTAGTTTAACATTGCCTTCTGGCTTTATATTAGAACTTGATAATTGTTAATATGTTCATGTTATTACAAGAAACATCATTTCTATTTCTTATTTAGATTTGAATGGATTTTTCTTTATAATTAAGGATAACAATTGTTCTTTTTATAAAGATGATATTTAGTATGCATATGGATTGATTACAAATGGTTTGTATGAGTTAGATCTTGAAAGGCCAATTCTTAACATAAATAGTAAGAAAATAAAATTAATTAACCAAACGCCATCTTACTTATGGCATTGTAGGTTAGGTCATGCCAATGAAACTAAAATGACAAAATTACATAAAGAAGGATACTTGGATCCTTTTGATCATGAATCATATGAAATTTGTGAATCTTGTTTATTGGAAAAGATGACCAAACTACCCTTTAAGGGAAAAGGACAATGTGCTAGTGAGTTATTAGAATTAATACATTCAGATGTATGTGGACCTATGTCCACAAATGCTAGAGGTGGATACTCATATTTCATTACATTCACAAATGACCATTCAAGATATGGTTATATGTACTTGTTGAAACAAAAGTCTAAATCATTTGAAAAGTTCAAAGAATTTATACTAGAGGTAGAGAAACAAACTGGCAAAAGTATTAAGGCTTAGATCAGATCGAGGTGGTGAATACTTAGACCACGAGTTTCTTGGTTACTTAAAAGAGAATGGGTTTCTCTCATAATAATCTCCTCCTATAACTCCATAACATAATGGAATTTTTAAGAGGAGAAATCATATACTATTAGACATGGTACGTTCTATGACTCATGCAGTCCTTCCTATTTCCTTTTGGAAATACGCAATTGAAACTGCAATATATCTTCTAAATAGAGTTTCATTTAAATCGGTTAATAAGACACCATATGAGATATAGACTGGTAGAAGACCTGGATTATCACACTTAAAGATTTGGGGATGTGAAGTGTATTATATCTTATAAACTTCAAGCTAAATCAGATAAATGCAAATTTGTGAGGTATCTAAAAGAAAGTTTCGATTATCAATTCTATCATCCTATTGAGCAAAAGGTATTTGTCTCAAGACATGCTATATTCTTTAAAAAATAATTTATTCTCAAAGAAAGTAGTGGGAGTGGGGTTGAACTTAGAAAAGCTCAAAAACTACAAATTCACGTCAACATGGAACAAGAACCTCAAATTGATACATATGATGTACAACTGAGAGTTCAAGAGACACATAGTCCGTGACAAACTAGTAGGATATGTCGTCCTCCCGCTAGATTAGATCTACATATTGAGCATGAAAAGGATAATGTATTTATAGATGATGAGCCTACTACTTTTAAAGAAGCAATGTCAGACATTTATTCTTTAAAATGGCAAGAAGCCACGAAATCCAAAATGGAATCCGTGTACACTAACCAAGTATAGACTTTGGTGGATGCACCTGAAGGTATAGTATCTATTAGGTGCAAATGAATTTTTAAAAGAAAAATTGACATGGATGGAAATGTACATACGTACAAAGCAAGGTTGATGGAGAAAGGTTACAGAATAAAGCAAGGAATTGATTTTGATGAAACTTTTTTGCCAATAGCAATGCTTAAATTCATAAGGCTTTTATTGGCTATAGCAGCATACCGTGATTATGAAATTTGGGAAATGGATGTTAAAACAACATTTCTCAATGAGAAGTTGCAAGAGGATGTGTATATGACACAACCTGGAGGTTTTGAATCTAAAGAATTTCCTGATCAAGTATGCAAGTTGCAAAGGTCTATTTATGGACTTAAGCAAGCGTCGCGGAGCTAGAACATCTGTTTTGATGAAACAATCAAAGAGTTTCATTTTATCAAAAATGTGGATAAACCTTGTTTTTGCAAGAAGGTAAGTAGGAGTGTAGTCATTTTCCTAATGCTTTATGTGGATGACATATTGCTTATTGGAAATGACATTTCAATGCTCTAATATGTTAAGATATGGTTATCTAAAAACTTTTCCATGAAGGATATAGGAGAAGCAGCTTATGTACTAGGTCTAAAGATCTATCAAGATTGATAAAAAAGGTTGATTGGATTATCCTAATCCATGTAGATAAAGTGCTAAAGAGTTTTATCATGGAGAATTCCAATAGGGGATTTTTACCCATATCACATGGCATTTCTCTCTTATAGAGTATGTGTCCACAAACACAAAAGGAGAGAGATAAAATGGATTGTATTCTATATGCTTCAACAATTGGATCAATCATGTATGCGAAGCTATGTATTAGACCAGATGTTGCTTATGCTTTTAGTGTAACAAGTTGATATCAAGTTAATCCCGGTGAGGCTCACTGGACGGCTGTGGAAAACATCTTAAAGTACTGAAGAAGGACTAAAGATATTTTCTGGTCTGTGGAGGAGCTGAGCTGAGAGTTCAGGGTCATTTGGATGTCAGTTTCCAGTTTGATCAAGATGATAGTAGATCATAGTCAGGATATATTTTTACTCTTTATGGTGGTGCGGTTAGTTGGAAGAGTTCTAAACAACCAACAATTGTAGGTTAAACAACCGAAGCAGAGTACATTTCAATGTTAGAGGCGGCAATGGAAACAGTTTGGATCAAGAAGTTCATCACTAAACTTGGAGTGGTTCCTAGCATTGTTGAGCCCATAGTATTGTATTGTGACAACAACGGTGCTATTACACAAGCAAAGGAACCTAGTCTCATCAACGGTCCAAATATGTACTCAGGAAGTTTCACTTAATTAGGGGGAAAGTGGAGCAGAAAGACATAACATTGGAGCAAGTTCCCACTGAAGAGAAACTAGCAGATCCTCTTACTAAGCCATTATCTTAAAAGAGACATGATCGTCATATGGATGGATATGGTATTAGGTTCATAAGGGATTGACTTTAGTGCAAGTAGAAGATTGTTAGTTTATGTCCTTGCAGTCAATCAATTAGATACAAATTAATGTATGACATTATATTTTAATTAATGAAAAGGCTTTATTTATCTTTATGTATTAATTTGATTAATATTTTATGTTTAAATACTAAAGATAAAATGCTTAGAATAATTACTATGTAATTGAAATTATGATGATATCATAATTATGAGATTCAATTTACACTTATGTGTTATTTCTAAATGTTCTTAGTTGTAGTTTCATTAAGACTGGATATTGTTGAAACGGTAAAACTAGCATACATTATGTTTCTTTCTTATGAAGAAAGTAATTTATCTTATAAATTAAAGTATAGGGATACTTAAACTAATGTATAGGTGATTATTAGAGAATAAGTCACTGAACTGACCTGATTATGAGAATTTCGAGTAGAATATTACTTATGTGTCTATGGATTATCTCATAATGATAGTTGTATAATTGATCCTCAGATTTGAGATTACCAAGATATCTAGTGTGGGAATTACCGTGTTTTGTTGCTACTTATGAATCGTTCTAGGATAATTCAATCGGTAGTAATTGGATACAGTATGAACTATATGTAGATAGTTGAGTAAGTCAATATAGGATTCGTCCAAAGTAATTAAAGAGAATATTCTGCTATTCTTGATTAGTAATGATTTATGGAATTCTCTGACCAGAGTGAATTGATATTTGAAAAGGGCTTTTCAAATTTCAATTATAAATCAATTACTAATTAGCAAGAATGACCATGATTGGATGATAAGAGTAAACACTGAGTCCATACTCTGTCCAACTAGAATATTGATTGACTCAAGGATTAAAATATACATTATAGCCATGCTTGGACAGGTTAAGTCAATCATTTTGACATTCCTTATATTTGGGTAATCATGACATGTTGTTAGACGTCAATCATGATTTATGATTATGAATTATTTAATCGGAGAATTAAAGATAAATCAAAAGAAGTTTTAATTTATCTTATTTTAATTTTGAATTAGAATTATAATTTATAATCATTGTCAATTTATTAGGAACCTAATGGGTCATACATCAAAGAGCAATTTATGAATAAAAATTCAATTTAATTAAGTTAGACTTAATTATAAAGTTTGAGAAACTTTGGGAATCAAATATGAGATATTTGATTTTATTAAAATTAAATTAATTATAATTAGAATCAAATTCTAATTATAATTAAATAGGTTTAATTTTAATAAAAGACTGTCATGATTTTTCTATTTAAAGGGAAGAACTTTTTAGAAGCTAACACTTTTTGTCTTCTTCCTCTCAAAGCAGTTTAGGAATTACTCTGTGGATACTATCAGAGGCTGGATAATTAGATAGCTCATGATTGATCAATTAGAAAAAGTTTCAAAGATTTTTCAACGAAAAGTGAACAAGGTACAATTTCTAAATCGATATATATTTTATTCAAATTTAATCAATTATTGAGATCCGTTCGAAATATGTAAAAAAAATTTATTTTCCACTGTGCCTGTGATTCGATCACAGTTGGATTCCAACACTAATTACTCGAAACTCAAAGTATTTGGGTGCCTATATTACCCTTGGCTTTGGCCATATACCTGTCACAAATTAGACTTTCATTCCAAACCTTATGTTTTTCCTAGGATACTCATTAACTCAAAGTGCCTACTTATGTCTTGATCCTTCAATATCCAAAATCTATATTTCTAGGCATATTAGGTCCATTGAGTTAGTAATTCCATTCAAATCCTTATAAACGCAGGATTTCCATTCAAATCCTTATAAACACAAGCTCCATATCCCCAATCCCCCACTATTTCTGTTTGGATACCACCAATAATAAAAATACAATCTATGACTTTGCCACTCTTGCACCATCTAAAGTTAGTACTCAATTGCAACTCCAGTGTGAACCTTCAACTACCACAAACATATTCAACCAGCAACCTGACAATAATCAACTCCACCAACACAACACAAGATCCAATCATCCTATACAAACTAGACCCAAAGATAACATTCACAAACCTATTCAAAAACTCAATCTTCATACCCAACTAACCAAATCTCATGATGTTGAACCCACCACACCAACTCAAGCCCTTAAGGATCCAAAATGGAGACAAACCATGTCTAAAGAATATATTGCTCTTGTTCGAAATGGGACTTAGGAGCTAGTTCCACCTCATCCTACTCAAAATATTGTTGGTTGTAGAAGGATTTTCACACTAAAAAAAAGTTTGATGGTTATGTTGACAGGTTTAAGGCTCCCTTGGTTACAAAAGATTTTCATCAACGTCTAAGATTTGATTATTATAACACATTCAGCCTAGTAATCAAACTCACTACTATTCGACTTGTTCTCAATCTTGCAATAAGTCATAGATGGACTCTTCTCCAGCTTGATGTTAACAATGCATTTTTGCAAGGTCGTCTTCATGAAACAGTGTATATGCATTAGTCCCCTAGTTTTGTGCACCAAGATTTTCCATCACACGTTTGCAAATTGCAAAAAGCAATCTATGGGCTAAAATTGGCTTTGCATGCTTAGCATAAAAAACTTTGCAATTTCTTCTTCCAAGTGGTTTCAAAAGCTCTCATTTTGATACATCTTTATTTGTGTTCAAGTCTGGTGGACACCTATTATATCTACTTGTATATGTTGACGATATCATTATTACAGGGGATGATGCACCTTCGGTAAATCAGTTTGTTCATTTGCCAATCGCTTCTCACTTAAAGATCTTGGAAATCTTTCTTACTTTCTCGGGATAAAAATTATACCTAACAAGCAAGGATCTCTGCTGTCATAGCAACGATATTTACAAGATCTTCTTGCTCGTACTCGCATGTCTAATGCAAAACCAGTTCAAACTACACTTCCAACAAATTCCACACTTTCTTTACATTCAGGGGCTAATCTATCTGATCTTACAGAATTTCGAGCTGTTGTGGGTAGTCTCCATTACCTTCTTCTCACTCGTTTAGATATTGCTTTTGTCATCAACAAACTCTCTCAGTTTATGCACAAGCCTACAACTGAGCATTGGATTCTTGTTAAGCGTTTGCTTCGTTATCTTTGTGGAACTCTTAATCTTGGCCTTCATCTATATCGCGATTCTCCACTTTCATTGCATGCTTTCTCAGATGCAGATTGGGTAGGTGACAAGGATACTTTTTGCTTAACTAGTGCCTACATTGTTTACCTTGGTAGAAATCCAATTTCGTGGAGTTCAAAGAAATAATGCTCTATAGCTCGTTCCTCTACTGAGGCAGAATATCGTTTTGTTGCTAATACCATTGTTGAAATCAATTGGGTGTGATCTTTATTAGATGACCTTGGTATTCAGTTGCAAAATTTTCATGTGATTTACTGTGATAGCATTGGCACAAATCAATTGTGCTCCAATCCTGTCTTTCACTCCAGAATGAAGCATGTGGCTATCGATTTCACTTCAAACGTGATCAAGTTCAAAATGGCACTCTTAGAGTTACTCACGTCTTCTCCATAGATCAACTTGTAGATGCCTTATGCAAGCCACTTCCATGAGCTCGCTTTCTTTTACTACGAGACAAGATTGGTCTCTCTCATTGAGACCCATCTTGAGGGGGAATAATATCGCTATGAAAATTTGATCTATCTCTGATAATAACCACTTAATACATACAATCTGTATATTATCTCCATATCTCATCTTATTTAATTTTTTGATTTTTTTTTCAAATTGTTCCAGCTGCGCTAAGGCTCGTCTGTCCTATAAATTTGTATCTTTCATTTCAATGAATATATAGAAAAGTTCTCAGTTATTTCCACTATTAACAAGCTCATTTTGGTACAAAAGTTCGATTGATTTATTATCATATTATCAAAAGCACACAGCCAAGATTGGATTAAGTATGCTATAAATATAATATGTACCAAAGCAAAGTCATAATAACAATACTGATTATCTTCTTATTCTTATCGTTATTTGTTGTCACAAATTGGATTGAAGGTTGTTATATATCTTACTAAAATTTTCATTAAATTACCAAAATTTATTAGAAACTTCATAACAGACATCACGTTCATGTATGTATTACGGAAGGTTATGGTAATACATGCTTTGAACCGAACATGGTTTCTTTCTGAGATAACATCAAATGTCAATGCACGTGTGATTCCACTACAACAATTTAATAGAATTCGCGACGTTTTTTGAAAAAATGTCACGAATTGTGTAGAGTTTTCGTGACGTATTTAAAAACGTCATGAAAAGATAAATTTTTCGTTTTTGTTTATAAAATGTCACAAAAGATCTGATATATCTGCGACGTTATAAACAAAACGTTGCAAAATGAAAACTATGTCTATTTTATAGGAAAACGTCGCAATAGGTCTGAATTTTTCCCTTGCTTTTGTTAAAATATCTCCGACTATCTCCTTTTAATTCCCCCCTTGCTAATTTTGTTAAAACCTCCGACTACTATATATCTCTTTTCCCCTGCTTCTGTTAAATCTCCGACTATCTCCCTCCCCCCACCCCAAGCTGACGTCACCTTGTCCCTCTCTCTCGAGCCACTTTCTGTTGCTATTTTGTCTTCTCATTGCTGACATTTGCGTGGCCGGTCTTCTGTAGTTAGAGTGCTTCTGTCTTTTGATGGAGGTAAGTCATTCTTCCCCACATATCCATTTGTGGTTTCGACAAGTACTGGTTGCCGCTTACAGATTGACAGCCAATTTAGGTCACAAACTCAATCATTCCCCACATCTCCATGATTTCTTTTGCGCGTCCTCCTCAACGAACCTGCAGAAAAGATTTTCTGTTTTGTTTTCTCTCTTTGGCATTCAATAGGCACGCTTCCTTTAAATAATAGAGATGATGTTGGGGCTGGGCTATGACACTGGGTAGAGACAAAGATCGAGGATAGAGAGATCAAAAATACTGTTGCTACCTTAGGTGATTTGGGATAAATTTGGCACATGTTTCTGCCTTTCAAGTGTTCGATGAAATACAAGCTATATAAAACACATTTGACGTTTGTTTCTTTTCCCTTGTTCTGTTCAATATTCAAAATAGAAGTCCTTACATGGTAATTTTCTCCTTCATTTTTGT
>JANZLX010000211.1:24680108-24691425 GCA_025531955.1 Erythroxylum orinocense | reverse complement strand
TGATTTGATTTTGATTATCAAACTCAATCTCAAATTCAATTGCACAAACTCAAATTCAATCTCATTCATCAATAATTTAACAATTCAATATTAATACCGTAAATCTACTAAATCACAATCACCATTCCAAATTTAATTTCCAATCGGACCAATCCACTTCCAAAATGCAAAATACCAAAATCCAATTCCAATTTAAGTTCAACTTCAACATTCACAAATGACAAAAATCAATCAACTTCACTTCAACCGAAATCAACTTCAACATTCACACATTCCCATTTCTCATTCTCAGCCGAAATCAATCTCCAAAATTTTCCCCAAACCCAACACAACAACACCAATTTTTAACCCCAAATCCACCATCATCCAACAACCAACACAATCACATAAGCAATAAATTTCAAAATGCCATGAAAAATGAAAAAAATAAAAAACATACACCCCAAAACAATCGGGTCTTCACCAATTCAACGTCGCGAGGAGCAGGCTGCTGGTCACGATGGGGTGTGTTGTGGACGCCGGACGGTGGACCTTAGCAAGCGGCGACATGTTCGGGTGGCGTGGACGAAGGTTGAAGACGGTGAGGTGAGCGCAACTCCACGACAGAGCAGAAGAGGAGGAGGAGGAGAACGATCAGGCGGCAAGGCAAGAGGTGAGATAGGTTGGAGGCAGGCGGCACGACAGGCAGGAGGGAGAGAAGACAAAGAGAGATGAGAGGTAGAGTCTAGAGTCGGGGGGAGGGTAGATTTAGGGTTAAATTTTGTTTTTTTGCAAAGTGGTCCCTGGGAGTATTTTTTTGCAGAATGGCTCGGAAAAATCCGATATTGGCGGTACCAACAAGAATTTATCATCAGTACCTTCTATGCCCGTACCGGTATCGTTTTTCAGCCGGTACGGTAAGAAATTCTAAACGTTGCCTATAGGTCTTTTGTACCAGGTAGAAGAGTTAAAACATCTCAAATCTATGATTCACCTATATACTAGAGTTGACAAATTTATTAAAGATAATAAATAGGAATGATCTTTTCACAACAACAGAAGAGTGGAAGCTATTATTAGGAATATGCCAAATTACCTTAGAGAAAGGATGATGAGGTGCTGTGGATTGTAGATAGATTAAAGAAATTTAGCTCCAATGGATGCAGAATTCACCTGTAGGAAGATCTAACAAAAAGGGTGAATTGGAACAGACTTGAATGGGATGTTGACATACTCCCTACATATGCATTTATTCTCAGTATGGGGATATCTAGAAAGCTTGCAAGAAAAGACAAGATTAAGACCCATATTGAGTCTCATGATTATGAATTCTACAATTCCCAAATGAAAACTAGGGAACATACATTGTTAAACTACAAGTACACAGTGGAAATATGGAGGAAAATTCAAAAAACTCTTGATGTAAAACTGACTACATAAAACTGGAAAGACTTGATAGAGAGGGAAACAACCTTAAAAGGGGTAGGTGAAGCAAACTAGAAAGCATTAAAGATTAGCATAGTAGCAGTGGTGTACTACATATGATAGGAGAGAAATAGAAGGGTATTTAGATGAGTAACCAGAGAATTAGATCACCTATTTTAGAAGATTTTTCTATGTTGCAGGCTCACTCTTACAGTAACAGGGATTGCAATGAAGCTCCCCTAAACATGAGAAGATGGCAATTTGACTAAAACGGGAAAATCAATTTGTAGTCAACATGACAAATGTTTAGATATCACAAGTTTAGTATGTAAAGCATTAAGTGTTCCTGTTTTGCTAAAGCGCACTCTTGAAACTTGTTATAGTTGTATTTTACATAAGGCAATATAATAAATTAAATTTTAAAAAAAAGTATACTTAATAATGCATATATCTAAGGGCATTGACATATGTATAGAATTTTAATGATAAAGTGTTTTAAAGAAAATAGAGTTGTATTCGTTACTTATTTACACTTAACCAAGATTTTTTTTAAAAAAGGAAAGAAACATACAAATAGGAAAATACAATTATCAATCTAATAAGGAGTATACAATTGTCCCCTTTAATTTATTATTATATAAAATTATCAATAATATGCCACTCTTGGCACTTGTTTATTTTCTTCTTCAATATTAAGACATTGTTTAATGCTAAAAATATGTTTCTTATTTGTTAGGACATTACACAAAATTTTTCTAAAATCTTTCTAGTTCAGGAATATTGAGAAAAAATTTAAAATATCTTATATCAATCCTATAAATTTTAACTCCCAAATTTTAGCCTGTATTACAATATTCTTTGTCTCAAGTGTAAAGAACAACCACTTCTAAGTAATATTAATTAATCCCATATCATTTCTAACGCAAAAAATGCCATACATATGTATAGTGAAAGGATTAAAATACTCTTTTTAAACCTCTTATGTATGCAAAACAATTTTCTTCAATCATTCTGAAATCAATTGAAATAATGACTCAATGAAATCCAAAACACCATTATTTTGATGATTGTTTCAGACGATATATTAAATGCTTTAGGTGGCACACTTAAAGTTTTCAATCTTCGGATACAAAACTCACTGGTTGATTCATATAGATCTTCTCGTCTACTTCTCTATTAATAAAATTTGTCTTCATATTTTAAAAAAATTCTAAATTCATATGTTTGATGATAGCCAAAGTAGGTGAAATAAGGCAAACCTCACTATAAGGAAGCAGGTCTATACTTTATAGCCTTTCTTTGGATATAACCTTTTGCGATAAAGAGAGCTTTGTGTTTTTAATGGCAAAAAGGTTATTTTAAACCTTAATTTACAATAACATATATGTTAAACATAATATTTTATAGTATTAGAAAATAACCTAACTCATATTGAGCTCACATATTTAACACCAAAAATTGATAGATCCTAAACTGCTGTTAAGATTTTTTCAATTTAAGCTAATATGGACACTTTAATAAGTGTAATGGGATCCACTAATTTCAACTTTTATTTTAAGGGAATGTGAATCAAGTGTGTAAAAATCTTATAAATTGCATTTCCTTAGCAACACGTTTTGGCTTGAGGTGTTAAGAAAAATCACTTTACTTAGAACAACAATCAAATAGATGTTATTTTTTAGGTAGCCAGATAAATCATTAGTGAATAGAATATAGAAGAGTGACTTTACAAACTTCTCGACAAAATTCAACAAATAATTGACCTTATAACTATTAGCTTAAGGTTTATTATTAATGATTTTGATGATAACAACATAATATTTTAAAATTCAAATTGGATTTATTTCCTTGTGTAATTAACGGTCTAATTCTCAAAAGGAAATAAAATCATAGGAGAAATGCTTTCTTTCTTGCAGGAACCTTCCTAATGAACTTACCTTATTTATTTCATAATATCCGGAAGAATCTTTTTATCATTGGAATTATTTCCTTTTATTGTATACTGGTTAATTCTCTAATGAAAATAAAATTGTAAGAAATACACTTCCTTTTTTGGCGGAGCCTTCTTTATGAACTTACCTTATTAGAAATGATTTATCAGAAAACATTCTACTAATTATGAAGGTGGTATATTAGCTCTGTGATTACTAGAAAATTTTTGGCAAGGATGACATCAAAATTATTCAAATTTAAATCCATCCAGTGACTAAGGATGCAAATGAAGCAATGACTAGTTGAAGAAAATACTTACTTAAGGAAGAGCTACTACTTTTGCAAAAAATATTAGACTTTTGAATTACATCAACAACATTAATAATTTTGAAAGTCATATTCTTATCAAATCTGTTGCGCTTTAGATAGTTAAAATTTTCCTTAGATAGATCATTGAAGCTCATATCAAGCAAACTACATTTTCATCTGTTGAGAGCTTAGAGAGGTTAGTTAAATACTACTAGTTTAGAAGGTTGGAGAACCTTGAAAAATATGTACTTGTGAGCTTGAAGAGGCTAATCAAATTACGACTTGGGATTTTAGTGAAACACTTAAGTTGGATACTTGGGGACTAGACGTAGGCTTAGGTTATAAGTCGAACTAGTATAAGTACACTGGATCATTCCTCTCTCTCTTTAACTTTTAAATTTCTGCAATACATTGTTTGTGTTTTCATTTTTTTCAAAAGGCTCCTTGACTTTTATAATAGGCTCCTTTTATTTTTCAACTTGCAAGAGGTTCCTTTCAATTTTAACAAGCACTTTCTGTTTTAAATTGTTTTAACAGGATTTATCATTTAGCAGGTTCTTGTCATTTAATAGGCTTCTATCATTTGACAGGCTCCTATTATTTTAAATTTTAACAAAGTCCCATCTTTATACGAATTGAAAGTAACTTGCAAAAATTTTCAAGTCACACACAATTCACCCCCTCTTGCATGTGTTTAACATAGCTCGAATAAAGTCAATTGGGAATCTTTAAGCAAACATTCTATTTTTAAATTTAATAACTATGCGATGATTTTACAAGATTTGAAGAAACAAATACGAAGGGAATTAACACCCTAATAAATGGCCACTCCTTATTCTCTTATATGGTGAAGCTTAAAATTATCAAAGAAAGGATGAAACTATTGAACTTAAAGTTAGCTAGTAAAAGATAATAGGTTGTTGTTGAAGCTAAAGAACTTAACGTGGTTGAAAATTCCAATAATTCCTCCATTTATATAATAATCTTAAGGTAGTTGAAAGAAAGAAATTAAAGATCTATACTAAAGCTTTAACCACTCACCATTCTTATATTAGGGAAAAGTTCAATTAAGATAGTTAAAGGATGATGACAATAAAATCCTAAATATTTCCATAATTCCATTATTCAAAGGATAAACTCTAATAAGGTAATTTCCTCTACGTCGATAATTGTAGAGTTGTAGCCTAGCAAAGATTAAAGCTTTAGCTCTTAACTATTTCAGCGACCTCTTAGGAAATAGTAGTCATTCCCATAACAACGTTAAGTATATTCATAAACTTACACTGACTAAGATCAACCATCTTCAATTAGAATTGCTCATCTAAACTTTTACTAGAACTAAGGTAGATGCAACACTATTTATCCTTAATCTAGATAAAACCTTAGGAACTAACCAAGGAAATGTGGTTTCCTTTAGCAAATCCTATAACTTGATAAAAAACTTGGTTTCAGAAATATGTTTAAAACTTTTCACTAATGATAGGTTGTAAAAGTAAATTAACAAAATGTTTATCTGCTTACTTATGAAGGTACTAAATCCTTCAACTCTAAAGGACTTTATCCTAATCTCGTGCTACAACACGATCTACAAAATAAAATCCAAAAGATTGGAAATTGCAATGAAGGAGGTTCTCTGTAACATCCCAACACTGATGGGAAGGTTTAATTGGTCATTTGGGAGGTAGCTCACCCTTATTGTAGGACATGTACCGAGATGACCTGCGGGTGTCCCGGTGTATACCTTGCGGTAAGGGGGCGCTACATGCTCAAACAATCAACAACTAACCTTAAAGGACTTTCATTTAGGGTAGGAGCATTAGAGACAATATTCTTATTGCATAAGGAATACTATATCATCTTCATGATGAACATATATTTTCATAAAGTATTTTGACTTGATTCAATGAGAATTCATAATTATGTCCTTAAAAGAATTTAGTTTCCTCCTACTTTTGTTAACTTACTTTATTAACCTATAATCCTAATTAATCATGAACCTACCTTAATTTTTAAAGGAGTTAAAGACCTTCATCAATGATACCCTTTATCTCAGCATCTATTTTCTATAAGCATTAAGGTTATAACAATTACTATTTCCAAGAATTAGAGGTGGCTAAAATGGTTTAGTCTAGGCCTACTAGTCTAAGTTTAATAGGCTCAATTCAAAATTTTCAAGTTTAAGCTATATAGCCTGGCTTAACTTGAAGCCTGCATTTCTGATATAAGATAAGATGATATCATTTTTTGTTACTTAATGGATGAAAAAACCTTCTTTATAATGATCCCTACTTCTTGTTAGGAAGTTTTCATATATGGTCTTAAAAGTCATATTCTACAATGTGAAGCTTTTATATCTTACTGCGTGAATAATGGTTAACTATTGCTACAAATTCTAGGAGCCAAATATCCACTGAGTTTAATATGGTTAAAGATCCTGGTGATCATTTATGCTTTTGTACCATGAGTTTTGTTGTATGTTTTCTTTTGGCAATTATGTATTGCCCTACACTATCAATTATGCCTATGTAATTATTTCTATATTTGGCAGTTGCTACCTACTTTGCATTATTTTTGACATGCAGGTGATATTTAATGTTTCCTCTCAAATCCTACCCCCTCAAAAGTGTTGAAGATTGACTACTTCAGGTTCTTGACAGTTGCCCCTCCACGTGTTTTACCATGTTTCCATGTTCTGTTTTGTTCCTTTTATGTAATGATTTCATTATTCATGGTTTTAATATTTAGTGGTGAGGTTGTTAAGATATGATCTGTTTTTATGTACATGCCTCCTACTTAAATGGTACAAGTTCCTGTGAAAGGACCAGAAGTTATGTTTTATCAAACTTAATAAAAAAAAGTCTTGCTTTAGTCCACAAATTTTAGGTGTTTTTTGTCCCTGTTAGTGTATTTTTCTAAGAATCTGTGAGGTTAT
Organism: Erythroxylum orinocense; assembly: GCA_025531955.1. Lineage (NCBI taxonomy): Eukaryota > Viridiplantae > Streptophyta > Magnoliopsida > Malpighiales > Erythroxylaceae > Erythroxylum > Erythroxylum orinocense. The sequence goes on along the minus strand of JANZLX010000211.1, from coordinate 24,684,848 downwards.
TTTATTGGGTTCACTTGTTCTTCTAAAATTTGATATCAGAGCCTTGGTTCAAGAGAAGTGTTTCATGAGTGGTCTTTATTGAAAGTGTGAGATCACCAAAAAAAATAAGAGTGTCTAGCCAGCCAAAGATAAAATGGCAGTTAGCAATACCTCCAATACTCAAATAGTTCCCATTTTTTATGGCAATAATTACCAATTTTGGGTCGTGAAAATTAGAACTTTGTTTAGGTCTTAAGATTTGTGGGATTTAGTGGAAACTGGTTTTGAAGAAATTGTTGATCCTAAGCAAACGTCAAGATTGACAACAGCCTAAAGGAATGAATTAAAGGACAAGCAAAAGAAAGATACGGAGGCACTATTCTTCATTTGATAAGGTGTGAATGAGCTCTATTCCCACGACTGATGGGAGCAAACATTGTGAAGAAAGCATAGGATTTGGTTCAAGAACATCATCAAGGGTCAACCAAGGTAGTAACAATAAAGCTACAAACTCTTACAATGAGATTTTGAGAATTTGCTGATGAAACCATCTAATTCAATTCAAGATTTCTCTGCAAGAATTTTTGCCCTTGCAAATCAAATTAGATCTTTTGGTGAAAAGTTGTCTCACCAAAAGATTGTTGACAAGGTTTTAAGGAGCCTTCCCCTTAAATTTGATCATATTGTTGTTATTGTTGAAGAGTCCAAGGATTTGTCTGATTACTTATTTATTGAGCTAATGGGTTCTCTTGAGTCACATGAAGCTTGTATGAATATGTCAACAGGGACGTTTTGGAGCAGACCTTTCAATCAAAGATTCATATGAAAAAGAAATTTAAAGGTTCAATAAGAGGTGGACTCGTAGCAAGCGTGGCATTAAACGAGGGTACTTATGTCGAGGAAGGGGTCGTGGCAGATCATATGTCAAAAAGAGAAACCAAAGTAATGTTAACTCTCTACCTCCATGTTCGCACTATGGTAAAACTAATCACATTGAGAAAAATTGCTTGAGTACAAATAAAAATGATCATAACAAAAATGATGTTCAGTGTTACAAATGCAACAAATATGGCCATATAGCAAGAAACTGTGAAGAGAAAGAGTAGGCTAATTTCCATGAAGAGAAAGAAGATTCTGTAGGTAATTTATTTGTTTCTTGTTTGGCTTCTAACTTTGATATGTCTTCTAAAGTTTGGTACTTAAATAGTGGATGTAAAAATCACATGACTGGAAACAGGGATTATTTTGTGGAGATTGATGCCTTTGTGGAATCACAAGTGACTTTAGGCAACAATAATCAAGTTCGGGTGTGTGGAATAAGCTAGATTGATGTAGGTTGCAAACTGGTAGGAAACTTATTTAGAATGCCATGTATATGCCTGGTATTATTCATAGTCTATTGAGTTTGGGTCAATTATTGAAGAAAGGTTATTATGCTATGTTTGATAAGGGTGAACGTCTGATTTATCATAAAAGAAGCATGAACTTGGTGTATTTAGTAAAAATTGTCTGAAAACAAAATGTTTCCTATCATATTTTCACAACTAAATCTTAATGTATTTAAAGCCTCAAGCAATGATTCAGTTTTGCAGCATAGAAGATTTGCTCATCTCAATTTTGTTGGGTTACAACTATTACTCAAGAAAAATGTGGCGATAGGACTACCAACAAGACAGTCCTATAAAATCTAATATAAGCCTTGCATTTTTGGGATGCATCATCGAAATAAGTTTTCAGTAGGCAAATCGTGGAGACCCCTAAACCTCTGATACTTATTCATGCAGATATCTGTGGTCCATTGCAAACATTATCATTAAATGGGAGTAAGTATTTTCTGATCTTTGTCAATGATTTCTCATAGGTGACACTGGTATATTTCTTGAAAGAGAAACCTAAGGCTTTTGAATTTTTCAAAAAATTCAAAGCTACAGTGGAGAAATAATCTGGAAACTTAATTATAAAATTGAGAACTAATCATAGGCATGAATTTACATCCCAAGAATTTCAATATTATAAATTGAGCACCCACACGGGTAGTTGGAGGACAAACACCATATGAAGCCTAGTTTAACAAGAGGCCAAATGCGTGTCATTTATGGATTTTCAGATGCATTGCTTATTCATTTGTTCCATTAGAATTAAGGAGAAAGCATAATGAGGAAAGTGTCAAATGCATCTTCATCTGCTATAACGAAGATGCAAAAGCCTATCAACTATTTAATCCCATCATTAATAAGTTAATTTTCAATCGAGATGCCATTTTTAATGAAGATAATGCTTAGGATTGGGTTAAAGTAGGTGCCAGACATTCAACTAGAAAGATTGTAGAACCTATAGAACTTGATTCTCTAACTCCTCCCACAATTAATGATATTGTAGATTCTCCTTTAAGAAGAGTCAGGAGTTTGTCAGATATTTATGCCTCAATTGAATTTGCTTGCTTGGCGATACTGAAGATGCAATTGTTAGAGAATAATGGGTTAGAGTAATGAGAGAAGAATTAGAAATCGTTAAAAAGAATCAAACCTGGACCTTGGTGGATTTGCATGACGGGGAAGGATGCAATTGGTCTCAAATGGATTTTTAAGTCCAATTTTAATCCATAAGGTACCTTGAAGAGGAAAAAAAATCAATGCTGGTGGTAAACAGTTATGCTTAAATTCTAGGTATTGATTTTTTTGGAAACTTTTGCCCTTGTTGGATGATTAGATATTGTGAGATTAATTCTAAGTGTGGTTGCTCATAATTGATGGTTTTTTGTTCAATTAGACATTAAATCATCATTTCTTAATGGTGATTTAGTTAAAGATGTGTATGTTAAACAACCAAAATTTTTTGAAGTTAAACGCTTCAAACACAAAGTTTACAAACTTCACAAGGCATTTTATGGGCTCAAATAGGCGTCGTGAGCTTGGTATAGCAAAATCAATTCTTATTTTCCTAAAAATAATTTTCAAAAGGAGTGCTAATGAACCTACTTTGTATGTTAAAAGTTGTGAAAATGATTTTTTTGGTGGTACGTTTGTATGTGGATGGTATAATATATATTGGGAATTCAATTGGATTGATGGAAGCTTTCAAGGTGTCAATGATGGAAGCTTTTGATAGGTCCAATTTGGAATTATTGCATTTTTTTGGGGTTTCGAAGTTGTTAAAGATGCTGGTGGAATGTCCCTCTATCAAAACAAATATGTTACAGATCTTTTGAAGAGGTTTAATATGTTTAATTACAAAGCTGTGAAGACACTTCTGCATGCTAACAACAAGTTATCCTTGGAAGAAAGAGTTAAAAAGGCATATGAGAAGCATTTTAGAAGCATGGTGGGAGGTTTGATGTATTTGACCCACATTCAACCAGATCTTATGTTTGCAATGAGTTTGATTTCACACTTTATGCATAACCCCAAGCATACATCATCTTGGTGCAACAAATAGAATTTTGAGATATGTCCAAGAAACGATCAATTATGGGATCAGGTATATTGAAAATGATAACATTGATCTTTTAGGTTCTACTGATAGTGATCAGGCTAGGAGTGTAGATGATAGGAAGAGCACAACATATTCATTTTTTCTTTTGGTGGTGGTGACATTTCTTAGATGTCAAAAAAGCAACAACTTACTGTCTTATCTAGCACAGAAGTTTAATACATAGTAGCTACAACTACAGCTTGTCATGTAGTGTGGTTAAGAAGAATTTTGCAAGATTGAAGCATAAACAAATGCAATCAACAAGAATTTTTTGTGATAGTAAATCCTTCATTGATATTACAAGAAATCTCGTTCATCAAGGGATAACCAAGCATATCAAAATTCGGTATCACTTAATAAGAGAATTGGATTCAAAAGGAGAAATTGAGTTGTAGCATTGCAATACTAAAGAATAACCCGCAGATAATCTGACAAAGGCTTTGATAAGGAAGAAATTGCTGAAGCTTCGGAATGTGATAGGTGTTCTTCCACTCGCTTGAATTAAAGGGGAGAAATGTTGGAGATTGACTAACTCAAGCTCTTAATAGCTACCCTTCTACGTGTTTTATCATGTTTCCATGTTCTGTTTTGTTCCTTTTATTTAATAATTTCATTAGTCATAGTTTTAAGCTTTAATGGTCAAGTTGTTAAGATAAGATCTGATTTTTATGTACATGGCTCCTGTTTAAGAGGTACAACTACTTGTAAAAGAACCAAGTATTGTGTTTTATCAAACTTAATAAAAAAAATCTTGCTTTCCTCCACAAATTTAAGTGTTTTTTTCTACCCTATGAGTGTACTTTTTTTGGGAGTCGGTGAGGTTTTTTTTTTTGGGTTCACTTGTTCTTCTAACAAAAAGATGGTCAACATGAAAGATAATCCCCTGTAGTCCCGTAATTCCATTTTCTGTTCATTTGCTTCTCTTCTCCGACTTCTAATAAGTCATTTCAGGAACCGACTTGCATTCTATACCCAAATCACGATTCCAAGTACATCAAACGGCATTGGTGCTTGAACCTTGCCTCCTATTTCTCTTCACCGTCATTTATGTTCAATTTTTAACTCTACGACTACTCGTCTCTTTGGTATTTGTTGTTTTATGAGGTAGGAATCTAGATTTGCATTACATTTGTTATGTTTATCACTCGTGATAAGAAGCTACGCGTCAAGGAAAAATCACATTACTAATGCTTCTGATAAAGAGAACAAAAAATGTAATAATTAAGGTGGTCCAACGTTTTTTAAGAACCAAATTAATTAGAAATGAGTGTTTAAAGTATGTATCAATTT
>JANZLX010000211.1:24643081-24657705 GCA_025531955.1 Erythroxylum orinocense | reverse complement strand
ATGTAAAATATTTAAAAATTATTGTTATTTCATATTAATTGTCATTATTATTTATTATTAAGATTTTTGAAAGTATGATTGATGTAAACAATAAACTAGTGAAGTATACAGTACAACTGTATAGTATACCAATATGGGACTATTTTGTAATTTTTAAAAATTTTAGAGACTATTTTATAAATTTAAAAAATTTCTCGAAACGGTATCCGGTACCAATCCGTACGAGTACAGCTCCGTTCCAGAACTCAATCCGGTACTGAACTTGGTACGGTATTAATAACATTGATCATAACTGTTTAGTTTCCATCATCGTTAGAGTGCTCCACGATGCTTCCCCAGCACCTTAATTAGCCTATTAATTTCAACTATAAGTAACCATCTTGATAAAAGCCACACATATGTGTTTCTACTATGAGTAAATAACATAATGAAAGTCATATATAGTATCAACTATTCATCAAAGTTGCCTTTGAGGAACTGGAAAAAAGTTATATGGGAATACTCTTTAAATGAGTGCTTTCACTTTCATGGAAAATGATAATTTATGATATTCATCATTAATCATTCAAATGCTAATATGTTATAAAGCTTTTGATTCCAACTTCTTCTGTTTTTTGAGATTTTTCTATATAATTGTTAGGACTGTACAACCATAAATATATTCTTAAACTCCTAATTATAGGTTCTAATTATAACTATGGGATAATTATAGTTGTAGGATTAATTGCTGAGGTTTCTTCCCTTATTGTACATTACAACTAGTTTGTTTTCGAGAAAGTAACAAATGAATAGAAGCATTTTTGCCTTCTTCTTTGTCTCATCTTTCAAGTTAGTATCAAAGAATACAAAACTTTTTGAAGATGAGTGAAAATTTTGTTCCTATTGCTATTCAATCCAAAGGAGCTTTTAATACAAACATTATTCTTTTTTAATCAAATTATGATATTTGGTCACAACTAATGGAAATGCATATTTCTGAATGAAGGAAACTCTCTTGTATTTGTGGCAAAACAAAGTCACCTACAGAATCTGAAGATATGTATAAGAAGTGGTATGCTAAAAATCAAAAAGTTAAAAGATGGTTGTTGATGTCTATAAGTCCAGAGATTATGAAGCAATACTTATGTAACCCACAGCCTATGAAACTTGGAGTGCATTAACAAAAGCCTTTCATGATAAAAGTGATGAATTACAGTTTTTCATTTTGAACCAAAAGGAGTTCACTACAAAACAAAGTAGAAGACCTCTCTCTGAATACTATGGAGAGTTAATTAAAGTCTTTCAAGAACTAGATCCTTAGGAAAAAAATTTCATAAAGGATCCTGAACATGTTGAAGCATATTGAAAGTCAATTGGATGACCAAGAGTGCATATATTCTTAGCAGGTTTAGATGATATTTTTGAACAAGTTTGTGGAGAGATTTTAAGGAAGGAATCAATTCTGACTCTAGAAGAATGACATGCATTGATTCAACGAGAGGCAATACACCGTGAAACATTGAAAGGAGAATTTGGGAACCTTGAGGCTATTACTATAGTGGTTAGAAACAAATAAAAGACAATTGTTGGTGGTGAAAATTCCACATACAAATGCACTCATTGCAACCAAACTGGACATACTAAAGATCTCTACTATGAACTTATATGACATTCAGATTGGTGGGATCATAATCGAGCACCCCGAAAGGATAATTTAATGAAAACTCCAACTACTGTTATTGTTGAGACCAAAATCAACGATGATGTCATTGAGAAGGCTTCTATATTAGTAGTAACAACAAATAATAGTGGTAAGACGTCTAATGTTTTTGCACCTAATGCTAATAGTAAAAGGATAACTGATTCTGGTGCTATAATTATATGACCTTAAATTCTAAACAGTTTATTAAACTCACAGAGTCCTCACAAAAATTTGTTTCTACTAGCAATGGTGACAAAGCCTCAATTGTTGAGGAAGGGTTTTTAACTCTCACTAATACCCTAAATTTAGATTTTATTTTGGTTGTTCCATCCTTAGATTATAACCTCTTATCTGTTTCACAAATCACAATAGCCTTATCATACATTGTAATCTTTCGACCTAACGTTTGTCTCTTTAAGGACATCCAAACAAAGCAGACAATTGCTGGTGGTATTAAGAGAGGGAAGTATTATCTAGACCTAATGTCAAGGAGTTTAGAAAAGTTATATCAATTTTTTGTTGCGAAAAAGGTGGAGAAAAATAAAGCTAAGATTTGGTTATGGCTTCGACATTTAGGGCATGCATCTTTTGGGCAACTCAAAAATTATTTCATAGTTTGTTTGAAAATTTTGATGTCTCTAATTTTTGCTGTGATGTTTTGTGAACTTGCAAATTTTCATTTCCGTCAGTGTCAAACAAGAGTCTCTTACCCTTTATGGTTATTCACTCTAATGTATGGGGCCTATCCAAATTTCCAACTTTAGGTGGGTCTCGTTAGTTTGTTACTCTTATTGATGATTGTATGAGGATGAATTGGTTTTGGTTAATGAAATCTAAGAGTGAAGCGAATTTATTGTTCTATAAATTCTGTAAGATCATTCAAACTCATTACAATGCATAGGTTTGAGTTCTTCATAGTGATAATGGTATATAATGTTAGAGTTTTGAATTGAAACATTATTTGAAAGTACAAGCTATAATTAATCAAACTACTTGTGTGGATACACCCTAAAAAAATGGGACAATCGAGCGAAAAAATCGACATTTTCTAGAAGTTGTTTGTGCCTCATTAATTCAATCTTATATGCCATTGACTTATTGGGAAGAAGCCCTCTCTTTCGCTACATATTTGATTAATCGAACTCCCTCTTGCTCTACTAAATTTGAAACACCATTTTAAGTCCTCACTAATGTTGTAGCTGCTCCACCAATACAAAATTTGCCTCCTCATATTTTTGTATGTGTAGCATTTGTGCATGTTCTTAAACATGAGCATAACAAGCTACCTTCACGATCCTGTTGGGAAAAATTACCCAAACCACAACAACAATAATAGCAAGAGAAATAAATTGAAAGAAACTAAGTCAACATACACACAATTTACGTATAAAGCCCCTCATAACTAGGGAAAAACCATAGTCCAGATTTCCATGGACTAAAATCAATCCATTATAATAATCAAGAATACAATCGACAACTAACAACAAAATCTTAACAACAAGTACAATTATCTCTAGGTTCTAGTACAAATTGAAAACCCTAATTAATTTAGTACTCTCTGCAAACCCAAAAGATACCAACACCGAATACATATTGATGATGATCCACTTCTTTTTTATTATCTCACCAAACAGTTGCCTTCCCACACGCCAAAACACTATAGCAGACCTCTCTTTTCTCCACCTCCATTCTGTTTTTTACGACAATACAACTCATAAGCAAAAAAGGCTAAACCTTGTTTTATCTTATCATAAATTGGCTTCTCCAATAAGCCAGCAAAACCTACCACTTATAAGCCAATCAACTAACTCTTACTTAGTAGGCTACCACTTGAAAGTAAAATAAAACTCACCCTTTCAAAACTCACATTGCTAGTATTTGGGATTTGGGAAGATATCCAACATATTCTCCCTTGACCCAAATCACCAAACACCTCCATCTCATTCGAGAATCAGACCTTCTTCTTCACAACTTTGTCCCTTACGATGCAATGGCCCTCCACATAGCAAATGTTGTTGTCGACATTCCTCCTTATATCACTAAGCACTTTGCACCACCTCTCACTACCAACATACCTATGCGCATACTTTGTCAATTCACCAAAGGAAATAAGGTTAGTATGAACACTTGGCACATACCTCACATTGTAGATGGTTCGGGTCATATATCATCATCGAGCTTCATCCTCACAATCCTTATGCCTTAAAACTTCAATTTTTGATTACTCACTATTTTGATGTGGCCATACTCCCCATCTTAGCGCAAAGTATCGAGCAAGGCTTGGTCTTTACAAACATGAATTGACACGGACAAATCCAACACTTAACTCTCTTGACACTCCTTCACCTCACCATAAGTAGCGAATAACAAATCACCATCACTATTACCTATTACCACGTTACAGGAATCACCATCATCATCTACTTTAGCCTTACATTTCTTCTTTTGCATCAAATGGAGACTCTTCAAGTCCTTCATCATCTTCAGATAGTGGTTTTGAATGTAGCCCTTCTTTTTACAATAGTAACACTTCACGTTACTAAAGTCTTTTGCGCAAAATTTCAATATACTCTTTGAGCCATCTCCCCTTCTCTCTTAATTCCTTCCTCTCTTATGCTCCCTCACAACTAGTGCTCAATCACTGTCACTCGAAGAACCTCCATCAACATGTGCCATCATCTTTTCGTTCTCCCTTAATACCGTCATAGCTTCATCTAGCGTAATCTTCTCCCTACCAACAAACAATGTCATGATAATGGGTCAGTGGGATTTAGGTAGTGAAGCCAACAACAAAAGATCTTGTTCTTGATCAATGATCTTTTCATCCGCATTCTTCAACTAGGTCACTAGTTGGTTGAACAAATTAATGTGGTCCTGCAAGGTTGTACCCTCCTCCATCCTCAATCGTACAACTCTTATCTCAAGCACAAGATGTTAATGATTTGGAGGCATACATACTTTGGAGCTTATCCATCAAAGCTTTTGGATCCATCTCACTCAAGTAGTTATACTGGATCTCTGGCACTATAGCCAACTGAATCATACTAACCGCCTTCTTCTTTATTGACACCTGCTTGACATCATTCATACTCACCGGCTTGTCTGCTTTCAAAGCTGCATCTAAATCTTGTAGTATTAACAAACCCTCAATAGTACCCTTACACACCCAAAAGTTTATTTTCCCATCAAACAAGGGAACGTGAAATTTTGAAGCACTATTTTCACCCATTCTCTTCTCATACTAATTCCTCCCCAAATCAAATAAGTGATAATTTCCTTAAAAAATGATGCTCCAACTATAACTTTGATACCACTTATTGAGGAAAATTACCATAACCACAACAACAATAATAACAAGAAAAGTAAAGTGCAAGAAACTAAATCAACGCATTCATAATTTAGGTGGAAAATTCCTCTCAAGTAGAAAAAAACCACGGTCCAAAGCTCCACAAACTAAAATCAATCTACTATAATAATCAAGAGTACAATCGACAACCTACAACAATAATCTCAATGACAAATACAATTATCTCTAGGTTCTAGAACAAATTGAAACCCTAATCAATTTAGTACTCTCTACAAACCCAAGAGATACCAACACCGAATACATCTTGATGATGATCCACTTCTTCTTCATTATCTCACCAAAGAGTTGCCTTCCCACATGCCAAAACACTGGAGCAGACCTTTCTTTTTTTACTCCTCTGTTCTAGTTTTTACGACAATACAACTCACAAGCGAAAAAGGTTAAACCCTATTTTATCTTATGATAAATTAGCTTCTCTAATAAACCAACAAAACTTACCACCTATGGGCAAATTAAAGAACACTTTACTTAATAAGCCACCACTTGTAAGTAAAATAAAGCCTACTGTTACAAAACTCACATAGCTAGTATTTAGGATTTAGGGAGATACCCAACAGATCCATACAATGTGTTTTTATTGTGTATGCGAGAAAACAAAATAGGTACTAATGTTATCATCCTCCAACTAAATGTATGTTCATCGTAATGGATGTAGTCTTTCATGGACATACAATGTATTTCTCTGAGTCTGAGCTTTTGAGGGAGTACAAGAAGGAAATTTAGACTCTTGATTATGAACTTCAGGGGTAGTATGAAGGTGACTATCATTTTTTAGATGGTAATGATGTTAGGGATTTTGCTAATAATCAGTTGGAACATGAAGAGGAGTAGGAAGGGGCTATTAAACCAAATGATATTGACCAAAAAGGTACTACTGAAGAGGAGGACATTGGTCTATCAAGTGTAGAAGTTAAAACTCTCACTAATATTCAAAGGCAAGTTAAAATCACTGCTCTTATTGTATCTGTGGATGACATGGTGGTGAAAAGAGATAATTCGGAAGAGAGGAAAGCACTGCAAGAATACTTTTCTACAGAATTTGAAATGAAATATCTTGGTTGTTTGAAATATTTTGTTAGGATTAAATTTCGATATCAAAGAAAGGAATTCTTCTATCCCAAGAAAAATATGCATTAAACTTATTATAAGAAACTAGTATGTCAGCATGCTAACCAGTTGATACACCAGTTGAGGAAGGCTTGAAATTATATGTAGAAGCAAACCAAATACTAGTTGATAAAGGAAGACATCAGAAGCTTGTTGGAAAGCTAATGTATTTTGTAGGGAAAGTTATGGCAATTTTTCCCATTCTTCTGTTTTTCTTCATTAGTCTACTTTTCGTCTGTACCTATCTTCTATTCCATTTTTGATCCTTCAAAAGATAGAATTTGTCTTCGAGGTCTTCATAAAAGTTATAGATCTTGAAGTCTTCTTTTGAACCATCCAAAGAACACCAGATATCAAATTAGGGTGTTCTTTGGATGATTCGAAAGAGGACTTCAAGATCTATAACTTTCATGAAGACCACGAAGACAGATTCTATTTTCTGAAGGATCAATAATGGAACGGAAGATAGGTACATACGAAAAGCAAACTAATGGAAAAAGACAGAAGAATGGGGAAAATTGCCATAACTTTCCTTACAAATATCAGATTGGGGTGTTCTTTGGGTGGTTCGAAAGAGGACTTCAAGATCTACAACTTTCATGTAGATCTCGAAGACTGATTCTATCGTCTAAAAGGTCAAATATTGAGTAGAAAATAGAAAATAGCAAAAGACAAAAGAAGCAAAAAGAAGAAGAAGTAAAAAGCAGAAGAAGAAAAACATAGAAGATATGACGTCATCATAGACCATGTGACATCATCACAGAAGAAGCAAAAAGCAGAAGAAGCAAAACATAGAAGAAGCAAAAAACAGAAGAAGCAAAACATAGAAGATATGACGTCATCATAGATCATGTGTGTGAGATCCCACATCGGTTGGAGAGGGGAACGAAGTACACCTTATAAGGGTACGGATACCTCTCCCTTACAGACGCGTTTTTCATGGCTTAATGCATCGAATCCCATTGAAACTTTGAGGTTAAATGTGCTTGGGCAAGAGTAGTTCTAGGATGAGTGACCTCCTGGGAAGGCCTCGGGAAAAGTAAAACTGTGAGGGGTTGGCTGGGCCAAGGCCCGAAGTAGATAATATCTGTAAGCGGGTGACCTGGGATGTTACAAGGTGGTATCAGAGCTAGTACCTGAACCACTGTGCCAGCTAGGTTAGACCCCAAAGAGGGCTGGGCCTAAGGGAGTGGAGAGTGTGAGATCCCACATCGGTTGGAGAGGGGAACGAAGTATACCTTATAAGGGTACGAATACCTCTCCCTTACAGACGTGTTTTCTATAGCTTAATGCACTGGATCCCGTGAGGGCTTGATTGGGCTAAGGCTTAAAGCGGACAATATCTGTAAACGGGTAATCTGGGATGTTACAATATAACATCATCACAGAATAATCAAAAAGCAGAAGAAGCGAAATGCAGAGGAAGCAAAAAGCAAAAGAAGCAAAACATAGAAAAAATGACGTCATCACAGACCATGTGATGTCATCACAGAAGAAGCAAAAAGTAGAAGAAGCAAAATGCAGAAGAAGCAAAACATAGAAGATACGACTTCACTCTTGAATATCTTCCCTCATGAGGACCATAACTTTCAACCTAGAAGTCCAAAATTTCATACTATATACCGTTGGAAAAATAAAAGAACACCTCTCTAGAAGATAACTTTATCTAAAGCTATCTAGATCAATCCAGAATTTCCCCTGAAGTCAGAACAAAAATTTTACTTTCATCAACCAATATACTGCACTCAATTCTCAACTTCATGACAAAATTTTAAGATTCTTAGAGATAGAATTTAAATTCTATGTCTTCATAAGAAATGTAGCCATATGTTTCTAGTTTAATTCAATTCAAGAATCATCTCGTTTAGATAACTAGAGAAAAAGTTGTGGCTAAAAGACAAGCATATTCAGTGAATATTTTCCAGATCAACTACCAATTTGTTTTAAAATCTTTCCTTAACACAACTCATATCAAGATCGCATTTACTACTTCATTTACTCCTCATTCTCAACTTCATTTCAAATCAATATCATCCATAAAGAAATTATAGTTCATGATTAATCATGAGCACTAATAACAGAACATACACATATATACATATCCTTCATCAACTTACTACACATATTCAACTTCATTTTTGCTTTCATTTCACTTCTAACTTTCACTTTAATTCTTACCATCTCTAAATCTCTTATCCACCATAAATACCAAAGCAATCATAAATCTATCCACATTTCTCATTCCCTACTTTACTCTTGTCGATCATTTCTTGGTTCAAAAATTTTCATTCAATTGTTCTTTACTTATGACTAATCACCAAAATTTTTCATGTAATAATTCTAATCTTCTAAGAAAAGTTTACGGTCTAACATATTTGGCTCTCACAAGACTTGACCTTTCTTATGATTTGAATATTGTTAGTCAGTTTAAGTATAATTCTGGAGAACAACATAGGAGGACAATTATGAGAATTTTGAAGTATCTAAAATCCGCTTCATGACAATGAATTTGTTTACTAAAAATACAGGTTGACAAAGTATAAATGTGTATGTAGATGTTGATTGGGTTGGATCAATAAAAGATAGAAGATTAGCTTTGTCTACTTCACATTTGTGGGTGGTATCTGGTTACATGGAAAAGTAAAAAATAAAACGTGATTGTCACTCAAGTTCAGAAACTAAATTCAAACATATAACACTCGTGAAGCTTTATGGCTCATACTACTTTTACAATATTTAGGGTATCTACTAAAGCATCATATGAGTCTATATTATGACTATAAAGTTGAATAAAGCATGCTGAGGTTAATAAGTTCTTCGTTAGGGAGAAGTTGGATGAAAAAAATTGTGAAGTTGTCTACAATTCGGTTTGACATTTTCACCAAAACAATATCAAATCATGTGTTCTCAAAAAAATTTTGACAAGTTGAGCATGCATGACATCTATGCATAGGGAGCAATGGAATTTTTTTTCCATAATTGTTAGGATGGTACAGCTGTAAATATATTCTTAGAATCCTAATTATAACCGTAAGATAATTATAGCTGTAGGATTAGTGTACAGTATAACTATAACATAATTATTTTTTTCCATATCTTGACCTCATCTTTCAAGTTTTTCTCCCGTATTTGTATTCATTCACATACTTTATGATTATGTTTCCGTCACCCCGGATGTTAATACTCACTGTCATTACTGGTGTCTGTCTGAAAAGCACCTAACATCATCACCGACATGTTGAGTGGGTGCCCATCTTTACTTTTCCTTTTATATTTTCTTCTCTACTAATCTTCCACTCTTTCCTTCCGACCTGTGTTCTAATTATACAGTGTGCGTGAAGAATATATAGCGGATTGCTACATTACTTCAAAATATTCCTTGTTCACTCCATGCAAGTGATTGGGTCTGACGAAGTCTCCCCCGAACTGTTAGGACAATGTATGTAGTATGTGGCTTCCTTCTATGATGGCAACTGAACTTGATTTGGGCAAACTATTTTATTAGCATAGACGCAAGGAAGAAGAAGCCAAGCTCGTACCTGGAGTTGCTGATTTGATTCAACTATTTAACTTCCATAATCATAGAACATACCTGTTAACGGAGGTTTTCTTAGGTATGTTTGGTATAATTTATGAGGCCCACTTACAATTTCAACTGGACTTAGTTGTACCAAATCCTTAAGACTTTTAGCCGGTGATTATTAGTGACGTTGGAAGTTCGACAGTCCAAAACGAACATAAGAAGAGGATCACAGCTAATGGCCTTATTTTCCTTTTCATTTGATCTTTTGGAGCTCTTTAAAAAAATTTCCGAGTCACTTTTTATTTCGAGTGACAGGGACCAGGGAGTTGGGACTTGGGAGGAAGATAAAACTATTAGAAGCCGTCTACTATTTGCAAAGACTTTCAGGTTTTTCATTTTTGTGAACAAAGAAAATGACGATTGTGTGACAGATCGCCATGTGCAGGGATAAATGACGCACTCAATGCAGTCGCTGCCTAATTCCAAGGCACTGCATTTGCAAAGAAAAGAGCAATCCCTATAACATATTAAAGCCCAAAGTTTTTCATTTATGGTAAAAACAGAGATATCTGCGTAACTATTGGAAGCAACAGATAAAGTCGTAGAAACCTATAATGGAGAAAAAGAAAAGGTTTAAAACAGAAAAGGACAAGAGCAGAGCTGAGGGAACCACAGAAATAAAGGAGAGAAGTAACCAAAACAGTGCATGACTAAAAGAAGACTGAATTTTGAAGGAAATGATGGACCCCGTCTCATTATTTTCAATTTTTCTATCTAAGAATCAAGCACCGTCAGAAGGTGAAGTTGGGAAAAAAGAAATTTTCCGCGTTACAGCTGCTAAGGCTCCACCTTCTAAAGAAGACATGGAACAACATGGCGGTAGGCAATTACCATAACGCGGAAACGCGTGAAATGCGCTGAGCTTCATCTATATTACCAACCATAAAAAGAACATTACATTGATATGTTTTCGTCAGAAAGGAAATAGCTTTTTTTTTTCTAATAAGGTGGTAAGCATTGTCCATTTTGTACTTGTACTAGAAGCATTCGCATTTTACACTGACCCAGTGAAGGTCGTTTTCGCGCCTTGTCCTTATTTAAGCCCAACCAGTCACTTGCTTTCATTGATTGCCACCCAGAGGGATAAGAAAAGAGATCCGGCCACCTCTCATTCTCTTTTCTCTACATGATCTTGGAGTGAGTCTATGAGAGTGACCCCTCGTTTTGTTTTCTTACTAATTCAGTGACTGTGATCTGTTTCCACTTTTGCAGATCTAAATGGGAAAAGTAGCAATCTTTTTGTGCTTATTCTGTGGAGTTTTGGCGGCTTTAAGTGTTAATGTAGCCAATGCAGATGACCCATATAGGTTCTATACCTGGACGGTGACTTATGGGTTTATTTCTCCTCTTGGTGTGCGCCAACAGGTAATTCATTTTCGTTTGGGTGTTAGGTTTGATCTCGATCGTGTGTTAGGGGATATTCTGGCTCTTGGAAGCTAATAGAGTTGTGGTTTTTTGCCGTGCAGGTGATTCTTATTAATGGGCAGTTTCCTGGTCCTAGGCTTGATGTGGTGACTAATAACAACATTATTCTCAATCTCATCAACAAGCTGGACCAACCTTTCCTTTTAACATGGTAAGTTCCTTATTCTCTGTCACATCACTTTCTTATCTTCGTGGCTTTTGTTTGTTTTCAGCGTGACTCTGGTTGTTCGAGGTTAGAACTAAGATGTGGATACACACTCCTCCCTATTCGTGCAAATTTTTTTATCTTATATACCTTTTAAGAATATAAAAGCTTCCTTCTATCTTTTTCGTTATGGGAAAAGTGACAAATGGATTCACGCATTAACTCTTAAATTTAAGTTGCTGCTCTAAGTTGTTTCTCTAGCAGCTAGCTTAGAAGAAGAGTCTAGAGATTCTTGCTTTATCTCAATTTCCTGCGTTCTATGCTAGAAAGTTCAGAATTTTTTTTCTTTTATTTTAATCAATCAGATTTACTGTGTGGAAAGTACTAATGCCGGATGATTAATTAGAATTTGCATTCTAACTGAGACAACTTTCGATTATACTGCTACAACTAGGAATGGCATTAAGCAAAGAAAGAACTCTTGGCAAGATGGAGTGCTGGGGACCAATTGTCCCATTCCCCCAAACTCTAATTACACTTATCAGTTCCAAGTTAAGGATCAGATTGGAACCTTCACTTATTTCCCTTCCACACTATTCCACAAAGCTGCTGGAGGATATGGAGCAATCAATATCTATGCAAGGCCTCAAATCCCAGTTCCATATGAATTGCCTGCTGGAGATTTCACTTTACTAATTGGTGATTGGTACAAAACAAGCCACAATGTAAGAAGAAATGAAGATTCTTTTAGCTCATGATTTTCTTTTCCTTTTTTTTATTAATCCACCATAATTGTCTTTCTATTAATATGTGATGTATTACATTTGATATAGGCCATCAATATTATGTTATATTTTTGAGCTTTATACTCCACTACCACTTCAAAAGCCATGAAAACAAAAGAAACAAATCCTAAAAATGTCAAAGCTGCTGTAGCATAACTTCATCATGTGCATTGCCACGAGGCCTGCTTTTTGTCTGGGTTATGGCATAAGCTGGCAATCAAAGACACTGATTTATTTCCTTGAGCCTGTGTTTCATTAGTTCCTGTTAGAGTTAAGGATAAAAAACAGAAACAGATTCTACGCTAGAGAGAGAACAGAGAAAAATATGAAGATGAACGAACAGAGAAAAAAATATGAAGATGAACGAGAGGAAAACTTGTTATGCAAAGGGATAATATTATTCATGAATAACTTCTACATTTATACTACTGAGATCAACAGAAAAGCAGAAATCGACTCTAACACGATTAGAAAAACAGCAACTGAAGTAGTGCTTGAGAGCACGTTTACAGATCCTAAAGACTTGGTCTACTCTGTTTTGCCTCCAGAGAGATAAGACCTTGAATAAATAAAGACTTGAATAAATAAATAAATAACACATGAGTCACGTGAGAGTTTAAAGTCCCAATAAGCAAATATCTAACACTCCTCCTTGCTTTTGGCACTGCAAACTCCAATCTTCTGTCTTAGAAATTCAAACTTGCTGACTGGAAGTGGTTTTGTGAACAGGTCTGCTAACTGATCTTCGGATTTACAGTAGACCAGAGTTGCATCTCCACTTTGTTGCACCTCTCTTAAGAAGAATAGCTTGATATTGAAATGCTTTGTCTTCCCATGAAAAACCGGATTGTGAGAAATTGCAATTGCAGCCTGATTGTCAACAAAAATCTCTGTACAATTCTCTTGCTCCATATTCAGATCACACAAAAGCTTTTTCAGCCATAAAGCTTGATTAACTGCTGCTGTTGCTGCAATAAATTCAGCTTCTGCTGTAGATTGTGCAACAATCTCTTGTTTTTTTGAACACCATGAGAAAACACCTGAACTAAAACTGAAACAATATCCTGATGTACTTTTCATGTCATCAACTGAACCAGCCCAATCACTATCTGAAAATCCACATAGCTTGAAATTTTTGCATTTTTCAAACTTGACACCATAATCAATTGTACCTTTGATATACCTTAACACCCTTTTTGCTGCAGTTAAATGCAACTCACTAGCACAATGCATAAACCGAGATAAGAAACTTACAACAAATAAGATATCAGGCCTTGTTGAAGTGAGGTACATGAGGCAACCAATCAGGCTTCTATAATAGCCTTCATTAACTTTATCAGCTCCATCTTCCTTGCTCAACTTCTCCTTTTGATTCATTGGTGTGCTTACTGCTCTACACTCCTCCATCTGAAATTTCTTCAAAATTTCTTTCGCATATTTTTTCTGGCAGATGAATACTTCATTGTGACTTTGTTTAATTTCCATCCCAAGAAAATAAGTCATGAGACCAAGATCTGTCATCTCAAAAACTTGCTTCATCTCCTGTTTGAATTCCTCAACCAACAAACCATTGTTTCCTGTCACCAAGAGATCATCAACATAAAGTGATACAACAAGAACATCATTGTCATTACGTTTAACATAAAGAGTAGCCTCTGATAAGCTTTTAATGAAGCCCAGACTCTGTAAATGATCATCTATCCTGCTGTACCATGCTCTAGGCGCCTGTTTTAACCCGTAAAGAGCCTTTTTTAACAAGTAAACTTTATCTTCTTCACCTTGTACCACAAATCCAGCCGGCTGCTCTACATATATCTCCTCCTGCAACACACCATTCAAAAAAGCTGATTTGACATCTAATTGAAAAACTTTCCAACCTTTTTGTGCTGCCATGGCTAGCAACATTCTGATTGTGTCTAATCGAGCAACAGGAGCAAAGGTGTCGGAGTAATCAACACCAAAAATCTGAGCATAGCCTTTAACGACAAGCCTGGCTTTGTATTTGTTGATAGAGCTATCTGCGTTAAGCTTTGTTCGAAACACCCACTTTACTCCAATGATTTTTCTATCCTTGGGTTTGTCAACTAATTCCCAAGTTTTATTTTTCTGAATCATTGACATCTCGTCTTCCATTGCTTTCTTCCATTTTGGATTTTTAAGCGCTTCTTCATGTCCAGCAGGTTCACAAACTGCCACGTTGCATTTCTGGTATATATCTGCCAAAGATCTTGTTCCTCTAACTGGAGGGTCATCAACTAATTCATTCAGCCACTGATCTTTTTCTTGATCTACTGAGGGATTAAATTCCTGTAGAAGTGTAGCTGGTTTTTTGGAATCCCAATCCCATTGCTCATCTTCGTTGAAATGAACATCTCTAGTAATGGTCAATTTTCCAGTTTGTGGATGATACACCCGATAGGCTTTGGAAACTGAACTATATCCCACAAATATGCCAGGAGTGGCCCTTTTATCAAGCTTATCACGCTTAACCTGTGGAACATAAGTGAAACAAACGCAGCCAAACACTTTGA
>JANZLX010000211.1:24632197-24642981 GCA_025531955.1 Erythroxylum orinocense | reverse complement strand
ATAAAGACTTGAATAAATAAATAAATAACACATGAGTCACGTGAGAGTTTAAAGTCCCAATAAGCAAATATCTAACAGTTCCTTACTGTGAAAAAGCCTTTTGTCCTGTGAACTATTTGCATTCGACATTCTATGTAATGATTAAACCTATATGGAATTTGAACTAGTTGCTATTTCCATTCCAATATGCCTAGTTAGGCTTACCCATCTTTTGAATCAGAATTATCAGATAGAGCCTGAGTAGAAATCTGATCCTGCTATTTCGTTGTTGTTTGGCGGGATAGTCATTTGTTCCGTGTAGCACTTTACCGTTCCATTTAATATTACTGGCATTCACCTTAAACTGTGATTATATTGCAGATATTACAGGCGTCTCTGGACTCTGGCAAATCTCTTCCCTTCCCAGATGGACTCATAATTAATGGCCAGAGTCACACTACCTTCACTGGTGATCAAGGTCATTGCTATATTTCATGTCATATATTTTCATATTCAAGATTTGAAGCATTTTATCTAACGCCTTCTGTAATTTTTTTTACTAACAACTTCCTCGTGTTCAGGTAAAACCTACATGTTCAGGATCTCCAATGTAGGATTGTCTACCTCATTGAACTTCAGGATTCAGGGCCATACGATGAAGTTAGTGGAGGTTGAAGGATCTCACACAATTCAGAATGTTTATGACTCTCTTGAAGTGCACGTTGGCCAATCTGTATCTGTCTTAGTTACCCTAAATCAGGCTCCAAAAGATTACTACATTGTTGCTTCAACACGTTTTACCAACCAAGTTCTTACAACGTCTGCATTGTTGCATTACTCCAATTCTAAGGCCCCAGCCTCTGGACCCCTGCCAGTTGCTCCTGCTGACCAAATAGAATGGTCAATGATGCAAGCTAGAACTATAAGGTATTGGCCAATGGTTGATTAGTTATCTTAGAGATTGGAAACTCCTTGTACAATTGTTTCACCAAACTAAGATATGTCCAAATTGTTGGATATTTGGTTCATTCTTTCATCTTTCTTTTTTCTTGAAGGCGGAATTTGACAGCAAATGCTGCAAGGCCGAATCCCCAGGGCTCATTCCATTATGGAAAGATAGCAATCACCAAAACATTTGTATTGGGCAATTTGGCACCTCAAATCAATGGAAAGCAGCGTTATGCCGTTAACAGGGTTTCCTATATTAATCCTGATACGCCTTTAAAACTTGCTGATTACTTCAACATCCAGGGAGTCTTTTCCCTGAACTCCATCCAAAGTGTTCCCTCTGATGGTCCTGCATATTTAGCAACCTCAGTTATCTCGACCAACCTCCATGATTTTATTCAAATTGTTTTCCAGAACAATGAAGAGTCTATTCAATCCTGGCATCTCGATGGTTATGACTTCTGGGTTGTTGGGTAAGTAGCAACGTTCTGTTGCATCCAAATTTTAGCGAGTCTTATGAGAGCAACAATTAACCTCACAAACATCTGCAGTTTTGGCTATGGGAAATGGTCACCGGCCAAGAATCTAACTTACAACCTAGATGATGCTATAAGCAGACACACTGTTCAGGTAAGTGAGATGCTCTTACAATTCAATTTCACAATATCTCCTCACATTACGGCAGCCTGATCAGTTCCAGATCATCAATCAATCTATAGCTAGTTTATTTATTTCATTGCAGGTATATCCAAACTCGTGGTCCGCCATATTTATCTCCTTGGACAACCAGGGCATGTGGAACATGAGGTCTGCGACATGGGAAAGGCAGTATCTTGGGCAACAACTATATCTCAGGGTCTGGAATTCAGTGAAAAGCTTTGCAAATGAATATGACATTCCTTCTAATGCTCTGCTCTGTGGCAAAGCCATCGGACTGCACCCGTAGAATGATCAACTATTTGAGCTTTAATCTGTTCCCTAGGTCATGAGGATTTGACTAGAAGGGAAAACAGAACATGATAAGCGCAAACAATTAAAGGCAGATTTAATTGTATCATTGACATGTTATACTAGTATGCTTGATATCTTTATAAATGCTTATGGTCATCTTAGAGAGTTCTGCGTACAGATACTAAGAAAACAAAAACGTATGAATTTATGTGGTTAGCCAAATTTATTTGATTTATGTTTAGAGCTAACAAGATAATCCTCGTTACTGTGACAAAGATGACAAAGAAAAGTACTCAAGCCTTAAGTTTCAAACGTTTCATGAAAAGATTTTTGGTTCAGTCGAATTTTGCTGGGGCTGAACATCATTGTTTGGATCCATAATTCTGTGTGACTTTGGTTGTTAAATACCTACAAAACAAATAATGGCTCGCCGGGGATTGGTTCCTGGAAGGCCCCTCCGACGCTCAAGTTAGTATTTTGAGAGAGTTTTTGTTGCTGAGAATAGAGAAGAGGTTAGGGTTGTGATCTTGTACCTGTATTACGGTAGAATAGTACCTTATATACCTGAGATTACCATTAGGTTTAGGTCTTTACGTAGATCATTGTCTTTGCATGGGGTCTAACACCTGATGGGCCGGATGGGTCGTGATCGTTTAGAGACGAGCCTGAGCCTAATACAGCCGACCCAACCAGTTTTCTTACAAATTCCTCGTCAATTTATATATACAATAATGTGGTTATCTGCAAGAAGATTAGAAGCTAATATAATTTATCTTTTTTCTCTCCTTAGAACTAATAAATGGATGTTAAGATCCATCTTAAATGAGCACATGAGGAGAATTTAATTTTACGTGTGCTGGAATTAAAAGAGGTCTACTTCACCAGTCTTGTGGCATGTGCCTAACACTTCTAGCGTTCAGTAATATGAGATCCATCCTTGGGATTCACTTAAGAACATCAAACCGACCAATTAAGTAACTTTCTACTAGAATATCAATCAGTTGACTTTCGCCTGATGCTTATGATTAATTACTTAATTCATAATCATAATTAAACTAATTAATTATTTCATGATTAATTACTTTATTCATAATCATAATTGGATGTGGCAAGTCCTGATCTAAGAAAACAAAAAGGGAACCGCAAGCAAATTTAGCAGTAGATATTGCAGAAACCCTAGAGGACAGACGTGATCCACACAAGACTCTCGTGTGTCTTAGGTCAGGTTTCGTTTAAAATATAACTTCTTCTATACTATATAGTTATCATAACTCACTAGGCAACATAACATTAACATTTTGTTTTGGGGGTCAATCTCTTGAACCGATATATTAAATGTTCTAAGCATTTAAAAAGGTAAGTCAATTAACTTGCAATCAATTAATGTTTTGATCCGATCTCGCCGCAGCCGCATTCGCTTCTTTAGATCTTTCTAGTGATTCCGAGTAGCTCCTGCATTCATCGTTCACGTCCTAGTCAAATATATTATTCTGGGCTCTCAAAAATGAATAAGCAAAAATACTTCCTCAACTAATTTATAAGTGTTATTTTAGAAAAATTTTAATTATTTAAAATAAGTATTGTTTGTGACTTTTTATGCATATTTATAATTTTACTTCCAAAATTACCTTTTAATTTCTCTCACATCTTAATTACACAGATTACACATATTATATTTTTAAGACACTTTAATATATAATTAATAAGGATATATCAGATATTTCATTAACTTTCTTAATAAATATACATTCCTCTTAAGCGATACACATTATAAATCGGAGGAAGTAATAATAGAATAAGCGTATCTAAAATTCTGACCTCCTAATGAGTCTTGACGCTTAGATTTGCGTGACCTCCAGGATCTTCACTTCTTTATATAAGCCTTCAACTTTTTATGTGCTCACTAGTTCATTTCGACATTTCGTCCTTACATCTTTGAGCGGGTAAGGTTGGAGTTCTAAGCTAGGTACACTTTCTTCAATCTTGTTCATTTACTTTTTGTTTTCCCATGTTATCATGAGTATGTTTTTCTAGCAATTAACTATTAAAGTTATTTTAGGCAGTGAAAGACTCAAACTCTGGCATTTTCTTTTTTCTTTTTTGAATGTTATGGTACTTGAATTTTTAGCTAATGATGTTGGAGGGGTTAGTATTGTGACATATCATTGCTTCTAAAGCTCATTTTCACTTTTTTCGTGTGACTACAATCTTAGGATTTTTTTATAACAGACGATGACTACTCTCTCTTATTTAAAATAAAAGTCGTTTTAGAGAGATTTTAATTATTCAAAATAAGTATCGTTTGTAACTTTTCATGCATGATTATAATTTTACTTTCAAATTTACTTTTTAATTTCTCTCACATTCTAATTATATAAATTATATTTTCAAGGCACTTTAACATGCAATTAATAAGGGTATATTAAACATTTCATTAACTTTCTTAATAAATGTGTATCCCCCTAAAATGACTTTTATTTTAGACAAGAGGGAGTATTATTTTAATGAATAGTCTTTTATTCATTTCTCCAATTCAAAGTTTACTTAAAGAAAATTTCTCAGTTAATTTTAATCTGTTCTGTGCCACTAAAAAGTGTCATTTCATGACTGTCTCTGCAAATGAACAATTCTCACTTGAAGACGATTGTCCTCTTTAACTGAATGATGATATACATATGGACAGATCTAAAGGAATTATATCACCGTAAAATGAGGCAGGCCAATCTCCTGTGTTTTTGTATTGGGATACTGGCTTTGCTGAGTGGCATTTGGGTGGAGGCTGAGGATCCCTATAGATATTATACGTGGACAGTTACATATGGATACATTTCTCCACTTGGCACTCGTCAAAGGGTAGGTTCATACATATAAAAGAACAGTTCTCTTTGAAATCTTCTTTGCTGATGTAACTACAAATTTCGGCAGTTTTCCCAAGCTGGAAATGAATGTTAACGTTGCTGTAAACTTCTAAAGTCTTCTGGCAGATTTAGCCGTAACCTGATTGTTCCCTCCCGTGCTACTCGATCTTTCTTGCAGGGAATCCTTATCAACGGAAAATTTCCTGGTCCAACTATCAATTGTGAGACTAACGACAACATAATTGTAAATGTCATCAATAAGTTGGACGAGCCTTTCCTCATAACATGGTTAGTGCCCAGCATTATTTTCGTTTTTGTTTAGAAGTATATAGATTTTAGCCAGGAACCAGAGCAACAACTTATTTACTGGTTTATATCAGGAATGGTATTAAACAAAGAAAGACTTCATGGCAAGATGGAGTATTAGGAACCAATTGTCCTATCCCTTCAAACTCCAGCTGGACCTACAAGTTCCAGGCAAAAGATCAAATCGGCACTTACAACTACTTCCCTTCAACTGCTTTGCATAGAGCTGCTGGAGGCTTTGGAGGGTTCAATGTCCAGTCAAGGTCTGTGATTGCCATTCCATACCCTATTCCCAGCAATGAGTTCACACTGCTAGTCGGTGATTGGTACAAGACCGATCATAAGGTTTGTCATTGAAGATTTCTTATTTAAATGTCGCTTTTAGTGCGTTAAGTTTAAACCCGGACCATGTTGGGCCTGTTTCAATGCGGAAATCTTGATGCTAACCAGTCCGCTTTCTACAGATATTGCAGAAAAAGTTGGACACGGGCAATCCTCTTCCTCTGCCTGACGCTCTTCTTATAAATGGGCTCGCCAAAGTTGCAACTTTCACCGGGGAAGCAGGTAACTTGATCCTAATCAAGTTACTTTGACTCTTAAGATCCTAATTAAAACTAAATAAAGTAAATCTGAGAGACTGCTTAACAACTTTTTTACAGGGAAAACTTACAAGTTCAGGGTCTCGAATGTGGGGATTGCGACCTCAATCAATTTCAGAATCCAGGGCCACGTAATGACCCTCGTGGAAGTAGAAGGAGCTCATACCTTGCAAGAAAAGTATGATACCATTGATATTCATGTTGGTCAATCCGTGGCTGTCTTGGTTACGTTAAGCGGTCACCCGAAGGACTACTACATCGTTGCCTCTACCCGTTTCACCAAGCCTATTCTCACTACTACTGGAGTTCTCGCTTATGCTGGCTCCAAGACGCCACCATCTCTACCGTTGCCTATTGGTCCAACCTACCAAGTTCACTGGTCTATGAAGCAAGCCAGGACCATTAGGTAGTGATGTTCTTCCAAAGTTTTTACCTGACAGAGATGAAGTTAGGCAAACTGGTTTGATTTGCTTGTTGTCTACCATTTTTGATAAACGACTATGTGCTGTCACTTGTTAGGTTGAATTTGACAGCAAATGCGGCTAGGCCTAATGCTCAGGGCTCGTTCCATTATGGACAAATAAAAGTTGTCAGGACAATCATTTTAGCCAATACACAAACTAAGATCAACGGCAAGTTGCGGTATGCCGTTAACAGCATCTCCTACGTCGATCCAGCCACGCCTTTGAAGCTCGCTGACTGGTATAACATTCCCGGTGTCTTCAAGCTTAACTCTATTTCCGACAAACCTACTAATGCTAAACCTGTACTTGGAGCATCTGTAATCGGAACTACTCTTCACGACTTCGTAGAAGTTGTCTTCCAAAACCCGGAGAAGACAATCCAGTCTTGGCATTTGGATGGATACAGTTCCTACGTTGTTGGGTAAACTTTTACTAAACGAATTTTATGTTTGCTCTAGTGTGTTGCTTGTTCCTAACGTGAGTTCTTGCACCATGTGTTTATTTGCAAATATTAATATCTGTTGCTCTAAAATTTTGCAGATACGGGTCCGGCGTTTGGTCTACCGGCATGAGAAATCGCTACAATTTGGTAGACGGAGTTCCTAGGCACACATTTCAGGTAAAAGTGGAGAGTGATCGTGTAGATGTATAGTTTTACAAAGATCTAGCAACTATAATATATTTACTAAAAGCTTTGTTAAAATTTGCAGGTATATCCAGTGTCGTGGACTGCAGTATTGGTGGCGCTGGACAACAAGGGAATGTGGAACTTGAGGTCAGCGATCTGGTCTCGGCGATATCTTGGCCAACAGCTATATGTGAAAGTTTGGAACGACGAGAAAAGCTTGTTCACCGAGACTGATGTCCCTCCTAATGCTCTGTACTGTGGCTTGGCCAAACATCCATAGTACTAGTTGGACGTTGATTGGAACTCTTAGAGCTTCAGATTTGTTTTTATTTCAACTATATCTTCTTGAATCAGTTACGAGGGTGTTACTGTTCCAAGAGAATGGAGAGATAGGTTTAGTGGGATATGAAAAGGTTTCCGTAGTTTATTTGTGGGAAATTACTTCCCATTTATGTTTGAAAATAAACATGTTCGTCAATTCCATCAGCTGTGCTTGTCTCCGAGATATTCCCGGCCGCTTCTAGTTCTCATTAAATGTTCACACGTGGACGATTCGTAATTCTCTAAATAAGAATTTATGGGCATTTTGTTAAATTGATTATAGGATATTATTTAAATTAATTACGACCTAACCAAACCATCTCTCATCATTTTAGCTTTTAGTTTTTTTATTTAAATTAATTACGACCTAACCAATCCACCTCTTATTTTTATAGTTTCTAGTTTTCTCATTTGAATTAATTACGACTTAACTAATCCATCTCTCAGTGTCTGTTTGGATGGACTTTTGGGAGGTTAATAAGCACTTTTTTTTATCACAAAAGTCTTTTTTCTTAAATGAATATTTGACTATAAAATAAAAAAGCACTTTTTAAATAGACATAGCTTTGTTGGCAGCCAAAATATAACTTTTTAAGAAGCTCAAATTTGGAGCTTCTCAAAAAAGCCCCTCAAATGACTTTTTCAGGTAGATTTTTCATATCAATTAATGAGCCTATTTTTAGTACCTTTTTTCCTTATATTTTACACACAATTCTCACAATACCCACAAACTCATCTTCACGTTTATCGTACAAGCACATCTTCTCTATTATAATAAAATGCATAATTTATTATGTATTTAACTATTTACTTAACTTGAATATTTATTTTAGGATTTATATAATATTATTTGGCTTTTTATATATTTTAATATTTATTTTTTATATTAGTTTTACTTATGTTATAATCCATATAAAAGATTTGGTTAGATATATTTTCATTTATGTTTCATATGGTTTAAAATTATATAATAATTAATATATTGTATTTTTGCATATTCTTTCATATACGTTAAATAATATTTATATGCATAAATAATTTTTATTATTAAATAAAATATAGTTAAACTTAAAAGTATTTTTTATTTTTATGTTGCCAAACAGTCTACTGTATAATGCTCTTTCAAAAAAAACTCTTTTTTAAATGACAAACAAATAGTTAACTGACTTTTTAGAAAAACTCTTCTTAAAAAAGCTCTACTAGTATAACCGCATCCCAACAGGCTCTAATAGTCTAATTTGGGATTCAAACTCCTAGAGTTTGATCGAGCCTAACCCAACCTCGAAACTCGAGTTTGAAACCTATTGCCACTTCTATTTTAAAAAAGTTGGGATGATATTTGAGCTCAAGTTTAACCTGTCTCAACTTAAGATCAACGGGTCAGGTTTGGATTGACTAAGTCTTAGACCTAATTTTTTCAAAAAATCAACATCTAGCAGGTGCTCGGGCTTAGGTTGCCTAGGCTTGGTCCAACCAAAAACCTGATAATTAAAAAGAAAATGAAGTCATTTTTATTTTTAATTTAAAAATAAAATAAATTAGGTCATCAGGACATAATTTTCTATTAAAAATAAAAATAAAATAAAATCATGTGAGATCGAGATGAGTCTCAAGCCGAGGTAGAAGCTTTCAAATCAAGCTTAAACATGACGAGAATAACTTGACCCGGCCCATTGCCATCTGAGAGTCCTAATTGGTGGCGTCGGGGCACATCTACATTGTATTTTTCTTTGTTGAGGTATGGGTCAGCTTCACTTATTTAGTCCTGTTAAATGAAAAAACAAAAATAGAAAAGGCTATTTTTTTATTTATGATAAGTTATTTAAAATTAAGTATTTAATTTAATTTAGCAATTACTAAAATTTTTAATATAAAACAAATTCGCTTAAAGAATTTAAAGATATTTGTAAAATTGATATGTGAAATCCCCCTATAACTATAGAGAATTTACTCGTATCATTTAAATTAAATAATGTAAAATTACAAATATAAATATTCAATTTTTGTATCGATTTTTTAATACTGAAACAATATCGAATACAATAGAATTTTAAAATTAAAAATATTTTGAAATTTAATTTCAATTTAATAAAATTATAAATATAATAACTATTAATTAAAAATGTTTATTTTTAAAAATATTTAAAACATATTTTTATTTTATATTTTATAATAAAAATTGAATTGATATATTCAATTTTTAACTTTTTGAATCTCTTTGTTTTAATAATTTTTATTTATTAATAAAGATTAATTAATTAATTAATTTGTATAAATTGATCAATTTTATAAATTAAAAATTAATTAATTTTTTAACATTCCTTTTTAATAAATCTTTAGCGAACAAAGATAATTTTTTTGAATTTTATTTTAAATTCTTTAATTCTTTTCCATATTTATCATAAATTAATTTTATGACATTTTCTGTTGGACCCCAAACTTTTCATGGAAGCTAGAATTGTTAAACGAGAAATTGTTGGTGATTATTCATATGTAAAGAAAAAGATCATTCTTGAATTTGAAATAAAGTAAAAAAGATGGTTTAGATACAAGATGCATTATATATGAAATGTTGGAAGTTAAAAGCTGGAAAATGTATATGTTCATTGAGAATGCTTCGGTGTTTGAGCTATAACTTTTGCTTTAGTTATCCAAATGAGATGATTCTTGATTTGGATTAAACTAGAGAGATAAGACTACAAATTGTCCGATGAAATTGAGTTTCAATTTAGTCTTAAAAAATATTAATTTTCGGATGGAAGTTGAGCACAGAATAATGTTTTAGTATAAGAACAGCCTAAAAATGTTTGATGTATAACTATTAGACTATAGAACCAAATTGAATGATTTTGGTGTCAATAGAAAACTTAAGACAATGAGAAATATTTGTCTAGAAGGAAGTTTATCAAATTCCTTCAATGGCATGATTAGAAGAAGGTCTTGATTTCTGGAAGAAGTTAAGCATGATTTGAATAATTTTGAGGTTTTGCTAAATTAATTATTTTATTTGAAGTTAATTATCATGTTAATGTTGGTTGGATTTTTTAAAATATGGTATGGTTGGATTAAGTAGCAAGAGCATGTATATATGGGGGCAAAATTGGAAGACCACTTAAGCATTAAGGTTACAAGGCTTCCATGTAAGGATAAAAGGGTCATTGCTCACTCATTAATGGCATGATGGTAAATAAATGGTGGGCTTGCATTTAAGGAAGAAGAGAAGCACGAAAATTATAAGAAAAGAACAAGAAAAGAGAGAAGAGAGGAGAGAGTTCGGTGGAGGAGGAGAGAAGAAGAAAGAAAATGCTAGGTTTTGATTTTTATTGATTTTTAAGAGGGATTTTGATGTTTATTCATAAAGGAAGATGGAAGAGGAGCATGAGAGCTTCCATTCAAGCCATGAAATTCCTCATTTGGTGAAGGATCAAGGTAAGAGTATATTTGACTTGTTGAATTTTTAGAGAGATTTTGGTTCTTATGGCTTAGGAATGGTATGGGTTTAAGTTTTCTAAAATCAATTTTGGTGATTATGTGTTATGGGATATCCAATTTGAACTTCTTTTGATTTGAAAATTTTGTCATAGATGAAGGAATTAAGAGAGGCAAGATGAGCAAGAGGGGATGCATTTTGAACAAGTGTTGAGTAAGGAAATTAAGGTGGGTTTCATGTTTATAATTTGAGTAATGAGCCATTAATGTGTTTTCAAAATCAAGAAGATAAAATGATTTC
>JANZLX010000211.1:24597942-24618221 GCA_025531955.1 Erythroxylum orinocense | reverse complement strand
AAACATGTTTTCTAATTATTTTCTATTTTATGAAAAAAATTTCTAGAAAACTAGAGAATTTTCATAAAGTAAACGCATCCTAAAGGTTTCAAATATATGATTTTAGACGTGAGGAAGCACACTAAGAAATGATCTTGAAGCCATTATGATTTTCTTTTTGTGTTTGTTTCTTTATGTTTTTGTTCTCTAGGGCATTCTATGTCATTTTGCTTCTCTAATTTTGATTTATGGGCATTGTAAAAAAGGAAAAAAAGGAGGAATTTCAAGAAGGCTAGAAGTTTGATTAGATGTTCAAATTTTGAGTTAGTTTCGGATTACTTATGACAAAAAGGTTTTGGTTCTAGATAGGCTAGGTAAAATAGTTTGAACTCAACTCGACATAGTCTGGTCTAATTTGAAATTCGGTATTGAGCAATATGAGCCAAATCGAATTGAGTTCCGAATCGAAATCCAGCTGCTTTTAAAGACCGATCTGAAGAATCTCAGAACCTAATTAAGAAGGTGGATAAATGTTGTAGCGTTTATTTTATATAAAAAGGGAAGAGAGTAGAAAAAAGAAGTGGACAGCCTTTGATAGTTTGATAAATAAAGCTGCAGAGAGGAATCATTCTTTCCAAACCATTGTCAGAATCAAATTGCTGTTTCTGATAGACTGTTCCCCAAAGGCTGCTTTTTAACACATACCCATTTATATTCTCTTCCCGCCCACTACACAAATGAGAACGAAGCTACATGTATATGTCACTCGGCGGCAAACCTACTACCACCGCCACTAGCTCCTTTTATAGTTCATGCGACTGCCTCTCGTGTGGTACACTCTAGACCTGAGAGAAGCGTTAATCTTAATGACTCAATGAGGGAAAAGATAATGAGAAATTTTCCCTCATCAGAATTTAGATTAATTTGAGAGTTGGTCCTTTCTTATGTTTCTTGAAAGAACATGATAGCCTTCTAGTGCCAACAGCCAACCTTAAAAAGTTTAGTTCCGGTGGTTTTGTGACTGTTCCCGACGATAAACAAAGAGAACAATGGCTGGTTACATTGGAGATGACTTCAATCTTTAGCAATTTATTGTAATAATTAACTAAAGAAGCTTTTATTTGACATATAATACTTTATTTACTACTCGATCCTTGGTACTTGGTACATGGTACATCCAACACACCTTAAAAAACACCCCATAAGTAATTAACTAGAGCAGAGAAAAAGGAAAAACATGATCCTACCAGCATAGCCATATACCACAAACCAATGTAAAAATCCTAGAAAATGAAAAAGATTGAAAGTTGAAACCAAAGAAATATAACGCAAAGCATATGCACCATCAGTTTTGAAAATCAGACCATGAAAAGGCCGGATTCCAGTTACCCAGTACACCTTCACCTCCATCCACAGGAGCGGACTCCAATACCGCTGAAGATGCTGAAGTCGATGAAGAAGCTGCATTGCCTAGAATTACAGGTGGGTTTTCAGCATAATAATTAGCCGAAAATGTGAGCCTTTGATACAGTTCTCTTAGGCCCGAGTCTTGAGCTTCATCAACTAAGAAACCATTTTGGTGGGTTTGAGCTTGGTTTTGACAGTTTTTCCCAAAAGGGTTGGAAAGGCCAAGAGAAGGGACTTGGCCGAGAGGATCCTGGTACAGAATTCGAGAATTTGGCGCGCCTGTTGCGACTGACGTTGGTTCAGTTATCAGGTGGGTGCCAATTATAACCCCTTCCTTTTTCACAGATATAGAACTAGAGAGTGCACCAGGGTTAGGGTTGTGGTTTTGGTTGCCTCTAAGAAGGGCTAAAACGTGAGAATCTTGTGGCGCAGACCATATTATTGGGCTAAATGAAAGCTCATGAGCAAACTCATTTCCAAAACCTGATCTTCCAATCTCAGATGCCAAATTTTTCATCTTGCTAATACTCGGCTTGCCAACTGATGCGGAAACACTTGTGCTTCTGTTCTTTCTGCAGCCACCCCCGATAGGAACATTCCTAAGAGCACCACCTTTGGTCCAATAACGGCGACAAGTTCTGCAGAAATGGCGCGGCTGAGTGAGATTGTAGTTGTTGTAGTAGCAGAACTTGGTGTTTGTAGAATCACATCGTGGACATCTCAAGTTCTCTAAAGTTGAAGAAGTTGCAGCAGCAGTAGGTGTTGTGGTGCTTGTTGAAGAACAAGAAGATGGAGAAGGTGCTCCCTCTAAAATGGTTGGAAATTTCTTCTCTCCTCCAATTAAACCAGCACCTCCAAAGAGCTCTTGAATCATCTTTACTACTTTGTGGATCTAGAAAACCCAAAAACAAGAAAAGCAATGGTGAACCTTTTCTTTGAGTTAGTGGGAAAGCTAAAGAGAGCAAGAAAGTAGATTTTGTTACATGTACAAGAATGTGTATGCAATCGATCGACGTAAGAGAAAGAGAGGATATGTAGGTGGAAACATGACTTGTCTATGTACGTTCAGATGAGCCAGGCTTTGTTGGGCGGTATGTTTCCGTGTGTAAAGGAATAGCTGATAGAGGACGTGGAGCTTTAGTATAGACAACACTGTTAAAGCAGTCACCTTTAATCTAATCAGGGAAAAAACAATCGCTTTTGGATTTGGAAGTTTGTGGTAGGTAGTTTTCAGAGGCTAGTGAATGGAATTTTCTTCATTACGTAGTGATCTTCTTCTATAATTCTCTAAGCAAAATTCATATTCAGCAAGAGAAACTATGATTCTTCTAATTATTTCAATGATTATAGTCAGAAAGAAAAGGGGTCAGTGGCTGCATATGAA
Organism: Erythroxylum orinocense; assembly: GCA_025531955.1. Taxonomy (NCBI): domain Eukaryota; kingdom Viridiplantae; phylum Streptophyta; class Magnoliopsida; order Malpighiales; family Erythroxylaceae; genus Erythroxylum; species Erythroxylum orinocense. The sequence goes on along the minus strand of JANZLX010000211.1, from coordinate 24,615,451 downwards.
TGAGTAAAATTCTTTTTATCTTAATAAAAGAAAATCATTAATTAGAACAGTACCCTCCAATTCATATATCTTCTTTTTCTGGAGTGAGCCTTCATAAATTTCTTTCATCTTTTTTCTTACATGGGTTACTTGGGAGAAGAAAATTTTAGACCAGAAAAGAACAAATTGATTAGACCAACACAGATAGATTGACGAGGAATCCACGACTAAGGCTTGGAAAAGACTAAAGGAAGACTGCAAAGAGGATTTGAACCTCAAGACATGCTATAATTGGGATGCTTGTACACTGTTTTACCTAACAGCCCAGAACATAAGACAAAGTCAAATCTCTCCTCGGACGTAACCCTTATAATGTCCTCTCCCAGTAAAGCTTCAGTTAAGGATTGTTAATTCCACAGTTAATGTCGGGCAATGTGAACTAGTCATCTTCTATCCACTTGTGGTTGGAATGAAAATAACCATCTAGCGTGTGAATGGTAAAGGAGCAATTAAGAGTAGCTGCAAGAGATGGACCGAAGTATGGAGGAATTAGAGGGGTCTACATGTCTCAAATATGTGGAATCATTTGTCAATCACCGTCCATCAACATGGAGATTATTGTTTGTATGGATTAAATCTCACCATTCGTATTTGAATTACATTCGTTAGATGTTAGTTTATAGTGATAATTGCAGACAATGATGACATGATCATAAACATTAAAATTGTACTAAGCATAAATTACGGTAACAATTATAATATTTTATGAGAAGGTAAATTTTGAAATAACCAATAAAGTTCTTTCTTTACAATCATAAAGTCGCAAGTTATAGTTAGATTTTCAAGTCATGTAAATATTTTTTTGGAAAAAATATAATAAAAACGTTGCATATATTTTAACTCTGGTGAGACTCTCACAAAATAAAAAATTTTGGGTATTAGATACGTTGATTTTTTAAATAATTACAATTTTAAACTTTAAAGCTTTAGGATTGATCGATCAATCTTCTATTACCAGTTAAATTTCCTCTCCTAGTCTATATATATCTCAATTTTCTCGAGATAAAACAAAGAATGTGATAGAAAATTGGTTAACTCTTGGGCACCTGACCTGCCTACATTAAAAGAATACAACCGAACAAAATTTTGTAAGCTTATGTATCTTAGATGCTAATACTAATATTTTGTTGTTGCGTGACCAATAAAAAGGCACAATTATCCTTTTCAAACAATCAAACACAATGAAAAGACCATGATCTTAAAGATAACGAAATTAGTGGGATTCTTTCAGTTTTCAATGTCATGAACAGGAACATATGCTAATTATTGAATATCTTACCGTAGATTGCTCTCGGTGCTTGACCAAAGCACTTGGAATTTCTTAACTAAAAAAATAGAAATGAAGTAGTTGGCCTCTTGGACATGTTTTGTTAACTACGGCAGTAACGTTCCAGTCAATTTCATTTCACTAGGTATTACGTATCCTTTTCTTTTCCAACTACTCAAAAATGAAATCATTTAATAACCCCTTAAAATTACATTACTAAATTTTATTATTAGTTACTTTGAGAGTGTTTCTTATTTATCTTCAAATAATGCACATACAAAGTAAAGTAAAATATTTTTGGTACGGAAAACTAAAGTAAACTGAAATGATTGAGTGTGCTTTTTCCAAGTTCAGTAGTAAGGTGAGTTTGCATTGATCCATAAGTCTAAATCGATTAAACGTAGGTAGAATATGCCAAATTTAAGAAATGAAGAAAAATAAAAAAATTCACCCCCTAAATCATTTTCAAGGGGATTCAAATTCAATACCATAAATTATTACTGAAGTAGACAAACCATAAGCCAAGTTAGAACTAGTTTTACCAAGAGCACAATGCCCGTCTGAGAGTTAGTTGATTTTTTTTTTTTTGTTTCTCAAAGGATATCTTAGGAAAGTCTTAATTATAAAAAGACATCTTTAAGCTATCTACACCCAGATTAATCTCCGCTCGAGTCGGATAGATCCTTTGCGGGAGATAATGCTCTGGCCTCAAGTTTTAAATGGCTATATATATGAGGACGATTTAAACTCACGACCTCACTTAAACCAGGAGAGCCCCTTACCAACTCACCTACGTCCTGAGTTTTAGTTGACCATTTTTTGATTTGGAGCGGGCAATATAAAACAAAACAACAAGAGATTCTTATCCTCAACTATTTAGGCAGTTCTACCAGTCCAATCTAGTCTCAGTCTGTCTCTATTGAGACTAAGAGACTTGTGTTCATTAGTTTCTCTCTCCAAAAGGCAAATCTATAAATGTATTTAATATGTTATTGAAACGAATTATAGATGATGCTTGAGCGGAAGTAGTAAACGAAGAAAAAATTATAGTTAAGTGGTTTGGTCAATATGTGCTTTAGGTTTGTGTAATGGGATTCTTTTTAATTATTGTGGAAAAAAAAGAAAAATGTGACACTTTCTCAATTTCTTAAAATTTAAAGAATACTTTTAATTTTACACCTCAAAATTTTCAATATCTGAAATCACTTCATACCATAAATTCCTTTAACCTTTAAGAGTTTCAAACTATGTGAGTATTGACCAAATTCAAACTATAATTGTACCTCTCTATAGGCAATGAGTTTATCAATATGTCAACTACTTCCTCTAAAACATAAACCTTTTTTTTTAATCGACAATTGATTAAATGCAAACAATTTTTTATTTTTGTAAAATCTTACATCTTTCACCATGATAGAAAAGAAGCTCCAAATTGAAACTTCCTAATAATAAAACAATAAACAGTAAACACAATAATTTAATGTAAAAAAATCTCCTTTTCAATGTGAGCGAAAGTAAAAAAACATCGCTCAAAGTAAATTTTACTATCACCAAAATGATTACAATAGTTCAACTAGTTTTAATGTTCAATGATAAGATGATAATAAATCATACTTCACTCTAATAGATCACTAGTACCTGATACATAAAATGAAAGATCAAATAGAGCTAATAATTTCAACTTATCTATACAACAAATACAACCAAATCTATGTATACTAGAGACCAACAAATGTCAACTCCATATAGAGAATAAAGATTGATGAGTGCAAAACTTCCACACAAAATTTTAGCCTAATCGGAGAACAAATAGCCCCTTGATCATCCAGTTGATTAAGACTGTGCAGATGGAGCTCTTATATATGAGTGAGCTATTGCTCACGAAAGTTATGGACAAGTTACAAAACTCCAATAGCCAATTAAACCGTATAAAATCAAGATCAACATATTAGGTATCTTCACAAATCAATTCAACCAAATTTGGCTAGAAATAGCCACTCAATGGTATCTCTATTCAAAAGGTACACGAGCTAAAATTTGAAGAAAGAATTGTGTATGTATATCCCATAAAGAAAAACAACTACCACTCCCTCCTTTTCACTTAGTGTGTAGCGACAATCACTAATACTTTTAGGTTTTTTAATTTCAAAATTAGATTTTATAAAATTTAGGCCATTTTTTAAATAGGAGTGAAACCCAAAAAGCCAAATAAACTCCCTTTACAACTATATAGAGGGGTAATCAATCTATAGGTCTCAAGTTTTTCCCTTGGTAATGCTTTCATGAACATGTCAACACTAATATTATCCTTAGTATGAACTTTCTCAAGACATAACAGCTTAGCATCCAACACTTTACATATCCAATTGTAATGTGTATCAATAAGCTTAGACCTTGAGTGGAAAGAGGAATTCTTACCAAGATGAATTACATTCTCATTATCATATAATATAACATACTTTTCTTGATGAAAACCAAGTTCCTGGAGAAACCTTTTGACCTAATTAACTCCTTATAAGTCTCAGTAGCTACAGTAAATTTTGTCTTAGTTGTTGAGAGAGCAACACACTTTTATAGTCTAAATTGTCATGATATAGCTCTCCCTACAAAGTTAATAAAATACCTAAAAGTAGAAATGTGAGAATCGACATCTCTAGCCATGTTAGCATCTATAAAGCCTATGAAAAATAGGTTTATGAACACCAAAAGAGAGTTTCATGTCAAATGTACCGCATAAATATCTCATACTTCACTTCACAACATTATCATGCTCTTTACCATGATTAGAAAGACAAAAACTCACTATACCTACTACACACGCATTGTCACGTCTAGCACATACCTCAAAATCCCTACTGTTGACACATAAGGGATTTTCCTCATTTCTTCCTTCTTTACATCAGTAGTGGGGCATTGCTTGTTACTCAATTTGAAGCGAGGAGGAAGAGGACTACTTACCTTATTGGCCTTATCCATGCAAAATCTTTAAAGTACCTTTTGAATGTATTTTTATTGTGATAAGTACAACTTCTTTGCTCATCTATCCCCAGTGATAGAAATTCTTAACAATTGCTTTAAGCACCCAGGTCTTTCATGACAAAAGACTTATCCAACCATTTCTTTAAGTCATTTATCTTGCAAACATTCTTTCCAATAATAATAATATCATCTATATAAGGTAAGAGGATAATAAAATCATCATAAAAAAACATTTGCATAAATACACAATTTTCTAAAGTAGTCTTCATATAACCATACTTTTTTAAGACGAGTTCAAGCTTTTTATATTATTGTCTTAGAGCCTGCTTCAATCCATAAAGACTTTTCTTCAATTTGCAAATATAACCTTGTTTCCCTTTCACTTTAAACTCCTCTAACTGCTTCATATAGATTTCTTCATCCAAATCACCATGAAGAAAGGTTGTCTTCATGTCCATTTGCTCAATTTCTAAGTTAAGACTGACTGTTGAACCATGTAGTGCACTAATAGAGGCCATCTTAATTACAGGAGAAAAAAATTCCTTAAAATCAATACATTTATTATGTCCAAACCCTTTAATAACAAGTCTTGCCTTGTACCTTATACTTTGTACCTCGACCTTAGTTTGTGTTACATATATTTAATTATGAACACTAATTTTTTCCTACCTTATGGTAATTTAACTAACTCAAAGGTATGGTTGTCATGCAAATATTGCATCCAATCTAGCATTTCCTCGGCCCACATGTCGTTATGCCAATCTTTGTTAGCTTCCTCATCACTTCGATTCTCCTGCATCAATTAGTAAGACAATCATTTACAGAGTCTCTAGTAAAGGGTAAATAAGTTATAGTGAACCTTTTCAATATGTTTCCAAGAATCTCCTTTATTGATTTTTCCACCTCAACGTTATCGAGTTCTACTTCTTTTATAGGAATATCAACATCAACATCTTGTTGATTATCATATACATCATTTGTGTCTTATCCCTCTCCTGGTGTATGAGGAATTATATCAAAATCACTTGGCATACAACTGCTATGAGGCACTGATTTCTCTTCTCTATTAGGGTCTATCATATTTTGATCCTCCATAAACACAATGTCTCTACTTTTGACTATCCTTTTGCTAGTTGGATCATATAACCTATAGCCATACTCATCTTGACCATAGCCAAGAAAAATGCATTGTCTAGTCTTTATGTCGAGCCTTTTTCCTTTCATCTTTAGGAACATAAACAAAATCTTTGCAACAAAAAACATACAAATGAATATAGATTACATATTTCCTAGACCAAAATTTATCTATTACCTTGAATTGCAAAGGAACACATGGTGTGATATTAATGACATGAGATATAGTACTCAAGGCATTAACCCAGAAAACTTTAGTAACCCAACTATGAAAGCATACATTTAACACTTTCAACCAATTTTCTATTCATCCTCTCAGCTAAACCATTAAATTGTGGTGTCTTTGGGGGTATATTTTAATGTCTGATTCCCTTTTTTTTATAATAGGCATTAAATGGTCCTTGCTACTCACTACAATGATCAATTTGTACACATGTAAATTTATTTCTAGTTTCTCTCTCAAGTGACGCTTGAAACTACTTTAAAGTATATAAGACTTGATCTTTCAATCTCAAGGTGTAAACCTAAATTTTTGGAATGGTCATCTATAAAAGTAACAAAGTAATAAGCACCTCCAGGAGATATAGTTTGCATAGGACCACAAACATTAAAATGCACTAATTCTAGTACCTTAGGTTTCCTACTTAATAGGAAAGACACTTTGTTTTGTTTTTATGTTAGACAATGATCATTCTTTTTCAAGTGTGCTCCGTTGATCCTAAATATCAAATTCCTTTTGACTAAAACTGCAATTCCCTTCTCACTCATATGACATAGTTGTTTATGCCATAAATCAATTTATTACCTGATTCAGTTATATTGACAACATCTTTAACTATCTTGGCTTGAGTCAACTATAAAGTTGAATAATTCTTAGTTATAGCCATAATTATAGATCCTTTAGAGAGCTTCCAATTTTATTTACTATCAAATCCATCATCACAGAGCTTACCAACAAAAAGAAAACTGAGCTGAATATCCAGAATATGCTTGACATGCTTAAGAGTTGACTTAGACACATTAGAAGTCACTAAACACACATCCTTAATGCCTACATATTTAGTCATACCATTATTTCCTATTTTAACATCACTAAAGTCACCATGTATGTAGGATGTAAATGCATCTCTTCTATCTATAACATGAATTAAAGCATCACTGTGCATCACCCAACTAGTATCATCATGTACAAAATTAATGCTATTAAGCTTTTAAGCTAACAGGAGATCTTTTAGGTTTGTTTTCTTTTCTTTCCCCTTATTCTCCTTGTTTTCTTTCTTCCATTTGTAACAATATTTCTTGAAATGCCCTTTCTTCCCAAAGACATGGCACTTAAAATCTTTGTACATTTTCTTTGAATTGCTCTTACTGTGATCTCTATTTTTGGTACATATGCTTTTACTCCTAGATTCTATAATTGGAGCTTTTGGACATAAAGAAGAAACATGGAGTTTCATTCTCATCTCCTCGTTAGAAATGCCACCCTTAGTAAGATCCATAAACATTATTCCATCAGTTGCAATGTTAGTTGAGGAAAAAAATTCTCCCACGATGTAAGGTTCTAAGAAAACACAAACCTTGAGCTTCTTCATCAAATTTCATTTCCATGGAAGAGAGTTGATTGATGATCCCTTAGAAGGTGATCAAATGGTGTACCATTAAATTTCCATCCTTGTATCTCAAGGTTAAGATCTGCTTTATCAAGAATAGTTTGTTGCTCCTTGTCTTCCTTGCATACAATTTCTCCAATTTGTTCCAAAATGCCTAAGCATATGTCTCCCTACTAATGTGTTTCAACATGTTATCATCCACCTATCGTCTAATGTATTCACAAACTTATCAATGTAGCAAAGTCTATTCTTATTCTAATTTATTTTCATATTTCCCTATTACAAGCACAAACAAATAAGAATCTTTCATATAAAGTAGGTCCTCCATCTTACCCTTTTAGAGAACATACTTAGCTCTATCCAAATTAATCATTATACTTGTGTTAGCTCCCATTGTACACAAAGACAATTCACCAATAAAACAAGGCTCTGATACCATTTTGATAGAAAAGAAGCTCCAATTTGAAACTTTTTAATGATAAAACAATAAACAGTATACACAATAATTTAACATGAAAATATCTCCCCTTTAATATGAATGAGAGTAAAAAACCATGTCCAACGCGAATTTAACTATCACTAAAATAATTAAAATAGTCCAACTAGTTTCACTGCTTAATCATAGGATGATAACAAATCATATTTCACCATAATAGATAGCTAATACATGATAAAAAATGAAAAAGCAAATAAAGCTAATAATTTCAACTTACCTACGCTATGGATATAACCAAATCTATGTGTGCTAGTGACCACCAAATGTCAATTAAACCATAAGGAGCAAAGATTGTTAAGTTTAGAACTCCCATGCAAAATTTCGGTCAAATCTACTATAAGTGACTGCGCTACTATTCATGATAATTCTAGACAAGTTATAAAACTATAGTGGGCAATCATATTTAACAAATTTAAGATCAATATGTTAGGTATTTCCATAAAAGATCTCAGCCAAATTTGACAACAAATAGCCACCCAATCAACTCTTTATTCAAAGGGTACATACGTTGAAATTTGAAGAAAGAATTGTGTATGTATATCTGACAAAGAAAGACAATCGTCTCTCCTTCTTTTTCACCTGATGTTTAGCAACATCATTAACATTTTTAAGGTTTTTATATTTTTTATTTCAAAAATAGATTTTATAAAATCTGGACCATTCTCCACATAAGAGTGAAACTAAAAAAACCCAACACATTATAACTATCATTCATCTATCTTTCGTTGGAATTTTCCTATTCTTTTAAAAGAAAGTTGCATCCTCATTATTGATGGTAAGAGCATGTATGACCAAGTCTCTACAATAATATCTCTTTGGCAACTTGATGATCTATCTCGCTCTATTCTTAAATATACCGTGATAATGCTTTCTTCCTAATGTTATTCAACTTTTGTAACTAAAATTTTCAACCCCCTTGACACATATTCTAAATTGTTTTAGTGCCATTTGTACCATCTTTGAACCAATATTGCTCATTATCAACCTAACATTTCCTTTCCATATGTTTGCCTTAATATTTATTGCTTCTCAAATATTACATTCTTGGAAGTTATCTTATACTTTTTATTAAGCTTATGGAACTTACTTAAGTTTACCTTCTCATGTTTGTCATCCTTTAATAAACTCTACTTATAAATGTTTATTGTCTCTTGCTCACCAAGATGACTCACCCACATATACCACACTATAGTACTATTATGCTTCTACCCTAAAGATTTAAAAATAGCCCATAGATCTCATTACTATATTTCTTATTAAGACATATGGTATTTTATAATTTTTTTCATCATAGTAAACACAACTTTTATCACCTTGAGTTGTCCATCATCACTAGAAAATTTATACCTTTAATCATCAAGAGTATCTATATAAATCATATTCTTCTGAAACTTAGGAAAATACCAAAACCAATATTTTAACAATTTTAGCATGGATTTTAATTAATAGTGAAATACTGCCTTTGATAGCATGCTTCCATTATCACTCAATCTGACAACACCATTCCATTCTTGAAAAGAACAGAACTAATTCTTATTGAAAGTGATATGATAAGACGTGTCAATATCTATCACCTACCAATTTGTCAGATCATATCATTATCTGTTCCATCCTCTTCATCAAAACTCTCCTAGATTGTAGTATTAATTGTTTTTCCATAAATTTCCTTTCTTGTTTTTATTTTTTATTAAGAACAGTCCCTCTTAAAATGCCTTTTGTTTTTTACAGTTAAAGTATTTAATAACTTTATGCTTAAATTTAGATTGTAACTTAGTCTTAATTTTTATATCATTTTCCTTATTCCATCCTCTACTAACAATTAAACCTATATTTGGTCCATTTCATATATATAAAAGACCTTTTTTTTTCAAACCTTAGACTGTAAATCATATTTCATATTACTAAAAAGAAGTAGTCTCTTTATCATATAATATGGTATCAACAAAATTCTCGTATGAATTTGTAAGAAATATAAAATAATTATTGTAAGCCCCAACATATATGTTGGAAGTATTATAACATGTCTAAGGTGTATGAAGAAGTGAACATAACAAATTAAGTGCATCTAAGTATAGTAAGAGACATAATGGTACTTAATGTAAAAGACATGGGTAAATGGGTAATTTACTCGTTAAGGCATGGAAATACATATTTAGACGTGAAGTATGTATGGTAATTTTTGATATGTTTGCTTGGATTTATAAGCGTGATACGAGTGTAATTGATCAAAGAAGTATTTCATAAGCAAACAAAATGTTGTTGGTTAAATTGGATGTGTTTTAGTGTTGCTTTTTCATGATAAGATCGAAGTTACTTGACTTGGGATGTGTACCTCGCTAGATGGATAGGTTCTACCAAATAGACTTATATAATTTGGCCATATCTTGGCCTATATATCTCTAAATCGGATAATTCAAATTGGAGATTAAACTAGAGACATAGTTATAAAACTTTAATGAAGGAATTGAAATTTGATTCTGCCTCTAAGATTTTTGAATTATAGTTTGAAGTTGAGTTCTAGCTGTTGTCTATGTTTTCAAATAGCCTGTAGTTTTTTAAGTATAATTCCCAATATAACTAACCAAATTGCATGAAATTTTTGCCACTAGAAAATTAAGACATAGGGGAATGAAATTAATTGATAAGATCATAGGTTAATATGGGAATAAAAGGAAGAAGAAGGACCAATATGCAAATTTTCTAAAGTTAACACATGGAACAATTAGATTAAAGCATGTGTGACCAATAAGATTAAAGCTTGTGTGTGTCCAATAGAATTGTAACACATAGTCCAATAGAATTGTAACACATGGTCTAATAGAATTGTAACACGTTGTCTAATGGGATTGTAACATATGGTCCAATAAGATTGTAAAATATGGTCCAGTGGGATTGAAACATGTGTCTAAGACCAAAATATTCATGAAAAAAAACATACGAAGAGGGGAGATGGATGACACTTTTAGGGTTTAACTTCAAATTTTTCTCCTCTCCATTTCACCTTCTTCATCCCATCATTTTTTTATGTAGGAAATCAATCCAATCTTAGGTGGAAATCAAGGTAAAAGTTAGGAATTTTCTCTTTACCTTTAGCTTTTCTTGCTTTGCTTATGAAGAACTAAAATTATAAGGTTGGAGTAGGGATTGAGATGTGTATTTATGGTGCTTCTAGTTGGTGAGTCAAGCAAAGCCAAAGAGGAAGAAAAGAAAAGGCATTAGAAGAACTACTTTGCCAATTTTAAGGTTTGAGACTACACTTAATTTAATTTCTCTTTATGTGTATCTTTGAATGGATATAAAGATTTATTTGGATATAGAATGGTTTCTAGGATGATTATTGGTGCTATTTTGCTGTTACTTAACATAGAAATGGTTGTATATGACAAGAGAATATTATGTAGTGGAATTTTGTCTTAGGTTTGTTTGAACCAATCACATTGTTTGAGTCATAACTCAGCCTATATACCTCTAAATTGGGTGATTTTAGCTGCATATAAAACCTAAGACATAGAAATAAAAATCTTTAAATATACTATGACTTAATTCTAGCTTTATGACATTGGAAATTGTAATCGAAAATTGTGAGATGTTGTTGCCCCTATTTTGGAGTAGTTTGTGATATTTGGTCTATACTTAGATTGGGAAGTTCAAATGGTCTGATTGTTGTTGCTATAGAAACTAGAGACATAAAGGAACAAATTTATAGAAGACTTAAAACCTAATTTGAACTTTTTCTATATGCATATTAAGGAACAACTGGAGTTCGTCATGTGATTTGCTTCTAGACTAATTGTTTGCCTATTTTTAGACCACTACAGGCTTAGCCTAAATTGCATTATTTTGAGTTTTTTTCTAATTTTTGTCGAATCTTATTTTAACCTTTTTGAATATGTATGAAACTTTTCAAACACTTAGAAATAAATGAAGTAGGACTTGCCATATGTGAATTAGGTAATTGAATATTGGAATTTAAGATTGAGCATAATGCATTCCAAATAAAACTTACGTTTACATAAATGATTTGTATGTATATTTATTGCTCATATATCTATAGTATGATTATACAAGTATGATTTTGACACTCTTCTAATGGTGGTAAGTTATGACTTACATGTATGAACACAGATATAAATTTTATGACTTGAAATGTACATAATATGACTTGTCAATATATGAATTGTGAAATTAGAAAATGGTTAAAGGAAATGTTACAGTGTCTGCTCAATTGTCTTGGTAATGGATAGATAGGCATGCTTATAAGGTTACAGTGCAGTTGTCACAGTTTGACACCAATGATGTCTTCATTTTAAGACTATAATGTCTCTACAGCTTAATGACTTAGTAACCACAGTCTGATGCCTTTGGGTATCCACCATTTAATGCATTCAGGTATCCACAATTTTGATATCTTTAGATATCCATAGCTCCCGCTATCCACCCCCACGAGAACGTATAGGCCTAACACAAACATTAGAGTAAATGGTTATAAATAAGAAATACAACATGACAATATAAATAATTAGTATTGATGAGCATTTGCATTTGTATTGATAATTTGTATCATTGAGCATTGAATATCAAAGTTTGGCTTATAAATGTGCATTTTTAGTATATGGATAATATGTTGATATGATTGCATTATATACTTTGCTTAAGTATGTCATCATTGTTTACATAAGCGTTGAATATCAATGTTTGGTTTATAATTGTGAACGTATGGTCTATGAGTTGTGATATTTCTGAATGTGTGTGCTTGGCGGATGACTGTTGTGAGTAATCATCCAAACGTTTTTCCCATTAAAATTTCAAACTTAGCACATGTGTTAATCCATGTAGGTCCAGGTCATAGGAGTGAGGTACAAGAAACATTTGCAAGACCCAAGACCAACAGCTAGATGTAAAAGTACCTTTGGAATGTGTTTTGGTTTAAAATGATTGTACATGTAAAAGAGTAAAGGAAATTTTATGTTTTCTTTTTGAATTATCATGTTAATGTAAAGATGTATTACTACTTTTTAATGATAATGTTACGTGATGTGAAATTTTGTAATATGTATATGTATAACATTGAACAAAAAGATGTGTGATAAGAGTCCTTATAAATGAATAGAAATGTATATCATGACTATTGTATAGGAATTTGATTGCCATTTATGTGGGTGGTTGTAGGTTTCGTATAGGAGGTGTTACATTTTGTAAATGAATCTTTGTACACATTCAAACATACATAAATACCAAAATTAACTAAGTGAAGTCCTAAATTTTAAAATTAGCAAAGTAGTTCTTCAAATGCCTTTTCTTTCCCTTCTCTTTGGCTTTTCTTGACTAACCAAATTAAAACACCACAAATATACATCTCAATCCCTCTTCCAACCTTATAATTTCAGTTCTTCATAAGAAAAGCAATAAAAGGTAAAGGTGAAGAGAAAATCTCTAACTTTTACCTTGATTTCCACCTAAGATTGGCTTGATTTCTCACATGAAAAATGATGGGATGAAGAAGGTGAAATGTAGAGGAGAAAAATCTAAAGTTAAACTCTCAAAGTGTTGCCCATCTTCTAGGTATATAAACGTTCCTTTTGATATAAACATAAGTGATTTCTTCTTATACTCACTTTAAAGTTATTTTTATAATAAAGTAGCAATTATTTCATCAATCAATTCTCTTTGGACCTTGTCACCCATAACTAATAGTATTGCACTGTGCATCTTTGACAGAATCTCTTCCTTCTATGACACTCCCAAATTCTTTAACAAATTTTCTTCTTCTTTTAATATTGTTATACATTCTTGCTGAATAAGAATTACCCTCATTTTCACCATTTACAAAGTGACATTATTTGATCTATTGAATTTCTTAACATTTAACTTGTAAAGAGACATCTTGAAAGTAAAACTTATGCTTTAATACCAATTATTGTGATAGCAATTGTTTTGCTACCAATTTTTGCACAAACAAAAGCAATATAAGAAGAAAATAAATGAAGCGAAAATATAATTTATGAGAATTCAACCAATGTGTAACTTATGTCCACAAGCAAGGAGGTGAGAAAAATTATAGAAGAAGTATGACAACAACCTTCTTAATCTCCCAACGGTTCTCCCTTACAAAGCACTTATCAAGTTATTTATGATATATAGCTACATGTAAAAAGTTTAAGTATAGTGAAACTTTAATTCCACTTATGCCCAATGATATTGATCGCCTGTCCTAAAAAATCGTATTATATTACGTTTTTGACTCCTATCTCACACTTAATATTGATGTTGGTTTACTTGAAAATTTCTCCAACAAGAAGGAGACCAATGCAAGTCTCATATCTTTGTCTGACATCGATTAACTTTTGAAATTCATTATTTACTAAGATTTCAAAGTATATCTCACTCCACGTATGTGCGTATGTGATATGTGTTCGAAGATTTAAACAAGTATTGAAAAAGTCAAAAATGTGTAATTTTATTTATTTTGAAAATATTTTTTATTTTAAATATATTAACATATTATAATATAAAAAATTACAAAAATTGACTTATATTAAATATTTCAAATTATTTAACAGAAATGACATATATTTTACTATTGTAGGTATTGAAAAGTATGAATGACCATTTTAATTAAAATTTAATAGTAATTTATTTAAAATAATTTGATACATTAATATAAATATACATTTTTCAATATAAATATAATTAAGACGTAAATTAATCAAATGATAATAAACTTAACTCAATTTAATTTAATTTAATAATTTAAAATAATTATAAACTAAAAAATATTCCAGCTTCGAGTTTCAGTGAAAAGATTCCTCGATCTGTGACACTGCAACTCTCATCACGAGACGAACAAAGGGTACCGAGTTGCATCATTAGTCGACAAATAGAAAGGACTGGGAATTTACCTCATTTTCATTCCCGCAAGATCCATACTGGACTGGAGACTTTCATATCACACTGATTAGTTCCGATATTTCGTTCTTGTCTAGATGGGTTGACAAAGAAATAGAACTGTAATTTTGGTTTGAACATTACTCGAGATAAACATGAGCTGCCTGCCGCAGAAGTGGAGAATAATCAATCATTTCATTGATAAGAAGAATAGCTATTGATGTATTATGTCACTTCTTGTCGGGACTCACAACGTGCCGTTTGATGCAATGGCCATACTCTCCTGATAGTTCTTCGTCGTTTTATGGAACGTGCTTCTGATAGACCTGGATAGCTACTTACATGGTGGGAGGTCCAGTCCGACCCAGTTCTGTGAGCTCCATTAGAAGAAGAGCGGCAAATGGAAGACTCGCATAGGCCACACCGTAGTGGACGACTGGTCCCAAGCTAGTGCTATCCAACTTGGCATTTAGGTTATGTTCAACGACTCACCCACTGGGGGTATTGGTTATCTGGCGTAGCGGCGTTGTCCAAGACAAACTGTATAACAAAGATGGGTCATCAAATTGCATGAATGAACAAAGTGTCCTATCTTATTTTCCAGAGAGACATACATTTTAAATTGTAAACCAAATGCAATATTGCAGTTGCAGTTCCCTCTACTAAGGCAATTTATGCAATTACATTCGTAATTAATATAATAATTTGTAAATGCAGTACCTGTAATTATAAATTTTAACATGTAGTACTCTTAAATTAATATTCATTCATCCAAGCACATTACCCTTAAGCCAATTCAAAGTGTCGATTGCATCTAAATAGCTTGATACTTAAACCTTGCCAGAGATCCAATACTGATCATTTCCGAGCGTTGCTAGACTTGAAGTTCCGTGAAGCACTTTGAGATTAAGTTCTACGTTGTAAGTCATATCTGTTGCCTTCCAATTGTCTAATTATGCATTTTAGTGTGGGAATTGGAAAGAAAATAATCACTAAAGAGTAGTAAGTTTTTGTTGCGGGAATTAGTGATTGATTCTTTTCTTTTTTTGTAAATTTTTAGACAGGCATATTGTACATGATTGTGTTTCATCGGATTAGGTCTTGTCCGGCCTCAAGATATTGACCTGGAACTCTTTGCATTACATATGTAAGTGAATATAATTCTCCATCTAATCTTTGCAAGACATAGTTCTTCGATTCCATTTTAGAATTTGGACAATGAACATTGATGCTCAATATCAACATTCTTCAACACTCACTCAATACCTTTAATATCGATCACTGTTAGTCAACATAAGTTTCATAACTTTGAAGCATGTGTATATAATAGGATTAGAAAATTATCTCCTAAAGATGGTGGAACCTGTTAGAAGTTATCATTATTCAATATATTATTGCCAGACAAGAACATAATAGGAAGGCTATCGTTTTTTAAATCCAATTCACTTATTTATTTTACATACTTCACAACACCGTTTAAGAGCAAAACATATCAATTAGGTTAAAATGTCATTTTGTGGTGGGCTATAAACCCAATAGATAGACTTAGACAAGATTGGAAAATGAACCCAAAGCCCTAAAACATAATTATTAATATAAAGTCCATTTATGAATGTCACGTACTCATAATTAAGATATTAATTCTCATTAGATTTTGTGTTAGTCTACATTAATAAATAGGGTTAATTCCCAAAAAAATTTAAACTTTTGTCAAGTTTTCAATTATATCATGAACTTTAAAAAATAGCAATAAAATGCCCAAATTTTAATTTTTTCAATTCTAGCCTAAACTTAAAAAAGTAGCAATAAAATGCTCAAACTTTCAATTTTCTTCAATTCTAGCATGACGTTATTATCTGTTCTCCCGATGCCCTCAGCTCTCAGCCTTTTGTTTTCTGTTTATTCTACTGACGCCCTAAACTACTCTCGTGTTATAGCATACTATACCAATAAACTCTTCATTTTTAGTTCATTCTCCTGATGCCCTTAAGGTGAGGGTATTGGGGTTGTATAATTTGAAAATCGAAGAGTGAGGGTGTCTAAAGAACAAACTAAAAACGAAAGAAAAAATTGAAATCAAAGTGTAAGGTCATTGGGGCTGCGTAATATGATTTAGGTCATTTTTAAACAACAACGTCATTTTAATTATTTGATTAAATGACATCGTTTCATTATTTTTATTTGTTGTGTTAATTTTAGCTGACGTGTATTAATAGTTAAGGTTTTTGAAACAAGTGGCAACTCACGTCGGCAAACTTAACGAAAACACTAACGTCAGGTTAGAATTGAAAAAATTGAAAATTTGAGCAATTTATTGCTACTTTTTGAAGTTTGGGCTAGAATTGAAAAAATTAAAAGTTTGGGCATTTTTATCGCTACTTTTTAAAGTTCATACTATAATTAAAAATTGACAAAAGTTTAGCCTTTTTTTAGTAATTAATTCTAATAAATATAACATTTTCTCATTTGGATTGCATATACTATAATGCTTCGACAACAATATGCATAATCAAGCTAATCATACACAACCAACACACTGATGAGATGTATAGATCGTACATAATTAGGTGCTACTAATCTAGAAGCAAAGCAATATAAATATGGATTCAATCGAATAATTATAATCAATTTGTCACTCATTAGGAATATAGAATTACAAAATGTCATAAATAGTGACAAACATCTATAATATGTATGTATTATACAAAATTCTAGAAATCCACATAAACATACATAGAATGGAAACACCCATTGAAACAAAACAAACTCCTAACATTCCTATATGGGAGGCATGTTCTTGAAAAACACAAATAAATAAGCTTTGAAATAGTTGGTCTGTTAATATACTGCTTGAAAGTGTGTGTTTGATAGTAATGAGAGATTGTAACTTTTTCTTTAACAAAGTAGAACTTAAAGTTAGTATGCTTGGAGCAAGAAGTGCTCCTAGTGGTTTTAAAAAAAATGATAAAATTGTAGAATTGTCATAATACAATTTCAATGATCTCAAAATGGAGTACATACATGGACAGAGACATCTGGGGGCCAGTGGTGCACTGGGCCCCCCTAGTTTTTAAAAAATTAAAGAGTTTTTTTAATTTT
>JANZLX010000211.1:24552608-24564249 GCA_025531955.1 Erythroxylum orinocense | reverse complement strand
GTACACGTATTTCAGATTGGTTTTAGTCTTAGGGTTTCCAACGCGACGCTTTCTGAAGTCTTTTCTGAGATATTTGTTTCGGATGTCGGGAATGCGTTTCGATTCGTTCCGATTTGTGTTTCGAAAAAAAAAAGATTGTTTCAGTTCGTTTTGATCAGTTTGTTTGCTCCGTTTTTGCTTTGCATTCGTTTTGCCTTCGATTTCTTCGCTTCGATTTTCATCCGAGTTTCTGTTTTGTTCACGAGGTTGAGATTCGAAAACAGGTCCCAACACTTTATGTCTTAGGTTTCATATGCAACTTAAATTACACAATTTAGAAGTATATAGGCTGAGTTGTGAATCAAACAATGTGATTGGTTCAACAAATAGGAGACATAATTCCACTATACGATAATGTCTTGTTATATTCAACCAATTTTATGCAAAATAACACCAAAGCATCATCCCAGTAACTATTCCACATCCAAATGAATCTTTTTACATATTCAAATATATAGATACAGAAATTAACTAAGTGAAGTCTCAAACCTTAAAATTGGCAAAGTAGTTCTTCTAATGCTTTTCCATCCCTTTCTCTTAGGCTTTGCTTGACTCACCAAGTGAAAAATGATGGGATGAAGAAGGTGAAATGGAGAGAAGAAAAATATGAAGTTAAGTCATCAAAGTGTTGTCCATCTCCCCTCTCCATATGCTTGTTCATGGATTTTCTAGTCTTAGAAACATGTTTCAATCCCATTGACCATATGTTACAATCCCGTTGGACTATGTGTTACAATCCCGTTGGACTACGTGTTATAATTCTATTGGATCATGTGTTAAAATTATATTTGACCATGTGTTACTATTCTATTGGACACACATGCTTTAATCTTATTGATCCATGAGTTGACTTTAGGAAAATTGCATATTGATCCTTATTCTTCCTTTAATCCCCACATTGGCCTATAATCTTATCAATTTATCTCATTCCTCTATTTCTTAAGTTTCTAATGGCATATTTCACGCATTTTAGTTAATTATATCTGGGGTTATACCCAAAAAACTACAAGCTGTTCAAAAATAAGGACATCATCTAAAACTCAAGTTCAAACCAGAATTCAAAACTTTTAAAGGCAAAATCAAATTTTAGTTCCTTCATGAAAGTTTTAAACCTGTCTCTAGTTTAGTCTCAAATTGAAATTATACAATTTGGAGGTATACAGGCCAAGATATGGCCAAATTACAGAAATTTATTCAGTGAAACTTATCCATTCAATGAGGTACACATCCCAAATCAACTAATTTCAGTCTTATCATGCAAGAGCAACACAAAAATATATCAAATTTAACCAAAAACACCTCATTTACTTATGAAATACTTTTTTTATCAATTCACCTCACATCACATTCATAAATCCAATCAAACATATAAAAACTTTCCATATATATTTTACATCTAAGTATGTATGTCCATGTCGAAGTGAATAAATTATTCATTTACTCTTGTCTTTTACATTAAGTACCATTATATCTCTTATTATACTTAGATGTACTTAATTCATTGTGTTCACTTATTAATACAC
The DNA here is from genome assembly GCA_025531955.1 of Erythroxylum orinocense. Lineage (NCBI taxonomy): Eukaryota > Viridiplantae > Streptophyta > Magnoliopsida > Malpighiales > Erythroxylaceae > Erythroxylum > Erythroxylum orinocense. The sequence continues at coordinate 24,562,687 of JANZLX010000211.1, read as the reverse complement.
TTTAGACATGCTATAATACTTCTAGGATATATGTTGGGGCATTATAATTAGTTGTTAGCTAATTCTTAACAGCAAATTATAATAATTGATTTAACAAGCGGATAACATCAATTGTTTATTTAAAGAATTAAAAGAGTATTATATCAAAAATTTATTGCAAATTACTCAAAGAGATAGAGATAGAGATAATAAATTTATTATTTAAATTTAATATATTTTATTTTAAATTTTGAAGTTGAATTAATATCAAATTTGAGTCAGAATATAAAAAGAGTTATCATTCCATTATATACGTCTTCCTTTAACTTTAAAATGATGGTGTTGAATTTTTTATCATCTAAATTTTTATAAGAATATTGAAAGAAATACTAAGATATATTACTCTATGTCCTTATAAATATTTTTTTAAGGTCATGCCATTATAAGTTATTTAATCCATAATTAACTAATATTAAACAATTAATTTTATCAAATATATTTAAATAAACAATTGATATTATCCGCTGGTCAAATCAGCTATATTAATCCGTTGTTAGCTAACCGTTGATAGAATCAACTAAAAACTAATACAATCCACTTATTGCCAAACAGGGCCGCTGATTGCAGGTGGGAGTTTCTCTAGTTGACCTAGTCCAACTAAGTTTATACTATTACTAATGGTGGAGTAAAAATTGGATTTTTCTTTGCTCGTACTTTTGTTTTTTTAAACAAAACTTAAATTTTAATCTTTAAATTTAATTTTAACCTTAAATTTTAATATTATTAAGTATGTTTTTTGTAAAAAAATTGTTTTTAAAATTTAAAATTTTAAGATTAAACTTAAAATTTTACATTTTTTAATTAAATTTTATAAAATTATAAAATAATTATAAATGATTCTTGATAAATAAAACTATTAATTATATCAAAATATCTAAAATTTACGTTTCATTTTTCTAAAGATGACCTAATGTGGTAGTAGTCAAATTAGTCCTATAGTTCATATAAGGACATGTTAAAACTTTAATTGAGTTCATAAATCAATTTAATTACCATGCTACTAGTAATAAAAGTTTATACAAAATATCAAATAAGTTTTCATTAATAAAATCTTAATTAAGAATACTCTTTCTATTTATTTGAAAATTAAAAATAACTTGAAATTGATTTAATAAAAGTGTTAATTGAGAAAATACATTTTAGAAGAGAAATGCATATTTAAATTATGTAATATTTGAATGTGCTCTAAATATTCGATCAAATTAAGATTTTTTTAATTGTAAGCTTAAAATTTAAAACAGAACTCAATAAATTGTAGAGGACTTACCTAGGACGTTGCGAAAAAAAAACTCAATAAAAATTCATCTGAAGAAATTCGGTAATATCATAGTGTTACCCTTAACTAAGATTTTGTGTACGTGAGCTTAATACATTAATTTTTTATGGACTAACTTAAAGTTAGTATTATTCATTAGATCAACCCAATTAGTTTTGACCTTGCCAATGCAGTTCTTGTATGTACGTTTCTAGATGAAGATGTCGCCAGCTACTTTAAGGTTTAATCCCAACCTCGCTAATACTCCGCTAGGGAAATGGCACCGACTGCCGGACCCGCCGGATAAGGGCGTTTCTCCGAAGTTGGCCAAACTGGAAGAAACCTCGAGCGGAATCTGGGGGAGAACTAACTTGAGTCCTACAGTGGAAGACATGGATATTGAAGACTTGCCGGATCACTGCGAGGTACAAACAATGAATCTACAGTACAGAGATGACAATACACAGTTACCTTGTTTATCCTTTAACCCAAACTTTTGCGAGGAGTTGGAAAAATTGTTGAAAGACTCTTTACTGGTTAAAGTTTTAGGTAAAACTATAGGATTCTATTTTTTATCTTCAAAAATCAATCAATTATGGAAACCCGCAGGGAAGATTGAAATTGCTGACCTTCAGAACGATTTCTATATGGTAAAATTTTCCAACCGGGAGGATAGAACAGTTGCTCTTACTAAAGGTCCTTGGGTCATCCAAGATCATTATTTAACAGTGCGAGAATGGTCATCGGGATTTCACCCTGCCACGACTGGTATAGACAGGGCCCTCGTCTGGATTCGTATCCCTGAATTGCCAATGGAATATTACAATGCCAATGTCCTTGCAACTCTTGCTCGGTCTATCGGTAAACCTAAGAAACTTAATGGGAATACATTCCATGCCAATAGGGGACAGTTTGCCCAGATTTGTGTGGAAATCGATTTGACTAAACCTCTTGTGCCTTTGATTGAAGTAGAAGGGGTTCGATATAAAGTGGTATATGAGGCCCTGCATAAAATCTGTTTCTAGTGTGGTGTTTATGGACATTCTAGTGAGAATTATGCGGTACTAACCGATGGGACTCCTGAGGATGCTACGAGTACACATGATAATTTATCTTCGGATGATGGTGCGGGTTAACAACCAGAGTCGAGTCTAATTCATGGCGAATGGATGGTGGTTGCAAGGAAGAGAAACCCAAGAGTAGTGAACCGTCCAACAACTACTGGTTTTAGAAGTAACAGATTCCAAAGTCTCGCGACAGTAGAGGCCGACACCTCTCTTGATGGTGCTAGTGACTCGGTCCTTGAGAAACAACCTAGAAAAGAACATGTGACGGCGAAGCATACTCCTACTGGAGGAAGAATTCATCGTCCTACACGGAAATGAACTCAAGAATGGCCCAAGGCCAAGACTGACCTACTACGCTGGATTCTGTTTCTCCTTTAAGGACTCTGGATTCTGCTCTTATGATACACGTCCTAAATGCCCAGGCTCCTCCCTCACCGTTTATTCCTCTTCACCAAGGACAGAACAGTAGTGGCTCACACTTTGTTTTCTATTCCACTAGACCCCCAAATTTAAAACAGGGAGAGGGGGACACGGAAGATAATTGCGTGGGCAATACTAATGTCTCTCCAATTATCTCCGATGGTGACTTGGTTGATGGGGTATTCTAGTTGACAATAATGAGAGGGGACAATCCTATATGGACTTGACTGACTAATGTTTCTGCCCCACCTATTACGTTAATGATGAAATTAAATATCTTAATGTGGAATATCAGAGGTGCCGGTAATAAGGTGGTCAGACGTTATACTAGGCATTTTGTTCAGTCTAATAATGTTGATATCATGGTGTTGGTTGAGACCAAAGTGCGTTTTGAGAAACATAGGTTTTGTTGGCAACGAATGCGTTTTGATGGTTATTCCATTCATGACCCAGTTGGTCGTGCGGGAGGCATTTGGATTTTATGGAAAACGAGTGCCTGTCAATTCTCTAAAATGTGGTCCACCTCTCAAATGATTACTGGTTCTATTGCAATGGCTAATGGCCAATCCTAGATTCTTACGGCTATTTATGTAACATCCCACCCCCGATGGGAAGGGTAGAATGGTAATTTAGAAAAGGGTTAAGAGGGTTTAGGATTTATTTTGAAATATTCATGCACACCTGATCTCGCGGGGCACGGACTCGGATATCACCATTGATGTCGGGTTCGGGTCACGCGGGAATGGGTGTTATAATTTATGTGAGCACCACTGCCTTGCTTCGCAAGCATCTACGGAATGAGCTATAAGAGAAACTTGCAAACCGTAGTCAGCCTTGGTTTGCCATTGGTGGTATGAATGATGTCATGTCCCGTGAGGAAAAACAAGGTGTTCGTTTTTCCCAAAGTAGAGCAGATACATTTACTAACCATCTCCAGTGGTGTAATTTAGTTGATTTGGGGTACGTTGGGCAAAAATATACATGGGTTCAGAATTCATACCCCAGAATTGTAGAAAGACTTGATCGGGCAGTTGCTTCGATGGAGTGGAGAGTTTTGTTTCCAGAAGCGGTTGATTGACATCTTCTCTGTGTGTACTCCGACCATTCTCCTCTCTTGGTAACGTTGGGTGGAGTGACGAGTTATGGGGGTTTCGTCCTTTCCAGTTTGAGGCTGCTTGGACAACGGATGTTAGGTTTCTGATGTGGTTAAACACAATTGGGATGTTGCGAAGCATCCAGCTAAGGCTCTAAGGATTATGGAAGAGGCATGTAGGGATTTCAATCTTTCTGTCTTTGGGAATATTTTTCATCGAAAGAGAAGATTTAAAGGTCGGATTGATGGCATTCAGCGCTGTTTGCAATTCTATGATTCACACCATCTTAGAGGTTTGGAAAAGGAGCTTATTTCAGAGTATAATCATACTCTTGCTCAGGAGGAAATCCTTTGGTTTCAAAAAAGTAGGGAACAAAACTTCTTTTTGGCGATCGCAATACTAGATTTTTTCACACTTCCATGATGGTGCGTCGGAAGCGTAAGAAAATTGAGAAGTTAAAATTAATTGCAACTGCGGACTGGTGTGACGATCCTGCTCTGATTAAACAGGAGGTGTTAAATTATTTTCAAGATTTGTTTGCAAATTCAGAAGGTAGTGGGGACAGTGGTGTTAGTTTGAATCATTTAAAGCTTGAACAGGCTGCTGTTAATAGCTTGAGTGGACCGATAAATAGTGAAGAAATTTGGAGTGCCCTCTCTACCATGGGTAACCATAAAGCTCCAGGACCTGATGGGTTTCAATCAATTTTTTTCAAAACATTTTGGCAGAGACCACTATGGTTTGTCAAGCTTTCGAGACTGGTAATATTGATGATTGGCTGGCTGAGACGTTAATTGATTTAATTCCGAAGGAACCCTCTCCTGTCTCTATTACAAAATTTAGACCGATCAGTTTATGCAATGTTAGTTATAAACTGATAACGAAAATTATTATGAATCGATTGCGTCCTTATCTTAAGGATATTGTGCATCCTTTTCAAAGTAGCTTCATCTCAGGTCGAAGTACGATTGATAATATTCTGATGGCCAGGGAATTGATTTATACGATGAAGCGGTCAAAGAGCAGAAAGGGCTCTATGATGGTTAAATTAGATATTGAAAAAGCTTATGATCGTATTAATTGGGATTTCCTTGAAGGCGTGTTGACTGATTTCGGTTTTCCAACGGTCATTATTTCCCTTATCATGAATTGTGTTCGCAAATCCTCTCTCGCAATCTTGTGGAATGGTGAACGTCTCCCTTTCATGACCTTCGTACAAATATCACGACCGAAATCATAGACGAGTTCCCTTCCATTCGTCCCCCGGTGGAATCATGGGCTTCTGATGAGATCATTTTGGGGACATCTTCTACTGGTCACTATTCTATCAAGAGCAAGTTTCATTGGTTAACGGCGGTAGACCCTGCTAGCGTCGATAACTGGAGGTGGATTTGGAAGCTTCGGGGGCCGGAAAAAGTGAGGATCTTGAGCTGGCTCATATGGCATGGCAAAGTTCACACTCAAGAGCTTCGGGTCAGGAGGGGAATTGAAGCTTCGGACTTGTGCAAACAATGTGGATCTGGTGCTGAAACAATCCCACACCTCTTTCGAGATTATTCAAAGGTCAAGGACCTTTGGCAACGGTATGCTGGCTTATTTTGGATACGTTGATAAGCACCCTAAATTTTTCTTCTTGGTTTAAGATTCACTGTCAAGATGGATCAGTGTTGAGATAAGGTTGGCAGAGTGATATTAGTTTTCTTGTGATTATCCGATCAATCTAGTGTATTCGTAACAGAGAAGTTATTGAAAATGTTGAGATTAATCAGTTTGAACGGGAGCACCTTGTTCACAATATGATTCATGAGTAGAATTATTATCTGGGTTTGGACGTGGTTAGTGTGCACAAGAGTACTTGTTTGGTTGCCTGGCAGCCTCCAAGAGATGGTGCGGTTGCTTTGAATGTCAATGGTAGCGTTCTTGGTAATCTAGGAGATGCGAGAATTGGTGGCGTGCTTAGACATGACCGTGGTCATTGGTTGGGAGGGTTTTTTGAATTTGTTGGTCGCGATTCGAATATGGGTGCAGTGTTATTAGCCATTTGTACTGGTCTTCTTGTTGCTTGGACTTATAATTATAGAAATATTTGTTTGTTTTCGGACTAATTAGAAGCTCTCCGGTGCTTGGAAATTACAGACTGAAATTTACATCCCCACGGTAATTTAATTGGTGATATCAAAGCTATTCTGGATTGGGGCTGGACTGTAAGTTGCGAACATGTTCTCCAAGAAAGGAATAGTGTGGCCAATCTACTTGCTAAGCGAGAAAGCCATGGATGGGAACCTTTTCAATTTTGGATTACTTCTCCTGCTTTTGTGGATCCAACTGTTCTTGGTGGTGCTGTAGGCGTTACATTTGAAAGGGGCTAGACCCCTTTGCTCTTTGTCTTTTTCTTTTTCTTTGCACAAAAAAAAAAAATAGATCAACCCAATTTATAAATTCATTCATATTATAAATGGTTGAAAAACGGAGAGCGAAAGACTGCCATAACTTAATTAGTCAGTACAGTAGTTATTTATACAGGATAAAAATAAAAAATTAATTTCTCTTTATTTATTATAAAAATTAAAAAATATATTATTAAAATATTATAATTAATGTTTATCAAATTATTTTAATAGATTAATATAAAATAATTGGAATGTCTTAAACCTTTAATTACATAATAATTTTATACTTTTAAATTATTTGATAAAAATTTAATGAAAAATCTAATTATAGTATTTTTGATATTATAATATATGTTTTATAATTTTAAATTATAAGATTGTTGTTTATAAAAACTAATACATATTAATAAATCTTATTTATATATTTATCAACACAAATGTTTGAATAAAATTAAATAACCGTTTGCTATAATTATAGTCGGTACGAGTTTAATTGTAGTTTATTACCGAAGCCATATTTAAAGTATTGTTAGCAGTCGACTTGAATCATTGAATTGAATGCCAATTACAAAACTTAACATGTTACAAATAGGATGTTAATAAGTCGGTCCAGACTTAGGCAGACAGACAATTATGAATAAACTATGTTTTAAAGATAAATTATTTAACTTTAAAATCACTAATAAACTACATTCATCTAATATTCATATCATTTTTAGTTCACTATGTTTTTAGTCATCAAATTGAAACTTGTAAATTAATAAGAGATAACATCTGACAAGTGGACCAATTTTTTGGTACATAGACATGAATTTCGACCTTAAGTTTGATACTTCGAGATCTGCCTTTGTTTCCTACGTTTGACATATCGAGATCTCACTTTGTTCCTGTGGTTTGGCAAAGGCTGATCAATCTAACATTGCAGGTTGCTCGTGGTAAGGAACTATGGCCAGAGCAAAGCACTTCGTTTTAGTTCATGGAGGTTGCCATGGAGCTTGGTGCTGGTACAAGATTTTCGCTTTACTCAAATCGGCCGGCCACCGTGTCACTGCCGTGGACCTTGGTGCCAGTGGTGTCAATCCGAAACGATTCAATGAGGTCGTTTCCTTTTCTGACTACGCGAGTCCACTCATGGAGTTCATGACTTCTCTACATAACGAGGACGAGAAGGTGATTCTGGCTGGCCACAGCTATGGTGGCATGAGCATTTCACTGGCTATGGAGAGCTTCCCTGATAAGGTCTTAGTTGCTGTTTACCTGGCAGCTTTTATGCCCAGTTGTGTCAACCCACCTGCAGCCCTATTACAGGAGGTAGAAATTTCAGTTTTCAAGTACTATTTTCAGGCAATTTGTTGATGGAATATCTTGTTGTATGCCAAGGTGCAAACTTTACTTTCTGGGTTATGTTCATTTTCTGGTAAACAGTTCATTAAAAGGACCGCAACGGAGTCGTTGTTGGATACCAAGTTCTTTTATGATGATGGTGCAGAACAGCCACCAACGTCAGTATCACAACACTTGGGAACAAATCTCTATGAAAACTGCCCGCTGGAGGTAAGAGGGGGATGACCAATCCATTTAAAACTAACAAATGGAAATCGAAGTGAGACGAATGAGATTGGGATTCTTTGCAGGATCTGGAATTGGCGAAAACGCTGATAAGGCCAAGTGGGCTGTTCCCGAAAGATTTGGGCAACACAAATCTGCTCACAGAAGAGAAATTCGGGTCAGTGGATCGAGTTTACATCATCTGCGAGGAGGATAAATTGATAAAGAAAGATCTGCAGGAATGGTTCATAGAAAATAGCCCAACCAAAGATGTGAAGCACTTAGCAGGAGCTGACCACATGGCCATGCTTTCGAAACCCAAAGAGCTCTACTTGTGTCTCCAGGAGATTGCCGAGCAGTACTGAACGCAGAATAGTGGCAGCTGGTTGTCTGGTGAGCATTATGATGCCTGACTGTACTCTTCAGGAATCTCTGCCTAATTCTGAGTGTGATTAGAGTCGGCTCTGAATACATTAATAATCTATTGTATCCGCGTAACTATTAAATTTGAATTCTGCTAAATGACAGTTATTCATGGCTCTTTTATCTGTTTGTACTATATAAGTAACATGCGAGCACGCATCGGTGAAAATGTTTACGTCGTTGAATCTATATTTGTATGAAAGAAAATTAATGTTTTGTAGTTGATGAGCGAAAATCAAGATACCGTGTTTTGATTGCATTAGTTTCCAATTATCACCGTTTAGGTGACTTAAGTGGTACAGGAGCCTCTACAATGTCTTAACATGTAAATTTCTTAAGATTCTTAAAATATTAAGGGGCAACGAATTAAAGTCTTCCAAATTTTCCCAAGATTACTAAAAAAAATTTGAATAGGCTGTTGTTGCCGGTACATTTTTAACAAGGTGGTGGTGATGGAAATGCCATGAATACCATATCGGTACCGACAATATATTTCATTTTAGTACAATGCTGTATCAATACCAGATAATACTTAATACTATTATAAATATTGCACTATACAATTTATAATTTTACTTTAACTCTGTCTCTAAAAATCATAATAATAGAAAATTGAAATATCAACAATTTATTTATTTTTATTAATATTACTTTTCATATATTTCACATATAAATAATAACTAAAATTAATATAAAAATATTATTTAATCACCATACAAATATAAAATTAACGATAATATAAAGTATTTAAAATGTTATAATTTAATTAAAATGTTACAATTTAATCATATAATAAATAATAATTAAACTAAAACATCAAATAAAAAGAATAATCAATATGAGTGACTCTCTAATTATTGTATCTTCTTATAGGCAACGATTGTTGTAATAGTTAATAGCATACTCCTATTAACTTTATTTTTCTTTATAAAACTTATTTTGAAATAAACATTAGGATTAAAAAAGCGCTAGTTACAAACATTAGAGATTAAAGTTGTCTTTCTCATATCTTATTGATGACTGCAAGATAAGAAATTTATAAAGAAGTTTATTTTTCATATTGGTCTTGATTGCTTTATTCACTCTTGCTATGAGTTTATAAAAATAACTTATTGTTGTCTTCTTATCATTATTTTATAGACGAAGTGTGATCATCAAAAGCTTACAACCTCAGATGATAAATTGACATTAAGACTAAAATCTATGATCTTCAAATATAATTCTAAAACCTCCAATCGAACATTAGGCTTAGTATGTTAAGATGCAACTTACTTATCATTTGTAATCATTTGCTTCAATTCCTTATTCATCATAAAAAAAAACTAACTTGATAATAAATTAGCTGAAAATCTTGTAATAGCAAAATATATAGTGACTGCTATTGCTTGCAACTAAATATAAAAAAAAAACCAACTTCCTGCATCATAAATTAATGTAGTAGTGAAAAATAGGGATCGTTCCTATAAGGAATTCAGACGTTAGTAGTTACGCAATAAAAGTGGGGTTTATAAATTGTGAATTAAACATAATTTAATTGGAATATGAAATTTAAAAGACAACTAATAACAAAACAATGAGAATCTAACAATCAATAGGAGCAAATATTGGTTTCCGATCTCCTTCATTATTGAACTAGCTTCGATCATCGACACTAAAAATAATCAATTTATTAGTTAAACATTCTTCGTGGTAAATTTCTTTACCTATTTTCTGTTGGGACCCGATCTCGAAATCGGACCCCAACCGAAAAACGAAACGGAAACAAAGAACATTAGCGATCAAAAGCGAAATACTAATCATATCCAAAGCGAATAGCGGAAGCAAAGCAATTGGACGGAAAGCG
>JANZLX010000211.1:24471798-24485646 GCA_025531955.1 Erythroxylum orinocense | reverse complement strand
GAAAGTCAAGGCATTACTCTAGAATTTGCATGTTTGTCCTGTTTTGGAATAATTGATGTAAATACAAAGTTGTAATTACTATTTGAGCAATTGAATGATGTAATTTGTGATTTTGAGAAATATTGTAATATGGCTTGGAAATGCCATTGGAGTTTGTAAACTCTTATATATATATGATGTTAATGAAATATAGATTTGCGTGTGGATATGGATTATGATTTGTGTATGATGTGGTGGGTCGAACTTAGATATAATTGAATGAGGCTATCCACTTGGGTTAATGAATGACCTATTGTTATACATATGTATAAGTAAGGCAATATGGACAAGAAAGATAGGAATGTTATAATGATAATCATGAGATGTTTTTTAATAAATTGAAGTTGATGAATTGATGAACTCCAATTGGTATTTGAATGGATAAGAATGATGCTATAATTGAGGAAGAAAAATTAAGAAGGATTTGCAAGTGTTAACAAGGACAAGATTTATGTGTGACTTCCATGGAAAATCTAGAAAAATTGAGATAGAATTAGCCAAAGTTTCCTTCATGAAAGATGTAGGCCGTCTTTTTAGCTTTTCGACGCCATAAAGTTTGTAATTTTTGTACATCGGAATGAAGAGATATGATGGTTACAAGTTATGATATTGCATAGGGTTTGTGTATGATGACAGCTATGGTATATTGATGAGAATTATGGTTTTGATGATTCAAATGGATTGATATTTGAGAGTTTTGTGAAATGAATATGGTGTTTGAGTTGTTATAAAGTGTTTTAGCATGAGAATAAGTGATTTTGGGAGGATTATAAGTTTTTATGATTTTAGGAAGGTTGTAGGAAGCATGAAAGAAGGTTTAGAGAGGTTTTGGGAAGCCCCATGTCCGTTTAACGGACTTTAGGTCCATTTAATGGACCTTATCGGGTCAAAAAGGACCCCTTGCTTCGCTCATGTCCGTTAAACGGACATGGAAGTCCGTTTAACGAACATTCTCGGGTCATTTGGCCTCCTAAGCCCGATACATGTCTGTTAAACGGACATAAGGGAAAGATTATGCTTTTTGACCCTGTTAGAGGCAGAATCAAACTTTGTGGTCTTCATGAAAGTTGTAGTACTTGATGTCTTCTTTCTAATGGTCTAAACATGAAAGCAATCCAACTTCTAGATTGAAAGTTATGATGATCGCGTCAAGAGAGGTACAAATCGACTTAAGATATAAACATGGTTTATTCTTTTAAGCATAACTCCCTCATACGACCTCCAATTGAAGTGATTCTTATACCAATAGATTCCTAAGACACGTATCTATCTTTCAATGAAAATTTGTATCATTTAGAGTTGATTTGATCAAGTTTTCATTAAAGTAAGTGAGAGGTCGCGTAGGAGAGCACGTTTGGAACAACGCACACTTGAGCCTTTTAAGCATATGATGACCTATAGAACTCCGATTGAGTTTATTCTTGCTTCAAAGCAAACTAAAGACTTAGAGCTATGATTTCTTTGAAGTAGTCAAATTGAAATTTAGATTTCAAGATTTCCAAATTCTGTTCACAAGCAGGAGAAATGAGTTCAAGCATGGTGACTGATTTGTATGGGCACGCCATTGAACAAGTTGATAGTAAATTTTTGGGATGTTATGAAAAAAAAATTATGATGGCTAATGAGGGTTTAATGTAAGAACACTTCAAGTTAATATGCACGCTCACGTTTCATGATTATCAGAGCAAGCGTTGGACTCTGGAATCAAGCGGGGTCTAATAGACGAATGAGTAAGCAAGAGAGTTGGGTTCCCAAAACAGGATCCAATATTTGTGGTATCAAAGCAAGATGATGGATCGATGTTGGTTAAAGAGATTACAAGGAGCCAGGGTCAGTATTATGGTATATTCTAAAGAGTTGGATTCCGGAAACGGGATCCAACATAATTTTATTAAAATTAAATTATAATTAGAGCTAGAGTTAGACTTTAATTATAAAAGAGAAGTTTAATTTTAATAAGAAAGGAACTTTATTATCTTTTTAATAAATAGGAAAAATACAGAAGGGAACTATCAGTCTTGTCTTTTTCTCTAAAAAAGATTGAGTTCTTTTTCTCTACTCTATAGACACCTTCTAAGGCTGAATACGTGGACAATTTGTGATCAACAACTCGAGAATATTTTATAGGAATCTAAGTTAGGTATGATTCAATCTTTTATTTATGGTTCATGTTTTTAAGGTACTCAATTAATAAGATTTGATCAACAAAATTATAAAAGATTTTTTTTGTTATGTTTGTGATTCGATCATGGTTAGTTTTCTAATTGCAATATTAGATTCTCCTTTAATTGTTTAAATTGATTTAAGTTACTTAATTACTATTAGTTTGATAAAATTAAAGCTTAAATTTATTTATGAAAAATTTGCATGATTTTGTTATTGTCTTGCATGCCTTGCCTTGTTTATAAATTGCCTAATATTAATTAGGCATTTTAAATTAAGGATTTTTTTTGTTTAATTGAACGAAAATTATTCATGACCCTTTAGCTTTATGTTTTCTAAAGAAGTCAATCATGCTTCCCCTCTTTTTGGTTTCTTGAAACAATATGAATATGTTATATTTGTTCTGGTTTTGAAAACTCATGGCATGCCACTCCTTTTTATGTTGTTCTTGAAATCATAATTGCATTTCCTTGTTTTGTTGCTTGAAAATATGATTAATGCATGCCTCCTAACTTTGATTTTCTGGAAAACAAGATTGAAGTTTTTAAAACTTGTATGAATGATGTTTTCTATAGATTTTATTTTGTGATTGTGAATTGTGCATTATGCATTTCAAGTGCATTTTCTCTCTTTTTTTAAAATATATGGTGAAAGACTTATGGACCTTCACCATTAGCAAACAAGAAGTGAGCTTGAGGATGTTACTGTGAAGGAGACTAACACCCATATGGTAGAGAAGTGGTAGTGAAGGTAAGAGGCGATGAAGGAATAGAGGACACAATGATGGAAACAAAACTCTAGTTTAGAGAAGATGGGGTGCATGTTTATTTTTTGTGTGTTTTAAGCTTTTCAAATTTTAATTAAATCAATTTAAGTAAATATTAAATTAGTTTAAATTTCTAATAAATTTAGAATTTTTTAATTAATTACTATTTCTTTTGTTTTTATATCTTTCCATGAGATAGTTAATACCTTTACCAAAGCTCAATTGTTAACTTGTTTCAAGGAGCTAGTTAATAAATTCAAGACGGCTTCATTCTAACCATTTTACTTTTGAGGGATATGTTAGTCAACTACAATATTTACTTCTTAAGAAGGGATGGATTGCATAATAATAACATAATACCATTTTAAGATTGAGGAATGTGTTAGTCAACTACAATATTTACTTCTTAGGCAGGATGGATTGCATAATAACAACATAATATTATGTAATATTATATAACTAATTAGAAATCATTTGTTGCTTTCTTCACGTGCACATCTCTTTATACATAGAGAGCCTTTTGCACAAACTAGACACAAAGTAATATACAAACTTCTTTCCTTTGCTTATCAATCTTATAGTATTTATTCTTACAAAGTATTTAAATTTCAATAATTAAGTAATATATCAACAAATTAGAGGATCTTCATATATTTGAATTGCAGTCCTTTTGGATAATACTCTATTTAATAAAGTGAAATATTATGTCAATATGCTTATTTCTATAATGGAAAATATGATTCTTTCTTAATTTTGTTGATGATTTATTATATATAAAGATTTATGTAGCTTAAACTTGTGGAAAATGCATCATCTTCAATAATTTTAATAGCCAAATACATGAGGCAACAACAATATACTTTGCTTTGCAATTTGAGAAAGTAGCAATGGATTATTTATTCAAACTTTGTGTGAAATTTACAAACTCTTTATTCCCTAAGTTATTATCAATGTGATTGTATCATGCTTTAGAAGCTTACTTTAACCCATACAAAGTCTTTTTCATCTTTCCATTCGACAATACAAACACTTAATTGCTTTATATACACCTTCTCTTCTAAATAGTTATTCAAAAAATTGATTTAACATCAAACTGAAAAGTTGTTCATTTTCTTTAAGAATCCAATGTAATGATTTAATCGAACAATTTCCAGTTGAGTAACTAATTTGAATACTTCATTATAATCTATAATAGTCTTTTAGGCATATTTCTTAAAAAGTCTTGCTTTAAATTTCTCCACTTCTCCTATTTTATTATTCTCTAATTTGTTAATGCATTTCAATCCAACAATTTGTAAGTTGAATTTCTTAATATTTTCAAAAACTTCAAATTTCTTTTAGTAAGTATGCCTATGTTTTGTGGCTATAATCAACAATAAACAATAAAAAAAATACTTGCTTTTGTCAAGAGAAATTGGATTAAAAGGACTGCAGATGGCAATATGCCTAAGTTTAAGTGGCTTTGAGGATTGTGAAAATGATTCCTTTATGGAGGAGTTTTTGAATAATTTCATATGTATGCATCTTTCATGTAATATCTCACTACCATAGAGTATATACCCAAACATCCAAAGGACATTCAAGTACATATCCTATGACAATGGTATGTTAGAGCAAACATAATCTTTTAAATGACGTTATAAAGAATATATAATACTAAAATGTCAACACTTCATTTCATTCATTAACAAAAGTTTACATGTAGTCATTGAAACAAATATCTACAATCCTTTATACAAAAGTTCTATATGTCAAAGAAACTACAAAAGATAGTCTATGACTCCTCTGATGTCAGTTGATAGACCTTTGAGCCATAACTTAACTTAGGAACTAGGTCTTTTGTCTCATACCTGAAAAGCCACGTTGCAATTTTTGATGAGTTTACGAACTCAATGAGTGAACCATCATTGATGATGTTACTCAGGTCAAATACACAAATATCACACAACTAACCAATTTCATAAACATTCTTTCAAAACATGAATAACCCAATCAATCACATTATCATGGCTTATCACATTATCATCACAATTTCAGAAAATATTTCATGATCATATATTTCATAATCATAAGAATACAAATGCAGATGCATATGAGACTCTAGATTCGTTATTATTTGTTGTGACCGAGTGCGTTTCAGATACAGATACTGGCCCATTGGGCTCAGTCAGATACAGAAATTATGGAGCAAAGCTCTACTTTCAAAATTCTAATCTTAAAGCTCTTTCAAACTGGGTACTCTGATCACAGTTCCTTGATCTGAACATGCATTTATGAAATGCATCAAATAACAGAATATGTCATGTATAGCATTCATTTTTAATGCACAGATAGAATCTCATATTCATCGGATCTAAGTCCGGTATTCAACTTTTGTTGAGTATATATATATCATTCAGAATTCAGATGCAAACAGAACACTTCTAATACTTTCCTAAACATCAAACTCCTCAGACCATTAAAGTTTGGAATTCACAAACAAATCACAAACAATTCAATAATTGGAAGTTAAAGAGAATAAATCAATCCTAGGAAGATCATCTAGGTTGACTCATAGTAGGCTCCAACTTATGCTATTGCCTGGATGGTCTGACAATATCCGAATGACGTCCGACTTGAGTGTATAAAATCATACAATTCACACATAATTCACATTACAAAGTCGATTAATTAAATACTTATTCATTTGTGAACATATATACATATGTCATGTTCAATGCATGCCCAATGACTATTCCAGGTATGTTTCCTTTATTCATATCTCATGATGATTCATACTTCAAAACTTATATAATTCATACTTTAAAACTCATACTGTATAATTTGAAATTAGTTTTACACTTTAATAATACAAATTTATTATAAGTTTATCACTCAATCATACATTAAGGTTCATAGCTCAATACAATTGATTAGTATAACCTCGTCAATCGATCATTAGCAATCCTATCATAGTGAATTCAAATGATAATGAATTTTGGTGTAATGGAAGGGAAATGTGTGAGGAGCTTATGGTTCACATTTTAAGACAATTGGAGGTTCGAAGAAGAAGTTATGGTTAAAAGAGTGAAGGGTGTTCAAAGCTGTCAAACAACAATATACCTTCACTGTCACGATCGTGCACTTCCAATTGATCCTCCTCTGTCATAATCGTGCTTGTGCACAACCGTGCAACCATCTATTGCTCCCTTTCTATCACGATCATGATTGTGCACGATCGTGCATCACCTTTTATTTAAGCATCATTCCAGTTTTTCTCAAAACAATATTTCTAGTCAATTTTGCGTGGCTATTTTGACAAGGAAAATGAAGTATTTATGCAATATATTCTTTTAAAACAATGTTCCCACATGTCTTAAGTTTCTAATTACACTAATTTCATGCTGTTTGGTTCAGTATTCTACAAGTTTTACTAAAATACTACAAACTGTTCCCAAATTGCTACAGATTCTAAAAGCTCAACGTCAAGCCAAAATTTGAAACTCTTAGAGATAGAATTCAAATTCGATTCCTTCATGAAAAATATAGAATTATGTCTCTAGTTTACTATAAAATTAAAATCATCCCATATGAATATCTATATATCAAGTTATGGCTAAAATACTGATGTATATTTAGTGAAAATACTACAACCAACATATTCTAGCAATTCTTCTTTCACTTTTCCAGACTTTTTTACACTTTATACCAAATTTAAAACAGCCTCTTAATAGTTCATCAATTATACCTCTATTAGGCCTGAATCATACTCCAAGTCCTCTTCAATAACCTCTCCTATTCTAGTTCAAAATTATTCAATTAATAACTCACAAATCCTAGTCTTTCATGCATCATCGAAAATCAAACCAGAAACTATTACATTATTATACATATAGTCCTAGTCATTTCTCAATTCAAGCATACCTAATTAACATCTTTCTTTGGCATAAATTCACCCTCATTATACTTCAATTCTGGTCCTAATTTCTCCATTAATCAATCTATATCCCACGGTTTTCATACACCAAGAACAAACATAAAACATCCAAGTTTATTCAACACATTTCCAGCGCACTTCATCATCAACATCTCATACATTTCATTCCAATGCAGGCATCATTCTCATACTAATAAACATAGCATAAAGATCATATTTGTTACCTACCTTTTAAGCTTCAAATTTCAGCTCAAAACTTCAGATTAATGACGCCTTTATTCATGCATGATTCATTACAAACTCAAGGTGAAAATAGGTTAATTTTGGACAATAATATGAAGAAGACTTTGAATCGATTTCTTAGTTATTTTGTGAAGAACTAAAATATAAATTTTCTGTAGTAATTTGAGCTAAGGTTTAACCACAAGTCAAAGAGAAGATGGATACAATTTCAGTGGAGAAGATGACGAACAAAGGAGAAGACTACAGAATTTTCCTTGCTATAACTTTCTTCACTAGGTGTTAGCTGTCTTAATTTGGCCAAGGCATGTATGTCATATATCAACCTAATATGATGCCATTTGTCCACACTTTAAGTTGCCATATGTCACCAATTAATCAATCCATATGTCTCATTATAATTAGTCCACATGTCACACAATAATTGGTCAATTTGTCATTTAATTACTAGTCCATTTATCACTCATTTAACTATGTCAAATGTCACTCAATTATAGGCTAAATCATCCAGATTTTTCATGTATCAATTTTTCCTACCACTTGGCATTTGTCCTAGTCTAAACGTACATTTAATCCATCAATTTCCCAATCCATAACATTAATTCCAATTTACTAATTGAAATCCAATCATACCAAAATTCAAGACATATTAATTCATAATTCACATCATGATTACTTAACATTTATCATACCCTAGAATAAGTCAATTTAGTGCAAATGTTATCTTTGTGATGTGTTCCAATATCAATTCGTGCATGAATGCTAATGTTATGCATGTATATGCAATACTTAATCTAGGGTTAAACCTTTAGCATGTTTCAAAAAATAGGGCATTTGATAAATCAAAGATAACTCAAGTTTATGTTAAGAGAAATAAAAATAAGGCAGAGGAGTAAGGGAGCAAAGAAGCAGTCTTGACTATTAAATTCCTATATTCTGTTAGTTAGTTAGTGATGCTGACAACCAATCATTGGGTTTTCAGCTAACTGAATTTGTTAGCAATCACAGATTCTTAGTATATATAAGAGATCAGGTAGGAAAAGAGAGAATATTAGGAATTGACAAATGTATGAGCCATAGTTGGAGGGACTGGTCTTCGAAAACCAGCTTGTCATTTTCATTATGCTAAAGAATCAATATAAATATACATATTTTCCATACCTTGTTTTTGGAATCCATCAACTGGTATCAGAGCAGTTGATCCTGAGTAATGGCTGCTAGGAAAGCGGATAATCAGATAGAAGGGAATCGAGAAGGACTTGGAACTTCCTCGAGAAGAGAGGCAAAGAGGTGGGGAGGAGATACAGAAACTAATCAGTCAGGCTCACTAGGAGTTTCAGTAGCAACTTATTCGTTCCAATCAAGAGTGGTAGAGACAAATAAATGACCACATCTCAGAGCTCCAAAAGAAGATGAAGAGTGTTAATAAGGTAATGGGAGAAGGATTGAGGTCAGAGATTAAAAGTATGATGATATCAATCCTACAAACATGGAAAAAAAATGAGAGCGACACTGTAGAGACCCGACTTAAAGAACACTCGCCCGAACCTAATCGAAGGAGAGAGCTGGAAAAACCTCTAGTTGCCCGAGAAGAACACTATGAGACTAACGATCTACACAACGAGGCTAGCTATCGCATCGAACCACCTCCAGGGTTCGTGCGCTAGGATGATTTCCGTTGAGACTGCCAAACACGAAGGATCGAAATTCCCATTTTTAGGGATGACGATACTGATGGGTGGATCTATAAGGTCGAGTGGTTCTTCTCAGTGGGGAGGTTCACCGAAGCGAAAAAAATGGAGCTCGTGGGTATGAATCTAGAAGGTGATGCGTTGACATGGTTCAGATGGGTTGAGAGTCTTCGACCCATTGTGGATTGGCAGGAGTGCAAGAAGCTAGTGATGCAGAAGTTTCGTCCAGCTCATGAAGGCACACAGTGTTAACATTAGTTAGCGGTGAAGCAGATTGGAACAGTGGTGGAGTATACTAGCAAGTTTCTTGAACTAGCAACCCCTCTCCTTGAATTACCCAATTCTGTACTGAAGAGTACCTTCATGAATGGGTTAATAGAAGAAATTCGGTTGGAAGTGCAGATCCTTAAACCGAGGAATCTGGCTAAAATGATGGAGTTATCCCAACAAATGGAGGAAAAATTCAGGTGAATGAGTGAGTTAAGGTGGCAACGTTGGGGTGCAGGCACAAGGTGGGGAAACATGGGGACAAGAATGGACAATACAAAGGAGGAGAAAAGGAGGGGGGAACTAGGAAATAATGGGAGTTGTGTCTCTACTTATACAAGGCATATAAATATAGATGACTGTGAGTGATTTACAAGATAAAAAGGCTAAGGGACTTTGTTTTAGATGTGATAAGAAATTCAACCCAGGCTATCGATGCAAAAATGTAGAGCTCGAAGTGCTAGCTGCAATGGATGAAGAAACCGAACCAGAGGAGAAATTGGAAGTAGAAGAAGTGAAGGAGACATTACAAACAGTGGAATTAGCTTCCGAGTCAGTATTGGGTTAACTTTTCCAAAAACAATGAAAGTAAAGGGGAACTTGGAAGGGAGAGGAGTGATCATACTTATAGATAGTAGAGCCTCACACAAATTCATTTGATGGGAGTTGGTGAAATTGTCAAATTATAAATTGGCAATAATTGAGAGGTATGTGATAATTATGGGTAATGGGCTGAAGATTAAGGGAGAAGGGGTTTGCAAAAGTGTAGTGGTGTTAGTACAAAGGCTGGTGGTAAATGAAGAGTATCTACCAATGGAGTTAGGCAGCTGTGATATTAACTGGGGATTAAATGGCTGCAAAATTTGGGCAAAGTGGTGACGGATTGGAGTAAGATAACAATGGAGATTAGACAAGGAGACCAAACCCTTACAATTATGGGAGCCCCTACACTCTCAAAAACACCTATTAACCTGAAGAGTTTGGTGCACACTATAACAGAGGAAGACTCGGTATACCTATTACAATTGGGCTTTTCGGAGTTAGAAGGCTAAAGGGTACCAACCCAATTAAAACTGAACTCTAGGCTGTGTTAGAAGAGTTCAGGGTAGTCTTCCACATGCCCCAGAAACTAGCCCCGAAAAGGGCTAAAAACCATGCAATTGTACTCCAAGAAGGAACCAATCCAGTTATGGTTAGACCTTATAAATATACCCAGTTCCAGAAGAATGAGATTGAGAAGTTAGTGAAGGAAATGTTATATTCAGGAATTATCCAATCAAGTGTGAGTCCTTATGCTAGCCTAGTGTTTTTGGTTAAGAATTCCTTTTCATGCCTTTCAGATTGACTAATGCACTAGCCACGTTTCAATCCCTTATGAATCAGGTTTTTAAGCCTTACCTACGAAAATTTGTATTGGTTTTTTTTATGACATCTTGGTCTACAATGCTAGCAATGAAGAACATGTGTGTCACTTGAAGGCAATCCTAAATGTGCTCCTAACCTAGAAATTATATGCGAATTGGAAGAAATGCATTTTCAGATAAGAAACATTGGAATACCTGGGGCACATCATATCAAGAGATGGGGTGGCAGCTGAAATGAGAAAGATTCAGGTTATGGTTAATTGGCCAAGACTAGGAAATGTGAAGGAGTTGAGGAGCTTCTTGCAATTGACGGGATATTATAAGAAATTTGTGAAGAACTATGGAGAGATTTCATAGCCTTTGACACAATTGCTTAAAAATGAGGGTTTTAAGTGGACTAGTGAGAATGAGGCCTCCTTCCAAGAACTCAAACAAGCCATTATTTCAGCTCCAGTGTTGATATTAACTGATTTCACTAGACCCTTCATCTTGGAAACCGATGCTTCAGCCAATGCCATAAGAGCTGTCCTGATGCAAGAGAATCGTCTAATTGCTTACTAAAGCCAAGTTTTGTCCACTTCCAGCTGTCATAAATCAGTTTATGAGCAAGAATTGTTGGCTATTATATTGGCTGTGAACAAATGGCGGTCCTACCTCTTAGGCCATCAATTTATCATTAGAACCGACCAGCAGCCACTTAAATTCCTTTTGGAGCAGTGTGAGGTGCACCTGGAATATCAGAAGTGGCTGTCCAAATTTTTGGGGTACATTTTTAGCATTGAGTATAAGGCGGGAAGGGAAAACAAAGTAGTTGATGCCTTGTCCAGAATTCCTAATCAAGCGAAAATAATGGCAATAATAGCAATTAGGGCGTTGGATATAGAACAAGTAATCAAGGAGATTGAGGCTGATCCCAAGCTATCCAAGTTGAAGCAGGAACTCCTAGAAGATGGTGGATCACATCCTCCATATGTAATGATACAAGATCTCTTGTTTTACAAGGATCAGTCAGTAATTCCAAAAACTTTAGCTATTATACTAGCCCTGATCACGGACAACCACTAGAGTAATTGGAGGGCATGGGAGTGCTCTAAAAACATGCAAGAGGCTAGCCAATGAATTTTTTTGGTAAGGAATGAAAAATGATGTCTACAGACTTGTGGCTAAATGTTTCATCTGTTAGCAGAATAAGTATTTATCGCTTTCTCCGACTAAACTTATGTAGCCTTTACTAGTGCAACAACAAGTTTGGGAGGATGTTTTTATGGATTTCATAGAAGGGCTACCAAAATCAAAATGATTTTTGACTATCTTAGTGGTGGTGGACAGATTTAGTAAGTATGCTCACTTCATTCCTTTAAAACATCCATACACTGCACAATCTATTGCTTATATATTTGTACAAGAGGTGGTGCGTTTACATGGATATCCTAATTCGATTGTGTCCAATAGGGATAAAATATTTCTAAGCAAATTTTGGAAGGAGATGTTTAATTTGCAGGGCATAAGATTGAGATATAGTTCAGCCTATCACCCACAAATGAATGGACAAACCGAGGTTGTCAATAGGTGCCTAGGAACTTATCTTAGATGTTTTACTAGTAAACAACCCCAACAGTGGGCTCGATGGGTGGGATGGGCTGAATATTGCTACAATACGTATTTTCATTTAGTTTTGGGCATTACACCGTTCAAGGTCCTCTATGGACGAGATCCTCCTACTCTCACTAGATACAGAATCCAATCCTCTACTATAGACACCATTGATACTCTGCTGTAGGAAAGAGACCAGAACTTAGTTGAGTTATGTCAACACTTGATGATAGCTCAGCAAAGGATGAAGTTGACAGCAGATGGTGAAAAAAGAGATGTGGAGTTTCAGGTAGGGGATAAGGTCTTTGTCAAGTTGGCACCTTATCGCCAACAATCTGTGGAAACCAGGAGTAATACTAAGTTGGCTCCACGTTACTTCAGTCCCTTTAAGATTCTACAATGTATTGGACTAGTTGCATATCAATTAAAGTTGTCCCCAACAGCTAGAATTCACTATGTTTTTCATGTCTCTCAACTTAGGAAGGTCTTGGATACTGATGATTCAACCATAAGTATACCAGACCATTTATTAGTTCCTAAAGCTATCGCAGATTATCTAGCTGCACTCTTATCCATCCGAAACCTCACTCCTAGCTCGGATTTAGAAGTACTTGTACAGTGGACAGATCAGCCAATTTTTAAGGCTACATAGGACCTGTATGAAGATATGAAAGTTCGATTTCTAGACTTTCACCTTGAGGATAAGGTGAAGCTGATGTGGTTTTTTTTTGGGGGGGGGTAATGATAGAACAAAGATAACTCAAGTTTATGTTAGGAGAAATAAAAAGAAGGCAGAGGAGTAAGGGAGCAGAAGGGCAATCTTGACTATTAAATTCCTATATTTTGTTTGTTAGTTAGTGGTGCTGACAACCAATCATTATTGGTTGTCAACTAACCGAATCTGTTAGCAATCACAGATTCTTAGTATAAATAAGAGATAGGCAGGAAGAGAGAGAATATTAGGTATTAGCGAATGTATGAGCCATAGGCTAGTACCATCCTCAAAAACCAACTTCTCATTTTCATTCTGCTAAAGAATTAATACAAATATACATATTTTATTGGCCCCTGAATTTTTTTATTTGATTAACCATGATTAGATTAATTTTTGAGGTCTTGATAGATTGATGTATGTTGGAGTTAATTAGCATGTTAATGTTAATGGGATTTTGTGCATGGGTGAATTAAATTAAAGCTAAGGTGTTAAGTTGCATGAGGGGTAGTTTAGGAAGACCACTTAAGTGGGAAAGTCTTAAGGCTTTGAAGGAAGGGCAAAAGGGATATTGTGCATTCATTAACGGTTTAAAAGGCAAGAGAAATGAGTTGTCTTTCAATTAGAAGAAGCAAAAAACAAAAATAGAGAGAAAAGAGGGAGAGAGAGTGTCGTGTGGGAGAAAATAAGAGAAAGAAAAGAAAAGCTAGGTTAGGTTTTGATTTTTCTTAACCTTCAAGAGTGATTTTTAAAGTTATTCAAGAAGGAAAAAGAGAGAGAAAGGTTAAAGCTTCCATTAGAGCCAAGAAATTCTTTGGATTTATGGAAGGGTTTTGGTTCAAAGAGCTTAGGAAATGTTTGGGTATAAGTATTTTAGGATCAATTTCATGTTGGTTTGCCTAATTTGGATTCCTATTGATTTGGGATTTTTGTGTCAATGTTGAAGAAAATCAAGAGAGGCAAGAGGAGCAAGAGTAGAGGCAATTTGAGCAAGGTTTTCAAGCAAGGAAACTAAGGTGGGTTACATTTTTATACTTCAGTTAATAAGCTATAAATGTTCTTCAAATAAATGGAATTAATGATTTTTCCAACTACCT
>JANZLX010000211.1:24411551-24428512 GCA_025531955.1 Erythroxylum orinocense | reverse complement strand
TCATGAATGCATGTACAATTATTTTCATGTGCAAATTTCACTATTCACGTATAAGGGTATGCATGAATATTTCAAAACAATCCTAACCACTCTCAGCCCTTGCCAAATTACTATTCTACCCTTCCCATCGGGGGTGGGATGTTATAGAAATTATGAGGTTTGGTAGGAAAGGAAAGTTTAGTCCGAGATATGTTGGGCTATATGAAATTGTACAATATATGGGACCGTTAGCTTACAGATTAACATTACCACCAGAGCTATCACAGATTTATGATGTGTTCCATGTGTAGATATTGAGATAGTACCGATCGGATCCTAGTTAAGTTATATCGAGGCTTGAGATTGAAGTTACAAATAACATAACTTATAAGGAGTAACCAGTGGAGATATTGGGTAAACAAATTAGGAAATTAAGGAGACGGGAGATTCTGATGGTTCAAGTTTTGTGGAGTCATCATCGTTCTCCAAGAGAGGCAACTTAGGAGGTAGAGGATGAAGTTTGACATCAGTATACTCATTTGTTTAGATCCTCATGTACGTAATTTTATTTCAAGAACAAAATTCTTTTATGAAGGGGAGATATGTAAAGCCCATTCATAAAATAAAACAAACAGCCCAACCATAAATATTAAGCTGTATAAAAAAGACAACATCTGGAAATGCAATAAACTCCAACGAAAATCATCATCTTCTTCATCTTTTCTCTCAACTGTTCCAATTGGTAAGTTTATTTAAATGCACCATTTTGTCCTGCACGTGACACTTCTCTTATATGTTATCTCATTAGGTTTGTTTTGCAGCAAATTTGGAGGAAGTTGTGGAGGTTAACAACCTCAAAGCCCTTAACACTTAGGTAACATTCCAGCTATTATTTTATCTTCTTTTGTGATTTTTGAACATCCTATATTAGTTTATAGTTGGTTTGCATGTTGTAATTGTTTGAGACAATAATTGAAGTTTCATGAACAGAAAAGAATGGAGAAATGTGGTTGAAAAATGGTAAAAGAAGAGGAGATAAGAGAAGAGGAGAGGGTGAAGAAGATGACATTTTTTAAAAATTTAAGTTGCATGTAGGGGCATAATAGGAAATGCAAAAAGTGAAGGGGTAAATTTGAAATTTACTTCCAAGAAGGGCATTTTTTATATTAATTGAAAGGGACGAGGGCAAAATAGGACTTTTAATTAGTTAAGGGTATTTTAGTAATTATGATAGTTAGGTTAGTAAGGATATTACTTTTATAATTAAGAATAAATTAGAAAAGAAAGTAATGTTGGATTATTAAGTCTATTTGAGTTGAAATTTTTAGTAAATTAGTCTAATAAAATTTTGTAATGTTTAGGTTAGATGGTCCGATTAAGGAGTAAATTGAACTATAAATTAGTTGAGTTTGAAATTAAGGTAAGAATAATCTTAGACTTTACTCTTAAAATAAAATATCGTTTTGTTATTAATAAATTATATTTTGAATTAGTATTAATTAAATTAATGATTAATAATTACATACATGAATTATATTTATTTTATTTCACTAATAATTAACAAAGTCAAGGTGTTTAATGATTCTATTTTTATATTTTGTTACATTTTAGAAGATGAATTGCTTGTTAATTCGATGGAAAATGTGTTAATTAAATAGAGATTGGTTAATAATATGTTGTGAATAATTGGTAAAAATCAAGAATCGGTGGCTTGCCTAGGATACATTTGATAGTTTTAGATGAATATATTAAGTCAATATGAGCGGGGGTAGCTAAGTATCTATCCATGAAGCAGATATCGGGACATCCTAGTCCTATGGATGTCCTTTGCCAATAGCTAGATAGTAGAGTGATATCATAATATTCTAAGTCTTGGAAATATCCTATGTTGATGGCTAGGTACTAGAGTACTACCAGGATATCAAGAGAGATTGAGGTACCATGTGTTGATATTTATACATTTAATTATGTGTCCATTTGGTGAGAGTTTTTGATAAGATGAGATGAGCCCACATATCATTGAATGTAAGTCTACTAGGTTAAATAAGGCCTAGACAATTTAATTAATGATGGAATAAATCATAAATAACAGTTATGTATTAATATATGTGTTAATCATTGTTTGGTAAAAATTTTGAGATGTTTGTTAATTGTTTAGATTAAACTCAGTAATGTTATCAGCATTCATATTATATGTATGTTTTAATCTCTTGACTAAGTTTTATAATGAACTTTTGAGTTATTTAGTTTTGAGGATATGGTCAATTATCCTTATAGAATAGGCAACTCACCTCTTGCTATTATTTATTTTAGGAGATCGAATAATTACTGATAACCCCAATGTATAGTGTGGACAGAGTGAATTTTAAATGAGGCCAGTAGATTAAGCGAGTAAAATTATTCGATTGTATATATTTTTGAACGTGACAATCTAAATAGTTATATTGTATGAAATATTTTTGTGTTTGATAAACAATCGTGTCTATTAAAACTAACACGGAACTAGATAAGAAATTAGATAATTAATGGTATGTTTTAGAATTATTTGGTTACTTCCAATAACTGATAACAATTGTTCGAGTTAATAGTTCTAAATTCCATGAAAAGGTAGGTTTTGTTTTTCCTCTCAATCGCCAGTAATCCAACCTTTAGTTGAGGATTTGAGCTAATCCTCGAATACATTGTTATGGACTTGACTTTAGATAAGTTCCAAAATCAGTGTACAAAAAGTTCTCGAAACGGACGAAAATGAATATAGGTGGGATGTCAGTTGCCCCCTTTCACTGTTAAAGATGCGGAGGATAAGGTTATGTTTGCAAAACTCCATCTTTACTTTCTCTGGAAGTTATTGATTTAGGGTTGTTAAAGTGGGCTGACCCACGAAGCCCATAACCCGACACCCATAAGATAACCATCTTTATTCACCTTCCTTTTATTTCACTCAACTCACATGAGACAACCATCTTTATTCACCTTCCTTTTATTTAACTCAACTCACACAAACATCACCTTCGGACTAGCAGACCAAGATAGCTTGCCCTCCCGTTATTCCCTGCTCTCCTCCTCACTATACATAGCGCCTATGGCTCACCTTACCCGTACAGGATTACAGCAGCTGCCCTCTCCAGTACAGCTCATCCAACAACCAATAGCAATCCTCTAGTTCTTAGTATAAACACCCTTCTTCTGTACAGTTCATACATGATGAAATAAAGATACATTTCTTCATCGATATATTTTTCATGGTATCAGAGCCAAAGGTCTGATCCACAACACACAACCTACCTACCACAATGTCTTAAACAATAGATAGTAATACCAACCCAGATTTGGAACACTATTCCATTACAAATATAGAGAACCCTGGGGTTGTGTTAGTCACAACACTTTTTAATGGAAATAACTACTTAACCTGGAGCAAATCGATGTTGATTGCCCTATGTGCTAATGACAAGCTTTCATTTGTAAATGGAACTTGCACATAGCCAACAGAAGACGCGGCATTACTCACCAGATGGAGGAGGGCAGACTCTATGGTCAAATCGTGGATACTCAACTCCATGGCCAAAGAACTCAGTGATGCTTTCCTGTCATTCCCCACAGCCAGAGAACTTTGGGAGGAATTAAGAGAAAGGTTCGGAGAGGCCAATGGGCCATTACTGTACCAAATAGAGAGAGAAATCAGCCTCTCTAAACAAGGTAACCTCACTATTTCTGCTTATTACACAAAGTTAAAGAAGTTTTGGGATGATTTGGCTAGTCTAGACCAGATGCCTACATGTACATGCGATGCTACTAAAGCAATATCCAACAAGGAGAATACACATAGGTTAGTACAGTTTCTGGTTGAATGAGGATTATGAACATGTAGTAAATCAGATCATGTTAATGGAGCCGCTACCCCTGGGAAATAGAGCTTTTGCAATGATGTAAATAGTGGAAAGGAAGACAACAGTGAGTGCAAGCAAGGATAGGAACATAAGTGTAGCAATGATGGCAAGGCAGTCCAACACAAATGTCAAGAGGGGAGGAAGAACCAACAGCAACATTGGCATAAAACAACTCATCAAGAAGGAAGATAGATATTGTGAGAAATGTGGGAAAACAAACCATACCATAGAAACATGCTTTAAGATCCATGGTGTCCCCGACTGGTACAAAGAGATGACAGGGCAGAAGATCAAAGCCAACTTTGTTGCAACCACTGACACTCCTGCAGAGGCACAACAAGAGACAGGTGAGCACATTGAAAGAACTGAACACATCCCACTAGACCTTGCAGTCTTCATACAATAGGAAATCTCCAAGGCAATTAAAAGAAAGGGCACAGAAGAGGTAAAAGTGGACAGACTTGCAAACTATGCAGGTAATACCACAAACAAAACACATGTTTGTAATGCAGATAACAAATGCACATGGTTGATCGATTTAGGAGCTTCATCTCACATGGTTACCAACCTAGACCACCATTATGGGCATGAAATAAATCACATTTTTGAACCTATCATACTCCCAGATGGTACAAAACAGCAAGTAAAACACATATGCCAGGCTACTATCGGGGATGAGATAACACTTAATGGAATTTTGCACGTTCCAAACTTTTTCAAAAACCTACTATCTGTGAACAAGCTTACTACACAGAACAACATTGTTGCTATTTTTATGTCTAATGGGTTATTTTTGTAGGACCTACAGACTAACAATGTGGTGGCAGCAATTAAGGCAAAAGGTGGATTGTATGAGCTGAATGTAGAAAACCTACTAGCTTCAGGAACCTTGAAAAGGCCTCCCTTAGACTTCTACACGACCAATAATCTGGCACTGCATGCATCAATTCCCTTCAATGTATGGCACAATAGGTTAGTCCATGTTTCCAAAGAGAAAATGCAAACACATCAATGAAATTAGTTTCTCAAATTTTCATTTAACCGATTGTCAAATCTGTCCCATGGCAAAACAACACCGAAAACCCTTTCCCAAACACACAATTCAAACTATTAAACCCTTTGAACTTTTGCATATAAACCTATGGGAACCATATAAAGTACATACCTTAGATTGTTCACAATTTTTCCTAACAATTATGGATGATTTCTCCAGAGCTACTTGGACTTTTCTGATCAAACATAAATCCAGCACACAGCCCACCATAACCCAATTCATCACAGCTATTGAAAAACAATATGAGACTAAGATCTTAAAATATAGACAGACAATGGGACGGAATTTTTAACAGTGAATGTAGCAAATACTTTGCAGATATGGGGATCACACGCCAAAAGAGCTGCCCATATACCCCACAACAAAATGGGGTAGTAAAAATAAAGCACAAACATCTACTCTAAATCACAAGAGCCTTATTGTTCACAACCCACTTACCTAAACATTATTAGGGGGAAGTACTCCTCACTGCCACTTATCTCCTAAATCGCATCCCAACTAAAGCCCTACAATGGAAAACCCCCTATGAGAAGTTGCATAACAAGAAACCCACCTATGAACACCTAAAGACCTTCGGGTGCCTATGCTTTACTCTCTAAGACTCCCCATAAAACCAAACTTGATCTTATAGCATCCAAATGGCTCTTCCTTGGATACATGCACGACTACAAAGCCTATAGGGTCATGGATATGGAAACCCAAATCATCTTTTCCTCAAGAGATGTGACTTTCCACGAAGATACCTTTCCTTTGGCCAATCTATACCCTAACCATCAACAGACCCCATTACCACTATTCCCTCACAACCCCACTCATGCTCACACAGACAACTTCAGTGACATGCCAGAACCACCAGACCCACAGCCTACCGTAAACACACACACAACAGCAGCAACATCACTACAACATACCACTACCATTAACCAAGACAACATCACAAATGACAACCTCTGAAGAAGTCAAAGAACACACACCACACCCAAATACCTTAAAGATTATGTCCACCATGCATCGGCTCATCCTTCCACTTCTTTCCTTGCTTCATCTGACATCACTTTACCAATCTATGGACCTGCAGAAGTACATGGTGACAAGACATCAAACTTTCAGCTCTTACATACACCAAGTCACAAAGAATTCATAGGTAATGTATGTTCCATTTTTGAACCTCTATCTTATGAAACAACAAGCAAATCACCAGTATGGGTACAATCTATGCAAGACCAACTCACTGCCCTAGAAGCAAATCAGACATGGGTGTTATCAGATTTACCTAAAGGAAAGCAAGCTATAGCCTCCAGGTGGGTTTACAAAGTGAAGCACAACCCTAATGGCACAGTGTATAAATTGAAATTAAGACTAGTGGCAAAAGGGTTCAATCAACAGGAAGATGTGGATTATTCGGAGGTTTTCTCACCTGTGGCTAGAATAGTGACCATCAGAACATTTCTAGTTGTGGCTACAATCAGAAAATGGCCCATCATACAATGTGATAGCAATGACGCTTACCTGCATGGCAACCTAGATGAAGAGATCTACATGTTACCACCTCGAGGCTATGAGAAAGCTAAAGCAGGAGAGGTCTGCAGACTGTTAAAGTCCATCTATAGACTCAAACAAGCAGAGTGACAATGGCATAAATAATTAACTACAAAGCTAAAGGGGTTGGGATTTGACAAGATTGAAGCAGATCACTGCCTATACACTAAGGGCTAGGGCATCAATTTTGTTGCAATTATCATTTACGTGGATGATATCCTTATCACCGGAGCAAGAGAGGAACTACTAAACATTACCAAAGACGCCTTACACAAAGAATTTCCCATTAAAGACCTAGGATATGCTAAATACTTCCTAGGAGTCGAAATCGCAAGGTCGGACAAAGGCACAATACTCAGTCAACACAAGTATTTACGGGACATCTTACAAGAGACTAACCTACTGGACTGCAAAGCTTACATTACGCCCATAGTCCCCAGTCAGAAACTTACCACGGATGAAGGGGACCTACTCCCAAATCCAGAATCGTACAGATGCGTCATCGGCTGCCTTCAATATTTGAACTTCACCCGACCCGACCTCACGTATGTCACACAACAACTTACTCAGTTCATGCAGTCATCGAGGAAGCCCCACTGGGATGCAGTCACACACGTCCTTAGGTACCTCAAAGGGACACAGACCCAAGGTATATTTTACGCCTCCGATACAGATCTGAGACTTACCGCTTACTCTTACGCGGATTGGGCCAGTTGTATGTTCAGTCGCCGGTCTCTGATTGGCTTTTACGTCTTCCTCGGCAGATCTCCCATCTCCTGGAAAACCAAAAAACAAACAACAGTTAGTCGTTCATCAGCCGAGGCCGAATACCGCAGCTTAGCCTCCACTACGTGCAAACTCAAGTGGATCGATCACTTATTACGGTGTTTTCAGGTGGAGAGACTCGACGCCATACCTCTTCACTGCGAAAATCAAGCTGCGATTTACATCTCTCGGAATCCCGTCTTCCACAAACGCACATAAAATCTGGAGATCGATCTACACCTCGTGTGGGACGTAGTAAACTCGGGTTTCCTAGATCTCCAACATGTACGAAGCTGCCAACAACTCGCAGACCTCTTCACGAAGCCCCTCACCGCACACGCGTTTAATGACCTAAAAATCAAGTGCAGATCCATCAATATTTCCGGAGCTTCGACTTTAAGAAGGGGTGTTAAAGTGGGCTGACTCGGGAAGCCCACAACCCGACACCCACGAGACAACCATCTTTTTTCACCTTCGTTTTATTTCACTAACTCACACGAGACAACCATCTTTATTCACCTTCCTTTTATTTCAGTCAACACACACAAACGTCACCTTCGGACCAGCAGACCAAGACAGCTTGCAAGGAGACAAAATGTCAGAAGGCCCTCCCGTTATTCCCTGCTCTCCTCCTCACTGTACATAACGCCCATGGCTCACTTTACCCGTACAGGATTGCAGCAGCTGCCCTCTCCAATACAGCTCATCCAACAGCCAATAGCAATCCTCTAGTTCTTAGTATAAATACCCTTCTCCTGTACAGTTCATGCATGATGAAATCAAGACACATTTCTTCATCGATATATTTTTCAAGGGTTTCTACATTTCCTGTTCAGAAAGCTGATGGTGAGGTTCGATAGAAGCGTATCGCTTCCCGTCGAGTTCTTCAAAGTTTACCTTTCCTGTTTCAGTTCCGGCCAACTGGTACTCCCTCTCTTTCTATTTTGTACACACATGGATGCATTTATTGAGTCGACGTAATTTGCAATTTAGGGTTAAATTGATGGATGGAATCTGGAATCTCTTTAGTGCTTTTATTGAAAACCCAGTTAATCTTTTTCATGTAAGAAGATATCGTTTTGGAATCGAGAATTCAGATTTTTTTAAGATAAAAAGTTTGTTCCTTTTCTATTTCTAGTTGATGGTTTATATCTGAAATGGTAATCTTGTTGCTTAATTAATTGAATTGAAGCCATCTTTTAATGGTATAGATATTACCTCCTGCTTTTGCTGCCCTATTGAATGGAGAAATACCCAATAGGGCCACTATCAGAGATCATTCTGGGAAAGTTTGGAATGTAATGTTGGAAATGCTTGAAAGGAATTTGATAATCACGCATGGTTGGGAAGACATTGCGAGGCATCACTCTTTAGAAGATGCAGAAATTCTAATTTTTAAGTACAATGGAAGCTCTCATTTTGATCTGGAATTATACGGGAAAAATGGATTAAAGAAGGCAAAAGGTCCAAAAAATACTTTTCCTATTGATCCTATGAAGATAGAAACAGGAAAAGACGCTGAGCTGACTTGTAATGGGCCTGCTACTCGTTCAAAGAGGAAGTTTGCAGAAATGGCTGCAGAAAGAACTCGGCTGCCAGGTAGGCTATCCTTTCTATTTCTTTCTATGGTGGACATGTGCTGATGAAAAATTTCTTTCCCTCCATCTAAACGATTACATAATCACAGGTTATTCTGGAGGAAGTCAATCCGAATCAATTAGAGCTATAGTAGTAAAATGTGGAGAAAAGGTGGCAGAAGCAGCTTCTAGCGATGAACCTTTGTGTCCCTATTTTGAGACAACTTTGAAGACAAGATATCCATATTCAATGGTGATTTTTTGTCACCTTTAACCTTCCAATATAAAAAAAAAAGCAAGAGGAAGTAGAACTTGAGGGAAACGGTGTCTAAGTTAATGCAAGCTGACGAATGTAATGTTATAACTATTAGAATACAGATGCATATTCTCAAACAAATCATTAGTTATAACATCTGAAAATGATTGAAATCACCTAAATTGTAAAAAATAAGCTTTTGGTATAACTTTTGTTATTTTATGCAAGTTTTTGTATAGCAATCTTTCCCATCACCAGCAAGGTATATAAAGTTGTATTTGTTTATGTGATGGCCTTAGTTTCCGAAGCATCTGGAACTTATAGCTATGAATGTTAATACCTCTGCCCTAATTTCCATATTGTTCGCTGTTAAATCCTTCATATCTGTTGTTAAGTGGTTTTCTTAGAAGCCTTACTATTTTCCTGTTTTATGTGTATGTTCCTAATCGTGTATTATTCCTTTGAACGCCTCCAGTGTTCACCCTGTGTGGGTTGAGCTCATGCTGAGTTGGACTTGGCAAGAGTTGTCATAGGATACTATGTAAGATAGTCACAACTTTCAATGATATTGTGGGACTCTTTTGTTCAATTTCTGGTTCAAGAGCCTCTGTAAACTACTTTTGGTTATTCAGATGATTTCTTGACATCATGACTTGTATGGAGTTGTTTCAGGTTTTTTGCTTATTGTTCATTGAAATAGGTTGGCATTGATAACCTTGAAGAATTTTGGGGGTGACAATTGTATGAGTCATCAGCTTGTTTGAAGCAAACTTTTAGTGTTGTTTCATCACCCATTCCTTTTAAAATTTTGCTGTCAAGAGTAAACAAAACAGAGGGCATTGGAGGGGGTATGGAAAATGAGTAGATGGTTTCTTTTATCCATTGTTTCAAGGAGAATAAGAAATTTCCTCTTTCAGATGTGATCATCATGTTGTTCACAAAATTGAATTCCTTGAACTGATACTTTGACATATTCTGCAACTAGATCATTCTTGTAAAACAACCATAACCTCATGCATTTACAATTTTTGGATATCATCTGAAAAACTGACATATAACTCTTAGGATAAGACTTTGTTTTACCAGAACTTTATTGTCCTTGTGTAGCTTTTTAATAGTAAGTTTAAAACATTTTTCTACTGCTGCCTGGAATATATCCTCTGATGTGGTTGCTGCTTGCAGGTTGTTCCTAAGAACTTGGTAGAAGCATTTGGCATTCAAAATCAAAAACAGATGTTTCTTTGTGATGAGAATTCAAGGTTATGGCTAGTTAAAGCTTCGAGCAGGAAAGATGGTCGACTTATTCTGTATTCCGGATGGCTTGACTTCTGCCAGGCAAATAATGTGAGAAAGGGAGACAGGTGCCGGTTTGAATATATCTGCAGCAAGGGAAGCGAAGGTGGTTTAAGCAATCTATTGCAAGTCGATATCATTCATAAAAAAGGTATATAATTCATGAGAAGCCAGGGAACACTAAGAAAGTATATAAATTATGAGAGGCCATCGAACATTATGACGCCAGAGAGCTTTGCACTTCCAATTTGAGGGTGACGGCATTAGTTCTGTCCTCCTAACAACTGCCGCTTGTTCTTCCTACAATGTTTTACCCTAGGAAAATTCCACAACTTGCATTTTCCAGTTTCTTTTTCTTTTTTCCAGAAATGTGGACATACTAGATCAATCACTTCTTTAGCTAAGTGACAATTGACTCCAGACACTCCATCTACTGCAAACTCTGGTCGACAGCAGCGGTTATCTTGAACTGATCAGCATATGCAGTGGGAATGCTTAGAACTATCTTAATCATTGTAGTTACATTCAGCTTATGCTTAACACTGTTCTTGCTTTTGTCTCATTGGTTTACAGATTAACATTTAGAAATAGCTAGCTTTTTCTTCTCAGCTGAAGTGCAAATTACCGGAAGATCGCTCAGGGGCTAACAAATCTGTCTAGGACCACAGGAAAAAACTGATAGATTGATGAGAAGCAATGCCGAGCTATTTCAGAATAGCCTCGCAGTTTCTGCGCTCCACCTTAACATTCAAATCCTAGTCAATTGGCATTACATCTAGCGATCGGAATGAGTAACTGAGATACTAAGCTGCTTAAATGTCTAAGCTGACAGGATATTGTGACTACTAGTCACTATTTATTCTCTAGTAGCTGGCCCGAACTCGAGCAAGGACAGGAAGGGCACGTGTCCAGAGTTGACTCTTGATCTGTTTTTATTTTGTCTTTTTTTTTTTTATATAAAGACCTACATTTGATATTTATAAAGAATAAAGAAAGTTTTTTTTTTGTTCAGGATTATAAAATATTCGTAACGGTCTATTTTCTATCGCCCTGTTTCGCATACTACTGAGCTGAGGGGGAGCACCTAATAAAAAACCCTTCTAACTATATTTTTTTCGGATGAGACAAAGTGACTACATCGGATTGGCAAATTGTGAGAGTAAATAGTCCTCGTCCTTCAGGACGTTCAAATAAAGGAGTAAAATTAACCAGGCGTTAGGTGAACCGTCTTAGATTTAAAAAGTTAATGATTAATTAAGCTAAATGAAATTAATCATTTTAGTTGTTATCATGAAGATGATAATTCAATGCAGAACTGCCAAACCACATTGAGATGGAAAAGTCAACAGCTCAGAAAATGAGATACTTGCTCATATCATAGAATTGTTTCTAATGGCAAATTAATATCATATAATTTTATTTCTATTGACTAACAGTTTTGTTTGTAGTGATCAACTTTAAAAAAACAATACCATTAAAAAAACTTTTAAAAAAATAGAAAAGGACAGACATCTGCTTAATTTTCCCGGGCGAGATTCGTGTATATCTGACAAAATCACTTGTATCCATGCTAAATCTTGAAAGAAAGCGTGAAGTGGTCCCGAAGGACAGTATTTCTTAAATCTGGGAAGAGCTGAAATTTAATCAACAGTGCTGAACTTCTTCAACCTTCAATGGATTCTGCGTTGTTCTTCTTCTTAAGCTTTCTCTTTACTTTGATCGTCGTCTTATCATCTAGACATGTATATTACTCGAAGAAAGCAAAGGCAAAGTCCTGCACTGTGCCTCAAGCTGATGGTGCTTGGCCCATAATAGGCCATATGCACCTCTTTGGCGGGCAGCAATTGACTCACAAAATACTAGGAGCCATGGCTGATAAACATGGGCCAGCATTCACTATCAAGCTAGGATCACATAACATTCTGATTGTGAGTAGTTGGGAAATGGCCAGAGAGTGTTTCACTACTCATGATAGAGTTTTCTCTACTAGACCAAGTATTCTGGCCTCAAAGCTGCTAGGCTATGACTATGCTATGTTGGGTTTTGCTCCTTATGGGTCCTACTGGCGTGAGATGCGGAAGATAACGACAATAGAGCTTCTGTCAAGTAGTAGGATTGATCTGCTGAAGCACATAAGAACTTCGGAGGTGAAGACTGCAATAAGAGAGCTGTATAGTACATGCGCTAGTAAAGGAAGTGTTAAAGCTGGAGTCTTAACAGATATGAAACAGTGGTTTGGTGATCTGACATATAATATTGCTTTGAGAATGGTAGGAGGCAAAAGGTATTTCGGAGCAAATGCTGATTGTGACGGAAGAGAGGCAAGAAGATGTCAGAAGTTGATGAGGGACTTCGCCTATCTGTTTGGGGTTTTTGTGTTGTCTGATGCAATACCGTTCCTGGGTTGGTTGACTTTTAATGGATATGAGAAAATAATGAAGAAAACTGCTAACGATTTGGACAACCTCGTTGAAGAATGGCTGCAGGAGCATAAACAGAAGAGGTTGTTGGGTGGTAAGGATACGAAGGAACGGGATTTCATGGATTCTTTGTTGAACATTTTGGAAGAGTCCAAAGTTTCAAGTTTTGATGCCGACACCATTAACAAGGCTACTTGTCTGGTAAGATCCACAGACTCTTTATCACAATCAACAGACTGCTTAATCTTTATATGATCGGAAAGTATAAAATGTCTTGTGAAATAAATTGTATGGATGGTGAGTAGGGTCTTGATTTTGCCATTAGAAACAATCAACATATTGCTTAATCTTTCCCCTGTTGCATTTCATATCTTATCCAAACTTATGAAAAATGCAGTCTTCGCTAACAAGTGATTGTTGTGCTAGAATTTAGTTCTAGCTGGAAGTGACACTACCATGGTTACTCTTACATGGGCACTATCTTTGCTACTTAACCATCCTCAAGCACTCGAGAAGGTTCAGAATGAGCTTGACATTCACGTTGGCAAGGATAGACATGTAGAGGAAACCGATTTGAAAGACTTGGTATACCTCCAAGCTGTTGTAAAGGAAACCTTGCGCCTATACCCACCAAGTCCATTGATTTTACGTGCTGCAAAGGAAGATTGCACTCTCTCAGCTGGCTACCACATTCCTGCTGGCACAAGGTTGATGATAAACGCATGGAAGATTCAATACGATGAACGCGTATGGCCAAATGCTCAAGAGTTCAAGCCCGAGAGGTTCTTGACATATCACAAGGAGACAGACTTAAGAGGGCAGAGTTTTGAACTTATCCCTTTTGGCTCGGGAAGAAGGTCATGCCCTGGCATCTCTCTGGCTCTCCAGGTGGTGCATTTTATCCTAGCTAGCTTGTTGCATGCTTTTGAAGTCAAGAACCCTTCGGGTGAAGATGTGGATATGACAGAGAGTAATGGCTTGACAAATTTGAAAGCAACCCCACTTAAAGTTTTCTGTATCCCACATCTTAACTCCAAGCTTTATGGTTAGTAACCTCCAGCACTTGCCAGAAAGACAAACAAAATGAGCTGATATCCAAGACCCTTTGTATGTGGGGGGTAAATATGTATCTTATTGTAATAGAACGCATCTTTTGAACATATCAAGATATAATAAGAAGATAACCATGATATAAGAATTTCGTTTCCCTAGTTGATGACCAAGATAGACGCTTCAGTATTGTTTGGTTGCCCTGCATGTTTATAGAGCTCTGTTTCGGAAGTCTTAAAAGTCCTGACCTTGATCACATTCACAGCTTGCGTACTGGGATTAGATTGAAATTCCGGCCTTTTTTTTATTGTTCATGTTAAAAGGCTGTTGATACATTCAACAACTGCTGCAAATTTTTAACATATGGATTCAATAAGAGACTATGAAATCATCCCCTTTTCTAGAGATAAAGGAGTCCTAGGTTGAAGTCTTCCCAGAATCACCAATTGCGTTCAGACACTGGTTAAGCGTGAGCACATGGGCTTATCTCTGCGCATCTTCTCAGTATGAGATGGTTTTGGAGGCAAAGATCAGAAACTCATGATCTGACAATAAGGAAAGTTGATCCAATTATCAAGAATTTTTGTTAACTATGATGTCAAAAAAAAATTAAGATGGACATAACCTTGGGTATATAGAAGTGTTGTGCTACACTTGATTTGGTTACGACTTGATCC
The DNA here is from genome assembly GCA_025531955.1 of Erythroxylum orinocense. NCBI lineage: Eukaryota > Viridiplantae > Streptophyta > Magnoliopsida > Malpighiales > Erythroxylaceae > Erythroxylum > Erythroxylum orinocense. Next base: position 24,414,012 of record JANZLX010000211.1, on the reverse strand, counting down.
TATGGGGACTTGATGAGGCTGCAACCACTGGTAAGAAAAAGGGAAATCGCCATGGACATGGTGATGGATAATTTCAGAAGTCATTTCAATGAACTCGATTATGACGTTTGAATGGTCCCACGAGGTCGGCTATGCACATTTTATAAAAAAAATGACGCTACAAGATTCATGGCAGCCTGATACCTCCATTCGAAAAAAAAAAATGGCAGCCTGATACCTAATGTTCTGCTAAAATTTTAGGGGTAAAAGAATCCGGGTTTTTATGTTATTTAAAAATTCCAACTAATTAATACTACAAACAAATTTTTAAATTTTTTTATTTATACAAAATTAAAATCTCAGTCGAAATAAATAAATTTTAAGCTCTAATCTCTAACATTTTCCAATTATTCGTAGTCTTCCCATGATGATGAATCTCGTACCATACTGCCCAGTATAGGGCAGTACTTATCGTACCAGTTGAAAAACGGTATAGAAGTTGATGTTTCGATTTCAAGTTTTTGTCTGGCTTATTTTGCCTAGTATCGGCTGGTACCGTGGGTATTCAGACTATTTGCCAAAAACGGAAATTTAAAAATATACAGAGTTTTCTTCATTCTGTCTTTATTTTCTCTCTCACACTCTCACTCTCTCTCTTCTTCACTGTTGCCACAACTCTCTCTCCGATCATTCGGCAACCACCATCACACCCCAGCAATAGGCTAACGCAACTAGCCCATCTGCTAATGAGCATTTTTTATTAATTTTTGATACGTAATTTGCTAAACTCTTATCCATTTAATGTTTAAATTATACTAATTAAGAGTTATTTGTTGTAATTTCAGGCACACATTAAAAAAAAAAAGAACAAAAGTTAACGGTTTTTAGTGGCTAAAAACGCTAACATTTTGGCCAAGAGAACAATGAGAAATGTGCATAAAACAATAGCATCAGCTGACATGGAGACAAAAGAAGGTGGCTGCGGCAAGAGAGTTGAAAAATTAGAAGTTAGGCGTGGATAGAAGAACATAAAGGTAAGAGCTATGCGTAAAAGGTGGAAAAAAATCTCTTAAACTCACATAGAAAGCTAGCAGCAAAAGGAGAAAAAAATGTAAGTAGGATGTGGCTAGAAAACAACGAAATAGCTGGTAGCAACTTCCTGTTGAAATGTGGAAAATTCACATTAAAGTTGGTAGCTAACCTCCACAAAAACAACAGCCCTCACACACATGCTTTAGACACACTAAGACAGCTCTCACTTTTATGCACACAACACCAAGCACGCGAGCATATCCTTCCAAAAAAAGCAACCTCCATACTTGACTCACACAAAAACATTAATCACATCCACGCATTGACAGCTGGTTAGTTAGAGGAAGATGACGTTCAAGTAGCTGGCTGTAAGAAAATGTGGAAGGCAGTTGTTGAAACAAGAGGTTGAAACATTAAAACAAAAACATTAGCTGGCATGAATGAAGGAGAGGCGTGGAGACAAAAAATAATTAAACAGGAGGTAGAGGAATAGTGTGGACATTCCATTGGAGGAGATAAAAACGTTGGCAAAGAGATGAGCAAGAGCACTAACGCTACACTCATCACTCACATACTCTCTCCCCTAGCAATCGAAGTAGCTGCTGGCAACAAACTAATGAAGCAGCTGCGTGGAGGTGGCAAGAAAAGAGGGCCATCCACCACTCAAAACTCTCTACACAAAAGCTGGAAAAATAATGTGATCAGGTGGAGATTAAAAGACTTAGTAGCAGGTGGAGATATGGAGATGAAGCAGCTGCGTGGAAACCAAACAATGAAGCAGGTGGCAACATAAAAAAGAAGAACATTGCAGTACAAAGAGAAGACAGCTAGTGGAGAGGAGGATGTTGGCAGCTGGTTGGTGAAACACATTAGAAGTTGGTGGTGGCATAAAAAATAACGTGACATTCTATGTTTGATAAGGATGGTTCATGGATCTTCATCATCATCAACGATCAGGGCTTTTCATCCGTGTCTATTGCATCAGTGATCAATGAATTTCTTCAATGCTATGTCTGATATGCATTGTAAGTGGATAAAGTCTTGCTCTCAGATGCCTGGAATTCTCGTACAATCTGTTGTGACTCTCATAGCTCATGTGTCTTGATGGGTGTCGAATCCACCAAAAATAATTCTCAAACACCAAACGAATATAAATTGCGCACAGTGGTAAATGGAATCGATCCATAGAGAATGGATTAAATTGATTCTATTCAAATGCCAAAGAATGAATGAAGATAATTAAAAGGGGGGGGGTTTGGAGTTTTCTACTAAACTACTAATTAATCTAATCACAAATAAAATAAAACTAGCAAAGAACACAGATAAAATTGATTAACTCAATAAACGACAACTTAGCCAGGAAATTCCTAATTATTATGCATAGACCGCGATCATCGACTCAAATATTTTCTTTGGTTTAATAATAGGTTAGCTATGGTTACCAACTACC
>JANZLX010000211.1:24400899-24411451 GCA_025531955.1 Erythroxylum orinocense | reverse complement strand
TTTTCCTCTTCTTTTAATTTTACTTATATTTGATGTATATGTTAAATTCTATATATGTAATGTAATTGTAAATGTTTATTTTTATTTCAGGTTTTACATCTACTTAGTTGTTTCCTCATCACGAACTCTTATCGTAAATTTTAAAGTTGTCTATTGATGTAAACCTTAGGTCAAAAATGACCCTTTTTCCTATGAGTAACAAGAATGTTTGCTAAAGGTTTATGATTGTGGTTTTCATGTTAGACATATTTTTCACTTTTTACTTTTTAATTATTAAAAATTTTATCACCATTTATTTTTAAATTTTTAAAAAGATACTTTTGTAATACATGTAGTTCTAGTACTGCATATTCTTAGTTTTTTTCTTTTTTGGTTACTTAATTAAATGAGAAATTTTATGCAATTGTTTATTTTGATAGTTTATACAGCCATAAAAACTAATGTTAAATTTAAATTATTTTTATATATCCTAAATTTCTTGTTGATATGTAAAAACATTTTAGATAATTAATCTTAATAATTATGAAAGGCCATATTTTGTAATGTGTCCAAATAAAATTATATACTATATGGTAACTGATAAATGCTTATATGACTATAATTATATACTCATATTTAACATGTTTTGCTGGATATTTAATAGTTTTATTGTATTTTTGGTACTTAATTAGCTTTAAGTGTGTTTATAAGGGATAATTGCTTTCTTGGACCAAAAGGAGAAGAATTTAGATGAAATTGTGAAATGAAACGAAGATTTGAAGAAATTTGGACCTACACGACCATGTACAATGACTATGTCATTCTTTGTAAATACGTGGAGATTAAAGAATTTTGGTTCTGGTTGTGTGGAGTTACACGACCGTGTATATCACTTGTAAGTATGCTTGTGTGAAATCATGAATTCAGGTATTTTTGGAGATATATGGTCACATACACGCCTGTATAAGTTGATTGTGTGTAACTTAGAAACATTTACTATAAAAGGAAGTGAACATAACAAAAAGAGACTTTTATTAATATTAAAAATGAATTTAGAAAATTCTTTTGTATTTCTAGAACCCATTTTATCTTTTGTTTTCAAAATATGTGGTATAAAACTTAACTAAAAAGAAAGAACCAAGTTTTTAAGTAATTTGGAGTCATAATACACATATAAAGGCAAAAATTCTCATTAAGAACGAGGAAAATATGAAGATAACATCAAGATATCTGATAGAGAGCTTTATCCAATCCAAACTTGTAAGAAGATTCATTAGGAAAAAAAGGATATTTAAAATTATGATTTCTTGCTTTTTTTTTTTTGCATTTTTGACATTGATTTCACTTTCTATAAATAGGAACCAAACTTGTTTAGTGTCTAGGTGTAACAAACCCTAAGTAATGATAACAATATAAGTTGATCTTTTATCTAATGTAGTTTTATTGATTGATTTATTGTGATTCACTTATGTTTTTTTTATTCTTGTTTTAATATATTTGGAATAAGATAAGATCTATTTCTACTCGAATTATTCGAATCCAATATAATTTAGAAATTGAATTGAATTCAATTTCAATGGTTAAATTCAAAAGTCTTTGTAGAAAGATCTATAAAAATACTGATACAATTTGATTTCTCAACTCTTAGTAGTCCTTCTAAAGCCCACTTTTGTCCCATCCTACAAGTGAAAGAGGAAATCAAAAGAAATATAAAATTTATTTTTCAATTTATCAAAAGAAGGAAAAAATTGGGTCATAAAAAATTGTTCTTTATAAAAGAAATAATAAACAAACTTTCACAATAAAAAATCCAATTATATTATATTGATATAGAGACATATATGACTTCAATAAAACTAAAACTAAATAATAACAAGATTCGATAATCAATAATTAGACAATTCATATAATTTATGGCGAAATGCATCTATGGAGTGGACAAATTATTCACTTACTAAGATTGAAAATCCTATATTTTACATATCCATACAATTGAGTCCTTGGGTTTTCGAAATAATGTGTAAAGAAGTGCTTCAAATTTTTGCTATTTGACTAGGACCTATTCTAAAAATAAAAAAGTCGAGACATTTTGAATTGTTTATGTACTCTACCAATAGAGGAATACATACAGTTAAGCATAGTAAAATAAGAAAATGAAAGATTTATTTAAAATTATTCGTTTGGAAATTTCCTGAAAAGCTAATCGTAGGTTTTTCTCTCCATCGGATCAATAGGGCCATTACACTCATTACTCAACTTGTTGAAAACATGAAATATAACCAAGGTATATTTTTTAAAGAGTTTGAGTGGATCATCAGAAGAAGAATTAGGCAAAAATTTAGAATACATTAAATGAAAATTTTCTATTCTTTCTAAAACTTTCTCAGTCATAAATCTAAGTTAAGAGGAATTTTTTAATTGCTTTTCAGTTGTATCTATTGAAAATTCAAATTTGAGTATAAATTTATCTTTATTCCGCCGTTCATACCTAATTTATACATTCCATATCCACATATGAAGTTAGATACAATTTTATGTGATTATGTAATCTGTAAATAGAATATTAAAAAAATCATTATTATTAGATCAATCCATATAATTGGATAAAAAATGATCCAATCTACTTTGCATCTCATATAGTTTGTTGACAATACTTCATGAGACCAGTTAGCATGGGGAACATATCGTAAATAGTTATGAAAAATTTTATATTTGGTTCTTTCTTTTGATTGAGACGTTTGGCAATGACACAGAATGCACGCTGTGGTGGAACTCTGGGGAGAGTGTGACTGGGAGAATCACACCTTGACTCTTAAGATTATCAATTTATAATAAAAGTAACTTAATATTAAGGAGTAAAACAAAGGAAAACTAATTTATGATAAAGGTAGATTAAAGAAAGCAAAACTAATTTATATTAGTATCAAAAACCAATCTTGCCTAAATCCACTCTTCGATTTGCTTAAAAACTTAAATGAGCCTCTTTTTTCAACCAGAGACTGAAAAGGAAACTTGATGTAATAATTTATTTTTTCATGAGTAAAAAGTACCTCTTCTTACAATTATAAGAAGAAGGGTAACCAAACCCTTAAAAGTTATTGGGTTTGGGGTTAAACTAGTTGTTAAAAATAAGAAATCGTCATTATCAATAACTACTTATTGTTATTGACTGATCAATGTGCAGTTGACCAATGTAGTAACTGTTGGAACATTAATGTTACTCTGGAGAAAAATTGTATTGGTTGATCAATGTGGGTTTACAGATGTAATAACTGGGTTGATTGTGACAAATTGGTTGACCAATGCACAATCAATATTGCTACAAAGTCTTGGTACACAAATTTAACTTATATTTTTCTGCCATTAACCTATATAAATCTACCAATACACCTAAAATCATTATTCTAACGTCTTTAAATGGGTAAATTTAATCTTTTTAATGCAAAATTGAGTTAAAGCAGTTCTTTAAATGTAACAAATGTATGTTTTAATAATCTTTCTTTTCTTTAAAATCAAAACCCCATGCAATGAGCTAAAATATAAATGTGTTTATTTATAAAAAGCCTTTAAATTATCAAAGTGATTAAGCAGGAATTATACATTAAATTTTCATTTATAACTTTATTACGCTTGTTTCTTGGTCTTGATTTTTATAAATTGAAAACTCATGACCGTGAGTTAGCTCTCACAACCGTACAATTGCTGCAAATCGTTTCATTCATCCTAGAAATAGATTGTCCTAAATGTCGCATAATTTGATTTGGTTAAAATTAGGCAATCTAGGTTAGCTGAAATTAGGCGAAGAGACTGGTAGTTATTTTGGTAAGGGTCGACTTCTGTATTATTACAAAGAAAATGATACAGGACGTTTGCAAATGCTTCATCATTATTCATGCTCCATCCTTCTCCCTAATTCTATGATAAATTTACAAAAGTAAAAAGGATGTGAAACAAAGAGAGGGATATTTCTGATACGAAGAAAATGATAGAGTATTCTTAAATTTCTAGAGTGATAAGAAGAAGATGATAGTGTACATCGACTGGTCGGCTTGGCTCATAAGCTACAAATTTTGGAATAGCAACAGAGAATTTAAAATTTAAGAATAACAAAGATGTTTTATAATTAGACAAAACAAGACGAAGATGTTTTATAATTAGACAGAATAAGACAACGTTATATTAGACAGAAGATCTAGACTCTTGCAAAATGAGTACAAATTCACAAGTTCCGCATGCATTTGATGTCAATTCAGGTTCCTGCCTAGCGACCGAAAAATACTCTCTTGTCAAACCACTTAAGTCAACAACCAAGCTGAACTAATTTGTTCATGACCAAAGTCGCAGATACAGTCATCCATTAACGTGGAAGATGGATCAATTACTTGGCTGCACTAATCCTGCCCTGAACACTAAAGCTTGGGGCTGATAGGAGCGTAGTTGGCATGGTCGTGGAGCAGCCATTTCCCGTTGGCGGCGTATACTCCGACACTCGCCACATCTTCACAGACTTGTCAAGACTGCCGCTGTACAAGATCCACCCCCGTTCACCAGAGCCACACTCATGGTCTCTCTCTGCAGCCAAGCACTTGACAGGCCCTGTATGGCCTGTTAACAAAGACAAGCATATGTGATCACCATTCACTCTCTTCCACACGCATATTCCCATATCAGCAGAACCGCTAAACACTATGTTACCAGCCGTAACCAAGCACAGAACAGCTAGTTTATGGCCTCTCAACGCACCTCCATGAGAGAGCTGCTTCTCTCGTTCCCAAAAATTAACAATCCCATCTGATGAACCTGCGTAGAGGATAGTAGCATCAGGATTAATTGCCAGTGAGGTAACTGCACATTCTTGCTTCAACAACGTTTGAGAAAGGTAGTGTTTTGTTCCTTTCGCTTGCACTTCTCTTCTCCAAGCCTTAACCGTGCCGTCTGCTGAGCCTGTGAAGACCAAACTATCGAACCCTACCACGACAGAGTTAACCGCATCATCATGGGCAGTCACTGATTCCAGGCACTTGGAGTCTGTAACTTTCCAAACCTTGAATGTCTTGTCCCATGAAGCAGAGTAAATGAGGGTCCCATCAACGTTTAAGCTAAGACAAGAGATAGCATCCGAATGCTTAAGCCACAAAACATTCCTGTTACGTTTAACCTCAACATAACTGCTCGGTTTTACCGAGTGTTTGATGTAATCCTTAATTTTTGGTAAGGTCCCAATACGCTTGTGACTACTCGGGTTCTTGGAAGAAGCCTTCCATACCCTTATTTTCCCATCTTGATGACCGGTAAATATTCTGTCTCCGGAGATCACTATTGCTTTAACCAAACCACTGTTGGCCTTAAACCCCGAGAACTCCTTTTGATTTTTCCAAACTCGAATGTTCTTGCTATCGGAGCCCGTGTACAGAAGATCTCCGGCCGCCGCCAACGAGTAAATATGACCCTCTTCACGTACCAATGATCCCATAAGCACATTAGGAGAAAATTCATCGTCATCATCACTGAGAGTCTCATCATAAGAAGGGATAGCCGAATTCATATGAGAGGACCATGGGGATTTGTTCATGGGAGAGGAACTAAAATCACTGAAGTTATGATCCCTTTCTGAAAGAGAGTGGTCATGACCAAAACTTGTCTCCATTAAAGACTGATGTTGCCAGCTGTTTCTCACAGAGGAAACGGCATCAGAGAGAACAGGCCCGGTTTCTTCAGATATGGACCTTTTTCCTCGTTTTGATTGCATCGACAAGTCCAAATTCTGGTTAACTTCATACAAGTTTAGAGAAAAGATGGTGTTGAAAATGGAAAAGAAGGAATAAAGAGGTTAACCAGGTTTGAAGGAAACCAAAAGCAAAGAGTAAAACAGAAGGAATATTATTGACGATGAAATTACAGGATGATGATCACGCCAGCCATAACAGTTCCCCAATATCTTATTACATGAATTCAGATGGTAAAGAATAGGTTTGTCAAAGATATGCCAATCATAGTTTGCCACGTTTGTTGCTTTTGTCTTTTCATGCAGTCTAACCATGAGCACATTGGGGTTGGAGGCTGAGGTGGCTTCATCTCGGACCAATAGGCGTTTGGTAGACAACCAAGGTTATTGGAGTAGTTGGATTACGGAGAAGTCGGAAGGTCTATGGTGTTTCTGCTTTTGAGTTTTAGCAATAGCAGGAGTTTACTTAAGAGGATTTAGCTAAAATCCTGTCCTTTTGACTTGGTCCTAAGGGACATATTTAGTTAAGAGGATTCCTTAATTTTCTTCTCAAGTCCACGAAGAAGCATTCTGACTTCTTCTCTTCTCTTGTTTGTTACTTCCATTTCTTGATCTGCGTCAATGATCATATGTTTTTTCAGGGTTTTTTTTTTCTTCAAAACCTTACTTTATAACATGAGATTTATGATAATTCAATACCACAAATTAACACAACCCAATCGTTATTATCTAAAAGCGTGCATTTACATGACACAATAATTCAATATTACGAATTTATAATGAAACACGCATCTTATACACAATGTATTAGATTATGAACTCTTTTTTCAGTAATTTTTATTTAGGGGAAATTCTCTACTTTCGTGTACCCGGTTTTTCAGCTTCATAGCCTTTTCAAAAAAATGCACAGAACGCACCCAGTTTAGCACTTGGTAGTTGGCCCCCTGTTTTTATGTAGGCATTGGGTTCTCTATAGCTTGTCGTTTTGGGGAAATACCGTCCTATTCCTGTCCATGTCATGTAGTATTCTCATTTTTTTCTTCTACCAAAATTATGCAGCACTGAATGAGCACAAATTTGCAATAAAGCAGCCAAGTGATAGTCACTCCATATTATCGAAGACCTGAAAAGCAACGATTGATCCTGACGCTTCAATGAGACCCATGGCCTTTCAAACAACTTTCTTATAAAACCATCGAAGTTAGACGAGTTCACTTGGCCACTTGACTTGAGAAATCCATGGATTTGAAGTATAAACCACTAACAAATTCCTCCTATAATTATGTAAGCCCCCTTATCTATGTCAATATCTCTCTCTCTCTCTGCCCCTCCAATAGACTCCATTCTGAAGCAATTTCCATGGCCTTCATGATTTCTGAATCCGGAGAATCCTTCTCAGAGCCTGATGATCACAATTTCTCTCAGGACAAAGGGAACCTGACCCAAGGCCCTGTCGTCAGCAGACAACTCCACTTAATATCATCAGCTCCTGCTTCCTCCAAGTCGATGGAGTACAGAAAAGTTATTCTTAAGCGCATTCGCCAACAGAGAAGCTTAAATAATACAAAAAGAAACGCTTTTCGATCTCTGACCACCTCTTCTGAGAATGAAGATGGTAGTGTGCAGAAGTGGTTGGACCTCCAGGACTCTTTCTTCTCTCCCTGAAGCGTTTGTTTTGCATGGTTACTTCCAATGTTTCCATCAAGAACTTGACAAATTATAGCTAGCTAATAGAATCTAGAGATGAACGAATTTATTGAAGAAAGAGAAGCCTTATATAAGACCTTATCGATCATATATCCATCAAGATTGTTGCTTGTTATATCCCTCCCATGTTTATCCAATTTCCAACTGAATAAAGAACATGTCCAATATTCTTTACCAGATAATGTTGTTTATTGGCATATCCGTTAGCAATAATATTGTTCAATCATTTAGTTGTCCGAGATAATGTTTGGTATTTGAGTTTTAGTACCACCAGCTTTCTTACATGGGGAATGTCAAGAAGGTCTCTACTCGTATATCAAACACTCCTTGAAGTTTGATTCGATAAAGATTCATCATTTATATTTCCTTTTTAAGCTTTTATTATCTTTGTTCCACATGTTCTTTGTCTTTTAACCATCCGAATCAGCCAATCTGGAACATTTATGATCTTGTGTAGTTCACGTAACACTTCTGTTAAACTTGTACCACTTGTTGGAAAAAAACAGAGAAAGAAAGATAACGGAAGCCAAACTTTTACTGATCTTCATTAAATTCAAAACAATGACAGCTTCGCTTAATTAAACATAGAAATAAACTAGCCTTCTTGGCTCTAATACCAAATATGTTGGGACCCGATCCGGGAATTAGATCCCAACCGAAAAACGAAAAAAAAAACGGATTGCTTAACGGAGTTGAAGCGGAACGAAACGGAAAACAAAGTGGAAAATCGCAAATCGGAGAACACATCGAAACGAATCGGAAAACGAATGTCTGACATCTTGTAACAAATATCTTAGAAAAATATATCGAGATGAGTTGGATAACCTTAGACTAACTCGGTCTAAAAATCCGGTATAAATTCTTTTTTTCCTCTTATTCATTTCTTTTCTCTTTACTCAATCTCATTCAAATCATAACCAATCCATACATTTCTATTCTTTTTCACCTTATTCATCTTAATCATTTCTTATACATTCATATAAATCCTCAAACTTATTTCTTTAAACCCATTTTTATCGATTTTACCAAAATTTCGGCAGCATAACGGCTGTATTTTGACAGCCCAAAAATTTAAAACAAAGCAAACGCACTTCTAATATCATAATCCAACATTTGTGGTATCAGAGCAAGAGTTAGATTCTGGAATCAAGCGGTGTCCAACATTTGTAGTATCAGAACATAAAGTTGGGCTCCGGAATTACAAGTGGGATCCAACATTTGTGGTATCAAAGCAAGAGTTGGGTTCCGGAAACAAGCTGGATCCAACAAAACCCTTGTTGCAAATTGTAATAATTAGAAAGTTAAGGATCTTTATTGTTCTTTTTATTTGATGTTTTAATGTAATTATTATTTATTTTATAATAAAATTGTAATATTTCAAATACTTTGTATTGTTCTTAATTGTATACTTGTATGACGATAATTGTTTTTTTTCATATTAATTGTGGCTATTATTTATATGTAAAATATCTGAAAATTATTGTTATTTCATATTAATTGTGATTATTGTTTATTATTATGATTTTTGGAAACAAGGTTGATGTAAACTTATAAACTATACAATACAACTGTTTAATATAATAATGGACTATTTTGTAATTTCTAAAACATTAAAAAATTACTTGTACCAGTACTAGTACAGTAATACTGTACCAAAATCCAATTCGATATTAAGTTCGGTACGATAATCGCGATATTGTTTCTAATATTTTTTGTTCATCGATGGTACGATCAAAACGTAATCTATTTGTCTCCGAGGAATTCAATGCCATTTATCTTCATATATAGATATGCTTTCAGTATTATCATTGAGCATTTGCAAATCACCAACATGGGATTTTTTATCATAAGTTTACCCGTGTATACAATTATAAAGCAAAAATAACATGGAGAAATTAGTTCTGTCGGTGGGTTTTACAAGCAACGAATCATTCACGGTAAATATCCTTTGTGAAAGTCACAAAGAGTTACTTTCCACCAACAACAAGCCTTTTCCTGTAAATATCCTTCACAGTAGAAGTACGAATGGAGTTTTTGAACGTTCAAAATTAAGTGCAATAATAAACGTCCGATGCATGGACAGGATCGAAGAAAGGAGACGACAAGAGGCTGTGCAGTCATCGTGATAAACACAGGCACGAGGTCCATGAGTGTTGTCAGATTGATTGGTAGCAGACGGGAAAGTCGCTCTCCAAGGTTTGTTTGTTTGTGCCTGCAGGCAGTCCTGAAACACCCGCAAGTGAATGAAAGTGAAAACTCGCCCCAAATTAGTGGGACGTCGCGTTAACTTTTTTACGTCTTGGAACAATGCTTTATTGTGAATACTGAACAACTGTTTCCTCCCAGGCTATGTAGCACGGGCACGGCAAAATGAAGTTGTGTCCGCGTGTTAGATATCTGTTTGTGTCGGACACCCACTAACACACGATGGACACAACTCTGATACGTCTAAAGATTGCTCAGCTATTACTTAATGAAATATATGCTCCATGTTTTTTTAAAGGGGCTTATAAAGTATTAAATATGTATGAATTATCAAGATGTTGAAAGTCTTGAAATACATCAATCAATATATATCATATTATAAATTCTAAATTTTTTTCTTAATTTTAAATTTTATAATATATATATAAGTCTTGTCCAGGTCCACCAAATTTTAGAAATTGGTGTATCCCCATGTCCGTACCCGTGTCTATGTCTGTGCTTCTTAGCTCCCAAAACACGTACAAATAATTGGACACGGCTCAACACCTAATTTTATTTTTTTGGACTTTTAGGATCACATAAATTATATGATCAACTTGAACCAACTGGTTCCTTAAATCTTAATATAGAGATTATTTTATAAATTTAAAAAATTACTTGTACCAGTACTAGTACAGTAATACTGTACCAAAATCCAATTCGATATTAAGTCCGGTACGATAATCGCGACATTATTTCTAATATTTTTTGTTCATAGATGGTACGATCAAAACGTAATCTATTTGTCTTCGAGGAATTCAATGCCATTTATCTTCATATATAGATATGCTTTCAGTATTATCATTGAGCATTTGCAAAACACCAACATGGGATTTTTTATCATAAGTTTACCCGTGTATACAATTATAAAGCAAAAATAACATGGAGAAATTAGTT
>JANZLX010000211.1:24377210-24393183 GCA_025531955.1 Erythroxylum orinocense | reverse complement strand
TATACATTCATATTAAATAAGCTTATCTTAAAAAAAAAGAGGCGGGTAAACGGATACCCGATTGGGGTCAAATCCCAACAGGTACAGGTATAGGAGTGTCAAAAAAATCTCCGACGAAGATGGGGACGGGTATGGGAGTGGGGACAAGTTCATGGGGCAGATACGGGGATGGCATACCCGCCCCGTTGCCATCCCTACATGTGCATCAAGAAACAATGTCAACACTCAACTGTCAGGCTTTTACCACTCATACATTTTCCTAGTCTCTTCAGATGCTTAAGAACTTGTTGAACTGATGACATTTATGATGATCTTCATCGCGTTTCAATTCAACCAACTTTCGTAATTTCTCGGTTTTTTCCATGTTAAAATTAAGTTTTCCTAGAAGTTGTGTCAAGGTAATAGAGGTGATTTATATCTTTTTCCTTCAAATTCTAAAATTTTGAGGAATTTCTTAAAAATGTACTGAAAACATTCAAGTTAAAATGTTAGACTACATATAATATTATTAGTATGATATTATTCAATCCTAATAACATGCAGGTTCATTCATCCACTTCCCTGAAATGGAAAGGTAGCCAACTCCACTAAAATTCTGAAACCAGCACCATTAACGTGCGGGGACAGGTTAGCTTACTGGTGATGAAGTTAGGTGACCTTCCATGCTAGAAATACTGCGAGAGTTTAAACAGGATTGTCCTCAAAAGCTGCACATGTACAACTCAGATATGATTATCCTGATGCAAATCATACATAAACGAATAGAGATCCAATTACTACGCCAATGATGACAACACTCATGCAAAAATTTCTCGGAGAAGAAGTCAAAGATTGTGACATGGAAAGGAGCTTATCTCATTGACCTTTAATATAAAAATCGCCTGTCAATTTCGGGGGCTAGATCGATCACCGCCCTCCCTTCGATACAATACAACCCATCAGTCAAAATTTGCTGCGTGTAGAACTTGTATCTCGTTTACTAGACCCAATTGATCGCTGAGACTATTCAATCACCTGAAAGTAACTTGATGCTAAACCGTTCGAATAGTGAAATGAACTGAGGGACTTGTCAACTAGCTTCACATATATGCACCTAATAGGCATGTCTTCTCAAACAGCAGAAAATGTATTTTTCATTACAAATTATAGGATAACTTAAAATTTAAATAATATATTTGATTGAACAATAATAAATTTTTATGACAAAACGAAAATATATCATTATATTAAAATATAATTTTTTCACATGACAATTAAATAAATATGAAAAGTCGTCTTGAAATAAATCTTGATATCATGATTTGACTTATTTATGATAACATATCGTTTTATCCTTATTCTCAACTCAGTTTCAACTTCATAATCAATATATTCTTAAAGTCTAATGTATGTGGTATACAATGACCTAATTAATTGTAAAGATTATCCTTTTTCTTTCTAAATTCAGATGGGATTGAATTGGTTTCAAGTAAGTAGGAGCCTTGCAAATTATGGTGGTATTGCAACAGCTGCGAAAAATATTTATAAATTGATTAGCTCTTTATCCTTTATGTTTAAACAATAATAACAAAAATATCCAATATAAATTTCGCTGACATATAAAATTTTAAAAAGTTCAATAATACGCAATCTTATCCTAACTAATAGAGAGATTTAATTGTAGAGAAACCAAGATAATAGGCCAGGTCTTTAGCTCATGAACTTGAATCATATGATGGGTCTTTTGATCATAAGTGTAATTGGGTTTATTGCTATCTTCATTGGCAAGTAAATGCTAATTTTACTGATTCTTAGCAATGAGATTATGTTGTTTATATGGGAAGGAGCAGATAACATTTCTTAGATCAGATTGAGATAGGAAATAGATAGTATACATCTTTAATAAAAATCAGGAATTTACATATTAAATATAAAGAGTATCCATCAACTAAAATTGACAACTCTAACTGTAACATCACGATTGTTATTATTGTTATTACCACTCACTAGCAATCAAAATTAGATTCTTTCTCCACAACCTTAGAGTGAACCTAATACAATACACAAGATTCACTAACGTTCATAAAAGTCAACAACCTGACATCGCCAACCTCGAGTCAACCTGAGGGCATTGTCGTCCTAAAACCCAACATTCAGATTCCAACTCAAAACGCGGAGGATCCACGCAGGCATGTAGTGTATATAGATTCTATTCCATCCACCGCAATATCCATTATACGGATCAGATCCTATAGTCTATTTTTTGTGGACTTATTTTGTGCAATTTTATCTGACCCATTTATTTATATAGGTCTCACATAAATAAATAGGTTAGATGAATTGACACAAAATTGATCCACAAAAAGTGGATCAGAGGATCAGACAATCAATTATACTGCGACCTAAAAATAGTTAGTGTATAATTTTTTTATTTATATATTTTAGTAGGAGGAAAGAGGTCAATTTTTTTTCTTAAAATTAATTAAAAAACTCATTTACTCAAAACAGTCTCTTCTTAGATTCCTATTATTATTAGTGCTATTTTATTTTTATTTCTACTATTATTTTTATATATTAGTTATTTTATTTTTACCCATTATGTTTATTTTTATTAATTTATTTTATTTGTTGGTTTTTGGGTTATTTTTATTCTAATTTTACTTTTATTCCTCATTTATTTATTTATTTTCTTATTATTATTTTTTTATTTTCATTCATTCATACGGTCATTTGGAAGCAGTCTCTCTACTAGTTAGAAATAAAGTTGCGTACTACTAAACTTCTCCAGATTTTGTTTCTCAACGAAACTTCTAATAAGTGTCTTATATTTAAAAACTATACACATCTTTGAAAAATAGATTAGATTACACATCTTGATGCTAATCTTCGAAGATATATTGAAACATAGTATTTTTACAGGAGAAAACAATAAAAATCTCTAATTAAAATATTTGTATTTGAACAAGTTTATATTTTAAGATAGCTTCAATATCAGAAATTTGTCCAAATTTTTTATATTTTTACGGTTGTTGGTGACTGACTTTAAAGTTTAGGGCTATTTTTCCAATTTAGACACCCCACCCAAACTTTTTCTACAAAAGGGAATAGGATTGATTGGAAATTGCTAGCCAAAATGGCCAACCACATTGGACTGGTCACCACTTAATTTACAGTTTTTTTTTTCATTTAAACCACTTCAATCTCATATATAAAAAATCCATGCCGTTTTGGTGGTGCAATCTGCAATGAGGATTATTGGGTAGGAGGACCTGCCTAATAAACTAAAATTTCACATTACAATATTTGAATCTGAAATTTAAAAAGATGACCAGTTATTTTTTGACACTTGTAATTGAATTATAGGAGATAAGATTTAGTAAGAACAAATAAATTATTATTGTCAAGTGACATTATTTTCCTTAAATTTGGATGCAATAAAATGGAAATTACCATACACTTGAATTATTTAAAAATAAAAATAAAAATCCAAACACTCAGGGCAACAGGAGGGAATATAGAGTAGGAAACAAGGCGGTGGCCTACCTTTCCCACATTCATCAAATCCTACATCCAACAACAAAAGGTTGGTTAGATGGTGTCCACACACAATTAACTTTACAAAAACTATTCTTTATGCCTTTCAAAGTCAAAGTTTTTGTCATTGAGTACCCACCATACTATTCCAGCCTCTTTCCTTGAACAAGTTTCCATCTTTGGGGCTAATTTGATGCCTCCATGGCTCTTATTGGTCTCATATTAAAGGGTATATGGTTCGCCGAACATGCGTTTAATACTTTTGAGTTACATTTCCTTAGTGGAATAAAAGAAGAAGAAAATTAAAACAAAAAGAAAATGAAAGTTGAAAGGTGTCTTTATGGCAGAAATTTTGCTGCTTTAAGGCCTTTTTCAATGTTTTATACATGATAAGGACCTAGATTCAGAAAAGCTGGCGTTTTCTTGGGTTAATTTAGTCTGTGAAGTGGAGAACATTGGTGGGTTTGATTTTTCTTTTCATTTAAGACTCTTATTTTGATCCTCGCAGTTTGATCAGTGTCAGGTTTTGAATTGGAAATCGTACAGCAATTACAACCATTGACGGAGTTGAGAGGAAAGGTAAGCTCAGTTCATAAATGTCTTCACCAAACCATAACTAAACATTCCTTGAGAGCTTGGTATTGAGGTTTTTAAGCATTAATTGATTTAGATGGCCTCCCAACGGCACAAAAGTTCTGGCTTTTGGTTTTTCTATCAATTTTCTCATTACTTTTTTCTCTCTCACTTCTTCTCTAATCTGCAGAAAGCAACAGGATTGATCTTTTGATGAGCTTGTTGCATGACCAAGCTCTTTTGAGTGGATTGGTTCTCTTTCTGCAGCAGCGAGAGTGGTGATGGTTAAGCTGTCTCCTGAGATTGTCCAAAATGATTGTACAACGAGCCAGTTTGTATCTTTGTATGGTTATACTCTACATGGTCGCATCAACTAGAGCTCAGAGCTCAACCAACTGCCCAAGGACCTGTAACACAAGCAAACTAATCAAGCGAGTGCCTTATCCATTTGGGTTCGCTGGTGATTGCTCGATCCCTTTGAGCTGCACAGATACAGGGATCGAAATCGGAGGATTTCAAGTACAGAATATAACTTCCAGTGGCGTTTTGATCGACTTCCCTGCACAATGCTACCGCCCAGTTGAATCAATAAAGCCTTTGTTTGGTCAAACCATCGCTATCGCTTCGAAAAATAGTTTGCTACTTCAGAACTGCTCCAAGCCTCCTGAAGGGTGTTTAATACCCAGAAATTCGTTTGGTTCGCTGTTAAATACAAGCACTTGTAACTCAAAAAGCGACAACATTAGCTGCTTTTCCCAAGGGGATTTCGATATCTTGAATTACGAGAATTTGAGAAGGACAGAGTGCAAATTCGTATTCTCGTCGCTTGCTGTCGGGTCGGATAGTCCTGTGATTTCGATACAGCTGCAAAGAGCTGTTTTGGAATGGTGGCTTGAAGGTAACTGTTCTAGTGGACGTTGCCACAGAAACGGGGATTGCAAGGATGTGAATCTCGGTAACGGGAAGTCAGGGTTCAGGTGTTGGTGTAGAAAAGGTTTTGTTGGAGATGGCTTCCTCGCCGGAGAGGGTTGCCGGAGAGGTGAGTCAACTCAACCTTTTGTATCTACTATCTTTCAAACATCTTTTCTTTTTTATTATTTCCTCTATCAACTTGGTTGTCTAATTTTGAATTGGTGGGGGGTGGCTTTTGACTGGGGGAAAATGGCGTCAGTGAATCAGCCAATTAGAATGTAACGCGTCAAGGGTAGTAATTTCTGGTCGGTCCATGGTCGTAATCTTTGCTAAAGACGTGATCTTTAGGGGAAGGTTGGTTACAGTGCGTTCATCTAAAGGAAGAAGAATGGTTTGGTTTTTTTCTATGGGTGTTCTTGACTTTGACTGGGCAATGGTAGTACAGTGTGCTTGTTTGGTTCTTTTCATACTTTGCTAAGACCACTTTTGTAGGATTAATATAGGATTTGGTCATAACTAGGAAAGAAAGATTTGTCAGAACGAAGAGCTGGGTAGGATTAAAAGCTACCCTTGTTTTGTTTTAAGATCAAAGTAAAAGCTATTTGGGGAAGAAGAAGAAGAAGAAGACGAGGTACCCTAAAAGACTATCGACTAGGCTCAGCATGTGAAAATATTGGCAGAAAATAACTTAATAGTCTCCATAGGAAAGTGCACATGTTTCTATCTTCCGCTTGTTTTTCATCGTCAGTCATTAACAGAAACGTTGGACTGGTTTATTCAATATGATGTCATTTATTTGTTAAAGAGTTATAATTTCCAACCTTGTTCCTCTGATGAAGATGAATTGCTGATTCTTCCCTTTGGTTACTACTTTGGCAGTTTCTAACTGCAACGCTTCGAAATACATGTCTGGCCAATGCGGCGGAACTACAAGAGTTGGTGCTCTAATTGGAGGTAGATTTCTCCTTTTATCTTTTTCTTGTGTTAGGTCCATCTGTCTATGTACTGTGGTAATTTAATGCCTAGTTTACAAAGAATGTTAAACACTAAAACCTAAGTTGAATTCATTAGTTTTGGGGCCATTTTTGTTTGTAAATTTGTTGTTCAGGTTCCTCATCGATCAGTTATATGCCTGTTGGTTTAAGTGAAGGAGGCCAATATGTTTGTTTGAAGCAGCTCGCTTAAACTTTTTCTCCTTATCTGTATCTTAGTTCCTTTTGGAATATAAAACGAAGTCTTCATTATTTCATTTTCAGGGATTGTTGCTGGAGCTTTATTTATGGCTGGTCTGGCCTTTGTTTGTTACTGTCTCAGAAAGAGGTCAAACCCTTTGAGTAACCGACAGAGTGCAAAGCGTCTTCTAAGTGAAGCTGCTGGGAACTCGAGTATTCCATTTTTGACATACAAGGAAATTGAACGAGCGACAAATGGCTTTTCAGAGAAACAAAGGTTGGGAAATGGAGCTTATGGCACAGTTTATGCAGGAAAACTCCATAATGATGATTGGGTTGCCATAAAGAAGATCAGGCATAGAGATATGGAAAGCATCGATCAAGTTATGAATGAAATTAAGCTTCTTTCTTCTGTCAGTCATCCTAACTTGGTCCGTCTCTTGGGGTGTTGCATAGAAGAGGGTGAACCGATCCTTGTATACGAGTTTATGCCAAATGGAACTCTTTGTCAGCATTTACAAAGAGAGAGGGGCCAAGGACTTCCTTGGACGATAAGACTCACCATTGCTGCTGAAACAGCGAATGCTATTGCTTATCTCCATTCCGTTATCAATCCACCTATTTACCACAGAGACATCAAATCAAGCAACATTCTCTTGGATTACGACTACAGGTCCAAGGTAGCTGATTTTGGTCTTTCAAGGTTTGGCTTGATTGAGTCATCCCACATCTCTACAGCCCCACAGGGAACTCCAGGTTATCTTGATCCTCAATACCATCAGTGCTTCCATCTGTCTGACAAGAGTGATGTTTACAGTTTCGGGGTTGTTCTTGTTGAGATAATAACTGCACTGAAAGTGGTGGACTTTTCTCGTCCTCACAGTGAGGTGAATTTGGCTGCACTTGCAGTAGATAGGATTAAAAGAGGTTTTATGGATGAGATAATTGATCCCCAGCTTGAGCCACACAGGGATGCTTGGACATTGTCATCTATTCATAGTGTTGCAGAACTTGCGTTTAGATGCCTTGCTTTCCATCGGGATATGAGGCCCACGATGATGGAAGTGGCAGAAGAGCTAGAACACATTAGGCTAAGTTCATGGGTGCCAGATATGTGCATGGCCTCACCGATTGCTTCATCTTGTTCATCGTCAGACGATGAGAACGAGAAGTCAGTAAGCGT
Source organism: Erythroxylum orinocense (assembly GCA_025531955.1). Lineage (NCBI taxonomy): Eukaryota > Viridiplantae > Streptophyta > Magnoliopsida > Malpighiales > Erythroxylaceae > Erythroxylum > Erythroxylum orinocense. The sequence goes on along the minus strand of JANZLX010000211.1, from coordinate 24,385,830 downwards.
TGCCTCAAGTAAGAAGGAAGGGGTAAGCAGCCGGACAGTTCTTGTTCCTCCTAGATTACCTGATTGTTTGACTTCATTGGAGGAGATTAAGGATAGCTCCCCAGTTTCTGTGCAGGATCCATGGTTAAGTGAACAGAGCTCGCCTTCAACAAACAGCTTATTGGGTAATGTAGTTCACTGACAATGTAATAGTCAAGGTTGCAGGGGACTTTGTTTTCCCTTTCTGTGAATAGTAGGTTACTTATACATGTCTTACAGATTTATATATGATTATGTGCCAGCTTACTTCCTCCTTAAAATTTTTTGTTTATGATATGTTGACAGCAGACAATGCTCAAGCAAACAGATTTTATAACTTAATGGCTTTCCGTATTACTGATTCAATTTTCATAAAAAAATGCTAGGCTATTAATTGCTCGTGGTCTTATAATTCATTAGGAAGTAACAGTTAATCGACTTCCACTAAATCTATATAAGGAATTTCATAATCGAGAGTTTGAGATCTTTCGTCTAATTTTATTACGTCCAACCTTGTTTAATGCTCAAAATGACATTATTTCAACTATTAATCTGATCAAGGTTGGACAAAGTTGAATATGATAAAATTAGACAGAGGATTCAAGATGCAAAATGTGAGAATAGGCTCTGATTCTTCAACAATTCATAAGTAAAAGCACAAGAAGAATGAAGAACCAAATCAGATGAAGTGCTAAATGTCGAAGAAGGAGGCTAGGAGAAGCTCTCGGTTCTTTCTCACTTTCAGAAACTAAACAAATGACTTAGACAAAAGACAAAGGCTTAAGACATGTCCACGTGGTATACAAAGCAATAGCACTTATGAAGACACATTCAAAACGCAGCAGCTATAACTCAGTATGCAGTTCAAAGGCTGAAACATAAGTGGGCACGTGACATGCACATGCAACTGGTCTAAATGCATTAAGTCTACTCCGAAATTCTCCTCCAACAATATAAAAGGGAAAACACAAGCATCAAACAAGGCATACAGCACATACACAGAAATACAATCTTACTTTTTTCATTGTATTCACTAGCCCAGAGAGTTGAAAGAAAGTGAGAAATAGATCAGAGATTGCTAGAGTACACCTGAGGGTACTAGGAGAGTTTCTTGGAGAGGCTCTTTGCAAGTGTAAAAATACACTCTTCTTTGTATTGGTTCTCTTCTTCTGTACTTCTTCTGCTTAGTGAAAAATCCACCACTAACAAGTGGGAACCTTGGATGTAGATAGTCAAGAACTATCGAACCAAGTAAAATCTGGTGCCTTTACTTTTCTGCATTTTTCATTCCTGCAAAATATCAAGTGTTTATCAGTTTTTTGTTTGAGAAAAGATAACAGAGCAGTAGCTTTAACCCAACATAGAATCATTCTGATCAGTTGTGGGTCACAAGCCAGAATTCTCTGTCCTTACATGAATCTCAGTCATTTATCTATCTAAGTCTTACGTAAATCTCGCGTAAATGAATGACTGAAATTCTTAATACAAGATAAGGAAAAGATAAAATAGACAGAAGATCATCGGAGGTTGTAGATACAATTTTGTTTAGCTCTAAAGCTGGGAGTGATTTAATGAAGCTTTCTGGGGAATACCATATATGTACGGATAGTTTCGAGTAATTGCTCTGTGGCTGGTAAAACTTGTTCCATGTTGCCTTCAGATGGATAGAGAAGAAAAGAGTTATCAATTTTCAAGATAGTAACTTTAATAAATTTGTTCAGACAACATTTAAGAAGTTTTCTTTTCTCCTTACCGCTCTTTTCCTTTCATATTTTCTTTAAAATATAGTTCCTCCTATTTAAAATAAAAATCGTTTTAAAGGGATTTTAATTATTCAAAATAAGTGTCGTTCGTGACTTTTCATACATGTTTATGATTTTACTTCCAAAATTACCCTTTAATTTCTCTCACATCTTAATTACATAAATTACACAGATTATATTTTTAAGGCAATTCAACATGTAATTAATAAGAGTATATCAAACATTTCATTAACTTTCTTAATAAGTGTTTATCTCTCTAAAACGACTTTTATTTTAGACAAAAGGGAGTATTATTTTATTCATATGTTTTTTATATTTACTCTTCTTTAATCTAATTTTGATTTATGGATTTCTATATTTTTATGAATTCTACTTTTGTCACAACTTATTATCTTTCTTTAATTTAGACCAAGTTTTACTTTTTAATTTAGAGAAAACCCTCTTGTATAATGTTTAGAAAATAGATTTGAAATGACGGATTAGAATGACAAATTGATAAATTTTTTATTGCACCAAATTTAGTTAAACTATAAATAAAAAGCATAAAAGAGTACGCCAAGTCCCATAAATAATAATTTATTAAACACATTTATATATTTATTCTTAATCATATGCAATATACTAATAAAAAATTTAAGAATTATTTATTTATCAAAAAAATATACTAATAAACAATTGTCTTAAACGAATAATCGTATTAAAATAAAAATATAACTGATAAATTTAAGAATTATTTTTAGATTTTAGATTATTAAAGATAAAAATATATTTAATTGGAATTTATAATTAAGACAAATTAAAGATATAAACATATATAATTTTACAAACTAATTTTTATTAATTAAATATTTAATATTAAATTAAATTATTTATAATTCCTATTAATAATTAATATATTAAATAATTAAAAATATATTTAGTATATAGTAAATCAAATTATGAAAGAAAACAAAAAACAAAATTCACTTTTTCTAGTTTTTATAAATTTTGAAAATTAGAAGAAACCAAAATCAAAAATAGAAACCAAAAACACAAACAAATATTTTATTTTTACTAAATTTAAAAATATAAATATAAAATATAAAACATAAATAGAAACAAGCAGACCCTTAACTTTTTGAAATCGTTCTTAAGGTATTCTTCAAGGAGAGCATAAGTCTAAGTTCTTTTCTCCAAATCATTGTGTTCTTGATCATATCAAAAACATATTTCATGCTGAAATCTCTACATTTTAAGAATTTTAATAGGATCACTTCGCTTTTCTTATCGATAAGTAATGAGATATTCTAGATGGAAACTTCCTCAGGTAGCAGCAAAAGATCGACGAAAACAACTTCCTCTTCCTTAGATTCTTTTGATGACCACTCCTCTGTAGCTACCAAAGCTAATGACACGGTTAATATTGTCTCCTCATTGACCTCAACTGTCTTGGCTTTGTCTTTGTTCACTTACATTACCATCTCCACCACTTCCTAAGCCACCACAACTGTAGTAAGAATTTAAAATTGCAAATAACTTAATATGATCAAAACATACTTGTATCACTGATCAATTAAACAATAATCACTTATGAAATTTTATTTTGATCGATAAGATAAGAGACTTACATAATTCCTTCTATTCTTTTTCTCTTATTCAAAATTTTTCTTCTTATCTAATATTTATCTTTTTGGTAAATCATATCTTGTATATGATTTTCCTATTAGTTGTGCTTATTAACTTATTATATGTACTTATCTTGTTAGTTTTAGGAAATTATTTTGATCCCTTATTTTTAGGGATTGTGATTTGATTTGATTTATATGTATAGTTTCCTTTTACATAAAACTCTTCATCTATATATGTACATGATACAGTAAAATAAATATACAGAAAATTCTCCAAATCTCCTATGTCTATTATCTTTTCTTCATTGCTTTTCTTCATATCTATTATCTCCCACTCACATATAATAAAGTTAATTAATGAGTAGAAGGAATTCTACAAGTCTCTTATCTTATGGATCAAAATAAAATTTCACAAGTGATTATTGTTTGATTAATCAATGTAATTACCCAAAAAGAAAATGATCATGTAGTTCTCATACTTGTCTAATATCTCATGTGACTAGCATACTGCGAAAGCATATTGTTATACATTTGTTAAGAATATATGACTTATAAAATAGTGAATCGATCTTTAAATAGATTTAGTATGATATATCCCAAATCATTTATTACATCAATCATAATCTTATTCTTATTATATACATATTTTGTATTTGTACAGCCTTCAATATAAAAGGTTGGCCCTCGTGAATACATTTTGGTGCAAACTCGAATTTTTAATGATCTTTCTTACTTCTCAATCATTTGAATTAAATTAACTCGCTTTTCTAAAATGTCCTATTATATCGAATTATTGATGATTTTCTAGTAACATTCTAATATATGAAACATTAATTCAATTCTTTTGAATTCGAACCTGACTAAAAAAAAGTATTTTTATTTGGTGTTCACATGGCCTCAAAAGATCCTCATAAAATATAAGTTAAGAATATAACTTATATTATTCTTATTAATTGAAAATAAACATATGGTATGTTTCATATGTTATATTATTGACTCTATTTTATTAAAGTGTATGTTTTTTCCTTAAATATTGTACATATGATAGTTTAGGAATACCTAATGCCTAACTTGAGTTCACTTGTTTATTTATTCTATTCACCTTTCACAACTTACATTTGGCATATTAAGGTAGATTAGGAAAATATATCATTTCTTTAAGTTATATTATTCCTAGTAGCCCCTTACACCTTTAGATATACTTCACATCAACGTTAGTGTTTAAAGCCTCGACCCTCAAGCTCTTTTTTTTATCACCTATATAGGAAGGAATTTCTTATATGTCTAACATACTTTTTATATCTAAAATTGAATGTTCAATACTAATTTTAACATTCATTCTAGAACTAAAAACTCAACTCAAAATCAAGCAATCTCATTTTTTAGAAATAAAATTTTATTTAGAATCCATTTTAGAAAATGTTTAATTCTCTGTTAAATATATATTGCATCAATTATTTGATGACAAACAAACTATAATAACTGTTAACAAGTATTATGAATAGTTACGAGACATATCAATTTCTCTTTGTGTTACTATGTCTTTGACATAGTTACTTAATATCTATGTGTTTTTAATATTGATATTTGAGCTCTCTAGTATTATATTTCAATGTACTTGTTCATACACAACATAGTGTGCATGAGACTACTGATTGCTTCAAAATAAGGAATCACCTTTATCTCTCATTCTTCTTGTAGCATTCATAGATATTACATATTGCTTAGGTGCTCAACTTTAGCAATTGACATCATAAAATATTTACAATCTTGCATAAAAACTTATTCAAGTATTTGGTATATATATATATAGCTTATAACAATAATAAAGCTCTTCTTAAATGATACTTAGTGATCTTAACCACAAAGGTATATTCAACTTTAGCCATATTTGTCATTTTAATCATAGTTGATAGCCAGTTTTTCCACTTAACAAACTAATTATTGTCACTAGTTAGTAATAATATCATCTACATGAAATGATAAAATTATATATTTATTATTGGATCTTTTAATATATACTTAGTGGTGTTTGTCAATCATACAAAATGATTACAATATAAAATTAAATATACCACTTATTTTGAGACTGCATTAGACTATATATTGACTTTAGCAAATATGAGCATGTATTGTTATTGGCCCCTATGAATGAAATCTAGTAGTTATATTATATAGATTTCTACATCTAGTTCTCTATTTAAGAATAAATTCTTCACACCAATTTGATGTATATTAAGATCCATTCCAACCACCCAAGCTAGAATTAGTCAGACTAATGTAAACCTTATAACAAATGAGAATCTCTTCTCATTGAAGTAAATCACACGTTAGTATAGGCTTTATATTCGATATACAAAACGCACAAGAAGGAGGGGTTGAATTGTGTATCCGTTTCTTGAATACAATCTCCTTTTCAAAACTTTTTTAAAAAAACGTGCTTTTTCAGAACTATTGAATAACAGTATTACAAAATATTGCAATTTGCTTCTAAGTACTTGTATGAAACAATAAAAAATTAAAAGTTGAGAGTAAGAATCGACACAATAGATTTATACTGGTTCATCCCAAACAGTGGGCTACGTCCAGTCCTCAGAATCCTTTTTGAGATTTCACTATACTTCTCAAAAATATAAGTATTCTTTTCACTGAGCCTCTTTAGGTCTCTTACAGCAAGTATTCTTTTCTCACTTAGCCTCTTTAGGCTATTAGTTTTCCTTCTTTCTACTGAAAGATGTTTCAAGCTTTATTACAGACAATAATAGCTCTAGAGTTTAGCAAAATAATGTTTCTAACTTTAGAATCTCTATCTCTTTTGAAATTCACTAACTTCTGCAGTCTTGGACCCTGACTCGTATTTATAGCCTTCGTCTTCAACCGTTTCATGGTAACTGCTTTTTTCTTCTTGTTTCTTGATCTTTGAAGAAACAATTATTCAGTTAAGTTCTGTAACTAACTCAAACTGATTAATCATCCGATGTGGTATCGAGTCTTCGTCTTAGATTCTTTCATCTCATTTCGACTTCCGCCTTATTTTTTTATCGTCTCTTTTTTGCTTTTCCTCACTTCGTCTTACTTACTTCTATTATTATTATTTGATCTTCATCAAAACTATTAATCGTAAAGTCTTTTTGACTTAACAATCCCCCCCCCTCTTTTTGATAATAACAAATAATCAAGATTGTTAGAAAGAAAGTCATATTAATAAGACGGTATACACTATACACTTGAAAAATTTTCTGCACTATCTTCTTCTTCTGTTCTTCTCTTCTCTTCTATTCTTTTATTCTTTTTCTTTTCTCCCCCTATCTTTGTCATTTCTTTCTCCTTTTCTCCTTTCTCCCCTTATTGGTTATTGATAAAAAAGATCATGATTTCAGATGTTTCATAACTTCAGAAAACATTTCTCTCAGTTTAGTGCGGAGTAACTTAAGGTCTTGTTGAATGTACTCTACTTCCTTATGTAAGTCACCCACAGAAGCACGCAGATCATCAACTTATCTTCAATGTCTTCATCATGCTTCTACTGTACTACTTCAAGACCGATTGTAGTAGTATATGCATCTGAAGATATGACATCTAGTCCAATAATTGTAAAGGTAGGAGGTTAGACAGATAGGTTCAATTTTGGGAGATCAAGATCATCAAGGCTAGGTAGTCGCGGGACTTGTCTTCCAAATAGGTGTAGGACATCTCCAATTAAAGACACAGTACTCAAGGGTCTAATGTGCATAATTAGATGCACAAGAGTCTCTATGTTGTAGCTGAAATCTCCAATTCTAATAGATTTGTACTGCCCTTCTATAAGTCTTCCAACTACCTGAGAAAAGTCTTCAGTGGTTCGTCGACCACAATTGCTTCCTGATGCCTTTGAAATGTAGTGGGAAACATAGGTTCCTTTATGCTGAGCTACATAGCATGCCTCATCAATGTTTCTCACTTTAGCTTCGATCTATTCTTTTGTCAGATCACTTGTTATCCCTTCAAGGTACAGTTTCTTCTTCCCCTTTTCCTCATTGCGAACAATGTAAGGTATTGGTTTAATGTCAGGTACAATCTTGATTACAGTTCTTTTTATAACTGGTAAGATAGTGTACTTTTGTCTTGTCATTTGTGTAGGGTATAGTTTGGTTCTCTCATCCCTCATAACGATATACATCCCAATCTCTTCATCATTCAACAAATACATTGTACCACTATTTACTAAGATTGGTTGAAATTGTACTTTGACTAACCTTTTTGGGATTTCTCTAATAATTATAAAGTTGATACTCCTGATAGGTTGAACTTCTTCGATAATCTTGACTCTCAAAACATCTTTTCTCAAGGGTTGAGAAGGATTAACTTATGCTGGACTACATTCAATTGACTTCTTCTTCGGAATAGCAGTAAGAGTGCTCTTCTTCTCACTGATTTTGTGCTTCTTATTTTCTCCAACCAGTCTAGGAGTCGGTTGTTGAGGTTGGGGTTTCTTCTTTTTAAACTCCAAATTTCTCTTTATTTCAATCTCTTTAGCCAATTTTGATGAATCTTCCTGTAAGATTGAGACTAAAGACCTGGTTGCTTGAGGTGTTTTCTTCTCAAAGTCTCCACTATAAGTCAACTCTTTTCCTTTCTTTTTTTCTTGTTGACGCAGGGTTTGTACTTTAGGCGATCTTTTAGCTTGCTTTGGTATTTCCGAAAGGAGTGTTTCCTCCTTTCTCTTCAAGGTTACAAGAGTCTCTGGCTGTGGCTTCTGATTGACTTCTTTTTGAGAAATCTTCTTATTTTTACTTACATCATCTGATGATTTCTTCAATCCTTCATCTTATGTTCTTTCAGTGGATTGAGATTTTGATCTTCTTGTGGGAGTTCCCTTTTTAGCACGCTCCCCCTCAATCCTTGCTAACGTCTGAGAATTTGTTTCTTCTTTTTCCAGATTCTTCAAGCCCATTCTACCAATTGTTGCAGAATTGATGATACTTTTGATATTCAGCTTCATCCTGTTTCCTCTCTCCAGAAGGACTCTAGAATCTCTTAATATTCTTGTTAGCATCATCCCATAAGGTAGGACGGTCAAGTCTTTCTTTGACTTTACCATATAATGGAAGATAAGGAATGATAGATCTATAGGCTCTAAAGTTGTCACCAGATGCCTCGATCCTATTCTTGGTAGAACACAATGGAAAAGAAGTGAGTGTAGAACCCTAGCCTTTGGCACAAGACTTGAGGCCTTCTTCTCCTTTGGATCAT
>JANZLX010000211.1:24350456-24377110 GCA_025531955.1 Erythroxylum orinocense | reverse complement strand
GCATAGTTTTTCGATCAATCTTCGTTACCGGATGTCGGACATTCGTTTTCCGATTCGCTGCGATTTGTATTCCGATTCGCGATCCTTCCCTTTCCGTTATTCATATTCGTTTTTCACTTTCCGTCGGTTTTCCGGTTAGGATCCGATTCCTGAGATCGTGTCCCAACATAATCATTCTCTAAGAATGTGATTTTATGTAATGTAAATTAAATTATTTGCTTATTACCTTGTTCACCTTTAAACACATACTCTTTAGAATGCTCAAAATATCTTTTAAAGATACTCTTCTCACCTTTTGGATGTAAATTCTTATAATTATGAGAGGGACCATGAATATAGGTAACAAAAAAATTCTCAAGAAATTAGATACAGTAAATTGTGTCTCTTACCTATCCATATCTTGTGCTTTAAGACATCATTTAATATGCTCCCTATCAAGTACATATGTGTTCATCAATGACCCATCACTCAAATAAGTGATAAGCAAATTTACATGTGCCATTATAGACCTAACTATAAGAAGAGTTCTGTTTTTCCTCTTTGCACCCCATTTTATTAATGGATTCATGGAAGGTTATTGCTTATCTATTTAGCTTTTATCACATGGCCTGTTGAATTGATAACATAAGTCTTCTTATACCCAATCAATTCTTAAAGTCTTTATCTACTTTATATAATTGATTCTCAACTCAATTCATATTCTTTTTGTAAACAATATCATCCTTCAAACCTTAGTAAATTAAATAATATAATTATTCCAAGTATAGCCACTAATAGATGTAATGAAATAAGTACTTTAATGTCATGTTCTTGTATCCATTTATCCATAATATCTTAATGAATTAATTACAATAGTTTAGCAACTTTTTGTCCATGTTCAATGGTTTTTGTACCATTTTTTTAACTAGATAATATTCACAAGCAGATTATTTTACTTTACGTAGGTCTTTAAAAAGATATGCTTAACCAATCGGTTTGTTCGATTTCATCCAATATAACCAAGATAAAATCACATTCTTAGAGAATATTTTTCTAAAGTAAGAAAAGATAGTTCAAAACTTATTTCTATATAAGAGATTGGATTAAAATGATCTTGTAAGATAAAACCAATTGAATGATATTCATCCAAGTAGGCATAATTTAGGAGATGATGAATACAAACGCAATATGAATATAGAGAGATTCGTTTATAAAAATTTCATTATGTTGTTCATTCTCTAATTTTATTTGTTTAATAAACAACATCTAATACCATAAAATCATCCAACACAAAAACTAACCATTCGAGTACTCCAAATTATGTAAGAAAAAAAAGAGTAGGAGAGTCATATATATATATATATAGGAATGACATAATTTTTTCTGATTATACTAAATAAAAGTCTTGGATAAAGCTGAAATCTTTTACTTTTCTAGTTAGAAACCAAAGTTTTAAGGCTAACGTGGGATCTACTTTAGGGTTTACCAGTTTAGGTAAATATCTAATATGCTCACCCATTAGAGAAGTAATTTTTGGAGGAGAAACTATGCATTTTGGGATTTGTGTGCTCCTTGGTTTGTTTAATAAATAACATCTAATACCATAAAATCATCTAACATAAAATCATGAATATTATAATTCTAAGAAAATTATCCTTTCCACTACTGTGGAAATTAAAATCAAATCAAAGGCTAATTAAAACATGACATAACCAAGATTTGTTCTTTGTGGGAGACTCTTTTCCTTTCCCTTTTTAATTGGCTTTAGTCTTTCTTGGGATCTTAAGAATGAAGGAAAGTTTTCTTTCCACTTTCTACTTAGATTCACTATAATGCTTCCTCTTTTTATTTTTTAACTCCTTCTATGCATAACTTAGTCGTATATACCTTAGTATATGGCTCAAAAGTCTCAAAATGTTTATTATGTATTATATTGATATTCTTATTCTAAGTTAATTGCATTTCCATATGCTCCCAATTCAAAGGCCAAGAACATGTGACAACTTACACTAGCTACGTATAAGATAATATATGGCTAACATCCCTCAATTTACTGTGTTTGGTATTGGCTTCACATGCCTCAACATTGAATGCTCCTATCTCATATGTTCATTTATGATTTATTTATTAGTTATTACATATATGTGTGTATGTGTCAAGTAATCATAATATGGTCAATGGGGTGCTACTATAACATATTGCCACCATGAATCATATATCTGTGGCATGATCATACCTTTGAACTCTAACATAACATCATCATATATGACGTACAAGCCAAAGAGTTCTTCTTTTACATGAGTCATATGCCTCACAGTTTTTCTACGTTGACTCATTGTGTCTTTCTTGACATCATAATGATTTCATGTAATAAGATAAGAGTACGTTGCTCTTCCAATATATATTAGATTTTCGTACTTATAAATTTCTAATTTATCATCATTAAAGTCTTCACCTATAGTGAATCCTATAACATAATTCTCAGATATAGTAGTTATTTTCCTTAAACATATAGGTTTTTCAACATATTTAATATGTAATTGTTGTCATTTTAAGTTATTCTAATGCAATCCTCTAAATTGAAACTTTGATTGTTTTCTCAATTACCTATGGACTCAAAAGATTACTAAGTTTCCAATCATCATACATATAATAATTTATCAACAATTAATCATTCCATTTAGATTATTTGTTTACAAATATCTCAAGTATGATATGTATAATATATACATACAAAATAATAAAAAATGAAATATTAATGCAATTCAATAAACAAATATTGTTGACAAATTAAATGTTATAACAATGGTTGCTATAAATAACCCATGTTAAGTAAGTATCATTAAACATCAAAATAAAAAGTGACAAATACTTTTAAAGTAAAAATTATAAAATTTGATGAAACCTATAAGAAATTGAGTCAATCAACTCTTTAAATGAATGAGTAAAGTTTATATCAACTATTAGCTCTATAATGTCCATTAATAGGGCATTAAACTTAAGACCTCTAGACACTTCTCTTATCCTACACTCTTTTAAGAAGGTTTGCACTACCTAATTATGTGTGAAGATGATTTGATGGAGCATTTTACACCTTGGTCAATAAACCTCCGTGTTAGGGCATAGTACTTCACATTTGCTCAGGGGAGTGGTGAAGCCCTAATAACCAACAAAGATGAGACATTGTATCATGTTATTCACCAATATAACATTAAGTCTTTCCTAGGCACTATACGACATTGATTCGATTATGCCTTCATAATATTTACACGATTTCGTTATGTTGGAGTTTAAATTGAAATCAGAGTTCTCATTGCAATTCTTTTCCTGAAACAAATTCAAGGAAAATAACATTCAACATTTTTTAATAATAAGTTGAAATTCATATTAGATATATATTTATTTAAGACAATTAGATAAAATATGGATAAATAATTTAGGAATTAATAAAAGAGAATAAATGAAATAAACAAATCATTGATGAGAATTGTCTTCCAAACAAATCTTTAAACATTTATAAAAAGATTATATAACAGAGAACAAATCACAAAAAATGATTAAAAATATATCTACATCAATCTTATATAAGATGTAACATGTAGCCAAGTGGTGAATAGTTATGTCTTTAATATCACAAGTTAAAGGTTCAATTCTCTAAAGTAACAAAGTTTCTAATAGACCTTAATTCCAATAAGCTTATGGGTTTGGCACATACTTAGGCTATCTTTTTAACCCATATGGCTTAACTTAATTTTTTTTAATTTAGTAATTAGTAATTTTTAATTAAAAAATAATTGCTAATAAGTTTATTATAGGAATAAGCTAAACAAAGATTATTCCACACTTAGAATGAGTGAACGTACACTCCTCTTCTTTTTGCACTACGTGACCACTTTGGTGTTCGTCGGTGACAAACTCATCACCAATAACTCATCCACAGACGTGCCACCAATCACTACCAATTGTTACAGATAATGAGGAGTGACGAGTGCTCGTTGATAAGGAGCAACGGACAACTGGTCCTAATATGGACGCGGTTGTCCTCTGAAAAATATATACTAACAAACAAACTAAGACAAATGAAAAACAACTCGCTTAGTTGGGTTGATATGATGATCATACAATCAGATTGCTAGTCACTGATTATTCTTATGTTAAGTAGGATTACAAATGCACAACTTTCCTGTGATTTGGATATGATACATTTAATTTGGAGAAGATTTTAGCATCATAGGGCTATAGCTTAATTTATGACATAACCGAGAATTTTAACCTAATTAGTTTACTTTTACCAATTAATTATATATTTTATATTCAATTAAAATATTAAATGGTAAAAAATTAATTATAAGTTATAATCTTGTATTAATAAGTTAAATTATATTCGAACGGTCATAATATATGTCAATTTTGATATATAATTATATATTATTTAATATTTTTGTTTGGTCCTTGAAATTTTTAAAATTAATTTTAACTTAATTTACATTAATTTTGTCTCTTCAATTATTTTATATATGATTCGTTAAATTTCTATATGATTTGTTAAATTTCTAACATATTGACAATAATTACAAATTATAAATCTAATTTATAAGTAGATTCAAATAAGTTAAAACTTATAAAACCTTATTAGAATTATTTTATATTTTTTAATTTATTCATCTTTGACTTTCAACAAACTTTTTCAGTACCACACATCACCATTTCTACTCTTAATAGACCAAATGGAGTGATGTTTAAGAATATTTGTATGAGCCTATTTTGCCAGATTGAAGCAAAATCTGAACAGAACTTAGCTAAATGTTAAATCATTGCATCTTATTCCAAGCAAACAATTCCTTAAAACCAATCCCACCTTCCTCTCCCAGAAGAGTAACAATTTGCCAACTCACAAGACTTTTCCTACTAGCATCAATATCACTCCATGAGTAAGATATACAAATAGGTTGAATCTTGGCAATCATAAACTTAGGAATGAGAAAAACATAATACCAAAAGTTTTGGATTCCATAAAGCATATATATAATCAATTCCATTCTACCAGCATAAGATAAGGTACGAACACCCTAACTCCTAAATCTAGCTATCATTTTCTCAATTATTACAACATAATAAAAATTTTTAAGTCTATAAGAACTAAGAGGAATATCCAAGTGTCGAACAAGGAGTCTTCCCTCCTCAAATCCGAGCAGATTAAGAATCTGATTTTTCAAATCATCCGTAACTCCCCCAAAGAAAATTTTCCTTTTTGTCATATTTGCATGAAGTCTGGATTGGTCAGCCAATTAATCAAACAAAGCCTTCAGCCTAGTAACAAAATAAATATCAGCTTAACAAAAGACAAAAAGATCATTTGCAAAGCTTAAATGAGTTAGATTGATCCTGCACTTAGGATGATAATGAAATTCCCTATCACTCCCAAGTACCTTAAAAGTTCTCGACAAATATTCCATAACTAGCACAAAAAGATAAGGGGACATGGGGTCTCCTTCTTTCAAATGTCTAGCCTCAGGGAAATAGCCTTCAAGACTACCATTTACCAAAATAGAAAACTTAACAGTTCTAACACAACTCATAATCCACTGTGCAAATCTTTAGGGAAATCCAAAACTAATCAGCAAATCTTCAAAAAAGTCTCGACTAATCGAATCATAAGCTTTATGAATATCAATTTTGAAAGCACGCTGAAGAGAAATATTACCCTAACCATAATGTTTCAAAATATCTTGACTAACCAAAATATTATGCGCTATAGATCGGCCTAGAACAAAAGCCCCTTGAGCTAGATCAATCAAATCATGAATTACCTTCTTCAATTTTTCATTCAAAATTTTTGTGATTCCATTATACATGACAATACCGCACGAAATAGGTCAAAAATCCTTCATATAAGTTGAATTTTTAACTTTAGGAATTAAAGAAACAACATTACCATTTACCTGACTAAGAAGTTTTCCTGAATGGAAGAACTCTTTAACAACCAAGCAAATATCTTTCCCAATAATATCTCAACTCCTCATACAAAAATAAGCATTATAACCATCTAGTGCTTTATCATTATCAATACTGAAAAAAGCTTTCTAAAGGAACCTTATATACGTAAAGGAATGGATATTAAAGAAACTAACACACTTTATCTACTCTTTCTAGGAATTAGAACTTTTTTTTAATATTGATATAGGATGAATTTCGTTGAAGAAATTGGAGAAAAAAGTTTTACAGATTACCGAACTGAAATTGTTTTTAATTTTTAATTATTATTGTTAATTTCTCAACAAGCTCAAGTGACGGTTAGGTTCTTGTAGACGTGAAGAGGGAGTGTCTTTTTTTTTTTTGGTCCTATGAGTTGTTCTAGGAGGGTTTCAACTATGAGAAAGCATCTTTAAGCCATCTACACCCAGACTAATCCTTGTTCGCACCGGGTCAGTCCGTAAGGAGTAAAGTGTTGGCCAAACAGATTTCTCCATTCCCAATACTCAAATTCGAAATCTTTAATTAAGGGATGAGAGTGCTGACCCACTCACATTAATCATGTTTGGTTGAAGAGGAAGTTACAAAATTTTCCATTTCTAAGACTCGAATTCAAAATTTCTAATTAAGGGATGAGAGTGTCGAACCACTCACATTGATCATGTTTGGTTGAAGAGGAAGTGTCTTTGAAACCATGGGTGTGATGTAAAGGAGTCATTTATATAAAAGAAAGAAAGAGACAGGCACTTCTCATGATACTAAGTCATCATGTTTTCTTTTTCGGCTGAGAGTACAACAATGATTTTATCATTATGTTGTCTTATCCGAAGATTTGCCTTCTAACTTCTAAAGCATTCTTTAACATCGTTCAAGACGAAGGCACGAGCTTTAACTGCTTTTGTTTTGAGTGGCGTAAGTTTGTGACTTGGCGAATGTTTCCAAAGCTGACAACTAAGCACGCTTGTAAATTGGAAATCGGCAACATCGAGGCTCCTAGTTTTATTCCTTGTTATTGCAAAAAAAAGTGATGACTTCAAGAAAATTGTTCCATTTCGAATTGGCAATTGGGACATTGTTAGATAGAATCGAAGTAAAAGAACTGCTATAAATCTGACTCAAGCTGGTGCCATAGCAGAGAAACACAAAACAAATATCATCCCAGGTCGCATAACACAACCATGTGTTTTAAGGTTGATTGCAGCCAATGTGGGAAGTATTCGTGGGGTGGTTGTGGCAAGCACCTCAGCGCCGTCTATGCCAACATTGAGAAGGGCAAACATTGCATGTGCCGATCATGGCCTGGTGTTGTCATGCCCGTCGAGCCGATAACTACTGACCAACCACCACTGGAGGCTTCCTCAGCTTCAACCACAATTACAGGTATATCTGCAATGGGTTCTTAAATTATCCATAGAATTTCTTTAAACATTTGCGGTTCTTGATTTGATTATCTTGTTAGGTACATATTTTTGTCAGAGGTACTTCTTTATTGATTTCATTAGTTTGTAGATTGTTGTGTTACATGGGTTTGTTAGTGATGTATAGTTGTTAATGCAGTTGTTGTCGTCCTTTTCAGTTTCGCTTAATTGCTCCCAGGACAAAAAAGAAAGAAAGAATACGACATCCATAGAGATAGATTTGTCTTGTTTATTTGAATGTAAAAGAACAAAGTGGGATTTGATGAGTAAGGATGGCAATGAACAATTCTTACAAATTTTTAAAATTAAAAATATAAAATAATATTTTTTAATTAAATACTAAACGTCACGCCTACCGAGTTTTCATGAACCGCTTATTAAAAATATCTTAATCTTGATATATATAGGTTAGCGCCATCTTTATTGACGAGATTGTTTGCGTGCAGGCACCCAGAAGTCTTAAGACGGACAGTACCATCTATTCCTAACGGGAAATCTTGTCGGGCCTTCGTAAACTTGGAATAAACGCGGAACATATTTGATTAGCCATTTTGTGAATTTCCGTGGAGGTGGTGGGAACTATGTTCAATGTAAAGTTGACCTAAGTTGCCATCTTTATCATCATTTTCTTTCCTTTTTCCAATTCCCTCGTATCCTTCTTTCCCTTTTGTTTATTATAAATAAATAGCGAAGTATAGTCTGTTCTCTTGATATGGGTGGTCCTCATCTTGTGTTTTGGCATTCTTTTGGATGGTAATGTCATGGTTAATGCGAGTGGGGTGCTCTTAAAAGAAAAGAAAAACCAAAGAAATCTATAATGCAAAAGAAGAGTCTGAGCATGACGTCTGATCATATCTTTTTGGCTGTTTTGTTTCGGCTTTTGTGGTCCTCTTCACTGAGGCCCAGAAACAGCAAATACCCACGAACAAGAAACAAGGTGCTTGTGCCCCCACATGATATGAGCCAAGCAATGCTTCCCTTTCCCTTGGTTCATTTTGTCTCATGATTTGTCACTAGGCCATGTGAATATGCTGAAATCAAAGTAAGTTTTCCATCAGTCCCAAAACGTAATGATTTCCCCTGCTTTTCATATATCATTCAGGTTTCAGGAACAATATTTACAATCACTGCTTTTGACCACTAATCCTGTCTTTTGTCTGAAAACAAATGCAAGTAAATGGACTAATTTCATAATCATCACCTATGACTCATGGTCTATTTAAAATGTCTTGATTTCGATAATTTCAACTTAAATGAATATTATGATTAGTGATCTTTTTTTAATCTTTTTTATAAAATATGACTAGTGAGCTTTGTTATCTTATTTTGTGTTATGTTTGGCGATTTTTTTAAAATGTATATTTTGAAGTTTAAATGTGTAAGTTTACAATTAGATAAATAAATAATTAAATAATATGTTTAAAAATTATCTTATATATATAATATATAAAATAAAAATTTATATATTTATTGATCACCGGTTCAACCACGGTTAAATTTCAATTGAACCATTAACCCTTGAATCAGTTGCTTCTCCAATTCAATCACCGGTTCAAATTTTAAAACATTGCTATTATTCCAATTATGCTTGAAGTAAAGTGGTTAGCATGTCATATAGATTATTTAATAAAAAAGTAATTATCCATAAATTACTCGCTAATCAAAATTTACTTTTTCTTTCCCCTTCTCTCAGTTACCTGCCTATCTTGTCTGGCAGCTACGGTCGCATACCATTCTTGTCTCCTCATTAATAAGGGCATAAATGTTAGGCAAGAATGGCAGATAAGTTGGCATAAATGAAAGGAGGGACCGAAGCATTTGACTTCGGACCTAAATTTCAAGGAAAAGGTTCATCATGAATCAAAAAGTTATGGGTGTTTGCACAAATTCAAGCTTTCTTCCGTAAAACGTGAGGGAAACTAATGAAGAATCATGTTAGTGTTGCATCTTTTGGTATATATTTCTTCCAATTTATAATAAGTGTCATTTTAAATATATTTTAATTATTCAAAATAAGTGTCATTTTTTACTTTTTATGCATGTTTATAATTTTATTTTCAAAATTAACCTTTAATTTTTCTCTCATCTTAATTACACAGATCATAATTTCAAGACAATTTGTATGTAATTTCTCTCACATGCTAATTATTGCAAATTACCTTTTCAATACACTTCATGGGAGTATTAATAAGGGTATATTTATAATTTCATTAGTTTTCTTAATAAATGTGCGTTTTTTTAAAACGACACATATTATAAATCAGAGGGAGTACTATATTGTTCTCATCGCCATTTGTCTCGACATCATATATATATTATCTTTAACATAAAAGTAAGCAAACAGGTAATGGGTAATTAATGTTATAGATATCCAGCTAAGACGCATTTAAGTTTGAGGCCAAGTACATGAATCTAACATTTATTCTTTTCATAATCTTTATAAAGTTAAAACATAATAATAGGCTTCTTATTATGAACATGGAGAGGGCGATTGTTCAGCGTAGTTGTGAATTTACATTATTTTGAATCTACAATTAAATATTATTCTACTTTTCCTTGTGCCGATCACCAACTTTTCCCTGACAAAACTTTAAAATTATGCAAATTCTAGATTACTAAACATTGGCGATTCCACCCTTTAGAAATTTCAAGAAAAAGGGAAAAAAAAAATCCATGAGTTACGCAGAAAAAGTATGAAAGAAAGAGAAAAAGTTGCAAGAAATTTTTTTTTTCTAGTTTTTATTGTTTCCCTCCATGGATGGGGCTTGGTTTGGTTTGGTGCTTTTAAAGTTAGGGGTGCTTAGGTAAGAACTTGCTTTCTAGTGTTCGCTGCTACAGAAAGAGAGAGAGGAAAAGACAGAGAAACAGGGCTGGAGTAGTTGGGATCCTGATCCGATTGGAGAAGAAAGTAGAAGAAATTTTGGTAAAAGAAACGATGATAAGTTGATCTCTCTCCTACCCTTTTTCAATACCTGTTTAAGCTTTTTTATCTTGTCCAGTTTTGGATTGACGACTCTCAAGCTTCACAATACTTGGGTTCAATTTCTACTTTCAATACCATCTACATTTCCTTCCATTCACATGAATCTAGCTTAGTGTTCAGTCCAGTAAAGCATCGAAAATGGTAGACGAAAAACCCAGCTCCAAGGGACAAGCTTGGTATGATTCTACACCATCATCAATCTAATTGTTTTCTCAAAACAGAAATGAATATTTTTATGTTTATGGTTCTTTCAGGTTTTGTGCCACAGGATTGCCAAGCGACATTGTATTGGAAGTCGAAGACATGAGCTTACATCTTCACAAGGTTAATCCTCTGTCTGCTCACTGTTTCGTTTCCGTTGGCTTATTTTGCCAACAGATCAAACACCAACAGTATGTTCTGGCTGTATGTTTCAGTTCCCTTTAATGTCCAAAAGTCGAAAGCTTCACCAGTTAATAACCCAACAAGAGACAAATCCCGCCGCCGAACCCACTACAGTCCAAGAAGGACAGTCCGACGAGATTGAGGAAGTCCAATGTCAGATTTCGCTGCCGACATTTCCGGGTGGCTCGGAGACAATGGAGATGGTAGCCAAGTTCTGCTATGGCGCAAAATTCGAGCTCACCTCCTCCACCGTTGTACCTCTCCGCTGCGCCGGGGAGTTTCTGGAGATGACGGAGGAGTACTCCGTAGACAACCTCATCTCCAAAACGGAGCGTTTCCTTTCTCAAACAGTTTTCAATAGCCTCAAAGAATCAGTTAAGGCCTTGAAGTCTTGTGAACGAGTAATGCCTCTTGCAGAAACCCTAGGCATTCCTCAAAGATGCATTGACTCGATCACATCCAGAGCCTACTCCGCCGATCCTGCAGCTCTGTTTGGCTGGCCGGTCAGTGACGAAACTAACAGGATCGAATCGGCGGTTCGTAGAAAGGGTACCACAAATCCCGAGTCTTGGCTCGACGATGTTGCTGGATTGAGCTTGCCGTTGTTCAGTGGTTTGATTCTATCCATGAGATCGCAAGATCTCAGTCCTGAGATAATCGAGAGCTGCTTAATGCATTATGCCAAGAAGCACATTCCTGGCCTTTCAAGATCTAACCGCAAGCTTTCTTCATCTTCTTCTTCAACAACAACTTCAACTTCTGAGAGTCAGCAGAGGGAAGAGTTGGAGACTATCGTTTCGAATCTGCCAATGCAAAAAACCTCCAGATCTTCAAGCCAAACAACAACGTTTTTGTTTGGCTTACTGAGAACCGCCAACATACTAAATGCATCTGAACGATGCCGTTCCACCTTGGAGAAGAAGATCGGCCTCCAACTAGAGCAAGCTACGCTCGACGATCTGCTCATCCCTAGCTACTCGTATCTCAACGAGACTCTATATGACGTCGCTTGTTTTGAGAGAATTTTGGCCTACTTCTCGGAAGCTCTAGATGAGACCGGAATCGAAGGCCAAGACGGGGTGAGATCACCTACATTGATGCTCGTCGGGAAACTACTGGACGGTTATCTAGCGGAGATCGCCTCCGACGCGAACCTAAAGCCTGATCGACTTTACAACCTAGCCGTCTCGTTGCCGGAGCAAGCTAGACTCTTCGACGATGGTCTCTACCGCGCTGTCGACGTCTATCTCAAGGCGCATCCGTGGATATCGGAGGCGGAGAGAGAGAAAATATGCGGAGTATTGGACTGCCAGAAGCTGACGCTGGAGGCGTGCACACACGCCGCGCAAAATGAGAGGCTGCCGCTGCGAGCAGTGGTTCAGGTGCTTTTCTTCGAGCAGTTACAGCTTCGACGAGCAATCGCCGGGACGCTGATGACAGCGGGAAGACCATCTCGCGAGCAGCAGGATGAGGAGGAGAATCAAGAGAGTAACGTGACGTGGAGAGCAGCGGCGAGAGAGAATCAGGTGCTGCGTCTGGACATGGATAGCATGAGGACGCGCGTGAATCAGCTAGAGAGAGAGTGTTCGAGTATGAAGAAAGCAGTAGAGAAAATCGATAAGGAAGGGGCACGTGGCTGGATGGGGTCATTGAATAAACGGTTAGGATGTAAGTTCAATTCCCGAGTGTGCGATTCTCATGACCACGCGGTCATCAACGGAAGGAAAGCAAGACACCGTCATCACCAAGAATAGGCGTACCCGTACCGCAGCAGAACCTGAAGCATCCCAAACGGTACACTATACTACAACCGTGAAGAGGTCTCCATGATTTTATATTGCTATGCACGTGTAAGATATTGCCATGTGGTGGTCCAAAACTAAGGAAAAGATAGTGATGATCTGGGCACAACTTTTAAGATGGGTGAGTGGGTAGTGTATCATTTATTTGAAGAAAGTTAGTGCGCGAATTTGAACTCACTCACTCGGGAAGTGAAGTGTTGGTCGCAGGTAGAATTGTCCCTGTTTAACACTGTTTTTGTATGGATGTTGTCGTCTCCTTTGATTGGTTTCTTGTGATTCATAACTCCCATGGTGAACAGGAGAAATGGCCTAACCTGACGTCTAAGTGTGATCTTTGGTGCTTTTTCTTAGAAGCATCGGTATATTTTACAGAGTATATAACCTATTACGATTATTTTGTACTTATTCTATTTTATGAGCATTTATTTATCTAATAAATAGGACTTATAAAAATTAAATGAATAAATACTTTGTTGAAACAGAGAGATTTTTGTAAATGTAAGAATTGATTGAACTAGTAAAATTAGAAGAATTCTTCTTATTCTATTGAAAACAGACAACTTCAGCTATTAAATAGTCATACATCAAATCAGAAAAATGAAATAGCAACTTACGATTGTACAACACCTAAAATTGTAATAAGTGAGTAAGTTAAAACTGAAAAACAACCTTTTCCTAAAGAATAGGAGAGTTATTTGCATGTTCAAAAAATAAACCTTGAAATAAAGGAATCTTAACAACTAGACTTCTACTACTTCAACATCCTCCTTTAAATTGAATATCAATGGTATTCAGTTTATTTTAGGTGTTTACAAACTCTCATTGCTTCTCGCATCTTTAGAAAAACATTAAACTTCAACGGCTTAATTGTAATACTTGTAATTTGCTCCTGTGTAGAACACTGATTTAGCTTCACTACTTCATCATTGATCAAATTTTGAAGAAAATGAAAACGAATGTCTATGTGCTTGCTCCGATCGTGCATTATTGGATTCTTCAAGAGTTTGATGGTTGAAATGTTGTCACAATACACCACCGTAGAATCGTATTGCACATGATTTAAACCTTTCAAAATGCTCATTAACCAAACAACTTGACACGCACTCGATGTTGCAACGATAAGCTCATCCTCGATGGTAGAAAGAGTAACAATTGATTGTTTCTTTGAAGAACATGATATTGCACTTGAATTCAACATAAATACATAGCCTGATGTACTTTTTATATCATCCTAATCTCCAACATATTTGTTGTCCGTGTAACCAAATAACTTTTCTTTTCCTCCCTTCCTATAAAACACCCCAAAACTAGATGTTCCCTTTACATACCTTAGAATTCTCTTTACTGCCATTAAATGAGACTCAGTAGGATGTACCATGCACCTGCTGATTAGCCTTACAACAAACATCAAGTCAAGGCATGTGGTCGCCAAATACATGAGGCTTTCAACCATTTGTTTGTATAGATTACCATCGACACTCACTCCTTCTTCATCCTTTGTGAGTTTGAAACCAGGAATCATTGGATTCTGCACCGAGTTACACTAACTCATGTTGAATCTTTCAAGAACTTCTTAAGCATACTTCCATTGGCTTATAAAGATCCCACCCTCCTTTTGCAACACTTCAATCCCCAGAAAGTATCTCATCTTTCCTAGATCAGTCATGTCAAATTCAACCTTCATAGACTTCTTAAATTGTCCAATCAACACTTCATCATTCCTAGTAAATATAAGATCATCAACATACAAACAAACAAACAATAGTTTACCTCAATTTATTGTTTTAGTGAACAAGTTATGTTTATGGGGCATTTGTTGAATCCTTCTTCGACAAAATATGATTCTATGCGGTTGTACCAAGCTCGAGGAGCCTGCTTGAGTCCATACAATGCTTTCTTGAGTCGATAGACCTTAGATTCTTCTCCCTTCCATTCATAACCTGGAGGTTGATCAACAAACACTTCTTCATTAATTTCTCCATCTAGAAAGGCCGATTTGACATCAAGTTGATAAACTAACCAACTTTTCTGTGCAGCAAGAGAAAGTACTAGACGAATTGTGTCCAATCGAGCCATTGGTGCAAAGACTTCTGCATAATTTATTCCATATTGTTGGTTGTACCCCTTAGCAACTAGTTGTGCTTTATACTTGTCTACTTCTCCACGCTCATTAAGTTTTGTTTTAAATATCCACTTCACTCCAATAGTCCTTTCTCTGTAGGGCTGATTTGTTAGCTCCCACGTCTCATTCTTTTCTACTGCCTCAATTTCTTTATCCAACGCATGTCTCCATTTGTCGCTTTTTACTGCCTCTTCATATGTCATTGGGTCACTATTAGCGAACAAAGCTAGACGAACAAAATTAACACCTTTTTCATCGGAGAGACCTTAACCAGTCTCATATTCCCTCATCCATGTAGGAGGTCTTCGTGTTTGTCCTCCTAGAGGTGAGTCATCGATGTTTGAAGTGTCTCCTTTGGGAAAATTGCTACTATATGACCCATTCAACTACCTCATACTGATCTTCATTGCTTTCCTTTTTTGTACTCTTTTCTTCATTAACTTCCCATTCTAAATCAGCCAATATGGCTTGCTTATGGCCATCATCCCAACTCCACTCTTGGTCTTCTGTAAAGATCACATTTCTGCTAATAATTATCTTCTTTGAGATGGGATCAAACAACCTATAAGCTTTAGATTCTTCACTCACCCCTAGAAATATACATTTGAGACTTTTGGCATCAAGCTTCACTCTCTTGTTGTCAGGTACATGAGAATGTGATATACAACCAAAAACTTTGAAATGCTCCACTAATGGTTTAAGTTTATTCCACACCTCTTCAGGTGTCTTACTCTTCAAGGCAAGTGTTGGACTTCTATTCAACACATGCATGGTCTAATTTACAACTTCAGGCCAAAAGGTTTTAGGGATTTGCTTCTCTGACAGGATACTTCGAACTATATTTATAATGGTACTATTTTTCCTCTCGATAACACCGTTTTGCTGGGGAGTGTGTGCAGCGGTCAATTGTCTGTGTATCCCATTCTTATTACCAAAGCTTGTGAACTCTTATGATGTGAGCTCGCCCCCTCGATCTGTTCTTAGACTTTGAATGAATGCTCTAGTTTCTTTCTCCACCTTTTCTTTGTCAATTTTGAATGTAGCAAAGGCTTCCAACTTTTCTATCAAAAAATAGACCCAAGTTTTTCTACTAAAATCGCCAATATAAGCGATGATATACCTTTTGTTACTGTTTGAAACTGGATTTATTAGACCACATAAATCAACATACACCAACTTAAGTCTTTCAGAACTCCTCCAAATGATTTCCATTGGGAAGGGATCACGATGTTGTCTTCCTACATGACAACCTTCACATATTCGTTGAATAGCTTTGAGCTATGGTAGCCCTTCTACCACCTTCTTTTGCTGGAGTACCTTGGGTCCATTCTTGCTAAGGTGTCCGCATTGTTGATGCCAAAGAGTGGCTTGATCTATGGTCAGAAAGGAGAAGAACTTTGTCTCTCTCGATGATAGGCGGTGAGCAACCATAACAAACATTCTATTTTGAGTTATCTCAGTCTCGATGATTAGACCTTTCTCAGGATGAAAGATCTTACATCTCCTTTATTGAATAAGCATAGTGAGTCCCTTTTCTTGCAGCTACCTAATACTTAATAGATTGTTCTTCAGTTTTGGTACAAAGAAAACACTTGTGATCATATGAACGATTCCATTCACTTCGACTTGAACTGTGCCTTTGCCTTGTACATTAAGATTTGAATCATTTCCTATCTTTACTAATTCTTTGAAATTGTTATCAAAGTCAATAAATATATCCCTCTTGCCATACATATGGTTACTGCACCCAGAATCGAAGAACCAATTGTGCCCAGTTTCAACTTCTTTGAGATTAATATACACCATTAATAACATCTCTTCTTTCGTCTCTGTATAGTTTGCATATTGATCATTTGCTTTCTTTAAGCACTCCTACTGAAAATGCTCGAGCTCTTGACAATTGTAACACTCTAGGGTTGATTTGTCAATCCCTAACATGCCCCTTTCTCTTCCTCTTCCATAATAGGTACCTCAATCTCTACCCCGTCCTCCTTGTTGGGCTCCTGAAGTGACTTACAGTGCTTGTTCTTCCACTGCAACATGACGACTAATCCTTTGTCCATGCATTAAAAGACTACTTTGAAGTTCATCGATGGACAAATTGTCCAAGTCATTTGATTCCTCAATAGAACATACAACGTAGTCATATTTCGAAATCATAAACCTTAAGATCGTCTCAATAATTACTACATCCTCAACGTGCTCTCGACGAATCCTCATCTTATTAGTAATGGTGAGTGTTCTTCCAAAATAACTGTTGATCGACTCTCCAGCGTTCATGTGTAATACTTCAAATTCTTTTCGAAGAGCCTATAATGGGGTACGTTTTACACATGTTGTTCCTTGATATTTCTTCTTCAAAGAATCCCATATATCTTTCGCAGTTTCCTTCTTCAATATTGTCTCCAGGATTGAACGATTGATGGCTTGAAACAAGTAGTTCTTACACTTCAAGTCTTTTAATTTATGATCTTAAATCAATTTCATTTGTGTGTCACTTGAATCAACTTCTTCTACTGCTGCAGTGATTCCTATCTCTACCAAGTTCTAATATTCCTTTGAATGTAGAAAGTTTTCCATCAGCATACTCTAGTGATCATAATGTCCATCAAATCTTGTAATGGTAGGCTGCACGAAACTGCTTTCAGACATCATATCTTTGTTCTTTCATGTTAGTTACTTTGTTGCAAGCTTTGATCAGGCCCCGTGGTGGGCTCTGATACCAGATGTTGAAACAGAGAGCTTTTGTGAATGTAAGAACTGATTGCACTACTAAAACTGGGAGAATTCTTATTCTATTGAAAACAAACAACTTCGATTATTAAATAGCCTTACATCAAACTAGAAACATGAAATAGCAACCTACAATTGTACAACACGTAAAATAGTGGTAAGTGACTAAGTTAAAACTGAAAAACAACCTGTCCCACAAGAATAGGGGAGTTATTTGCACGCTCAAAAAATAAACTCTGGAATAAAGGAATCCTAACAACTAGACTTCTAACTACTTCAACATACTTATAAAATAGTAGGCACAAAATAAGTGAATAACAGGAAACAAATGATCTGAAGCCATATTTTTCAAAAAAGAATTGGAATGAATTTAGGGTGTTTTCGATATTGGAAATTGTTTTCATTTTGTCCAATTCTAAAAGGGTACAGAAAGAATAAGGCATCATTTGATTCTATTTTTATCTTTTTGTTATAAATTTTTTGTTTGTATTTTTTATTGTATTCTTCAATAAAAAGCAAAATTTCCTAATTATTAATATTTGTAAAATTACATTTATAATTAAAATTAAAATTAAACAAATTTATAAATAAATAAATTTATAACAGTATTTAGAACCTAATTTTATTTTAATCTATAACATTTCTATTAATGAATAGTACTAAAGATTTTATATATTACTATAAATATATAAATAAGTGAAATATTGTTAAAATTTTAGTTTACATAAACTAATATTAATATATAATTTCTTCGTAAGATAAATGTTATTATTTATAATTAAAAATATGATATTAAAAAATTTTAGTTCATAAATAAATATTTTAAAATTTTGAAGTTTCTATATCTTTAAGATATTTAAAATTCAAAGTATATTTATCAAGATCAAATTTCAAAATACTTTTATTTTAAAAATAATTTTTAATTCAAAATTTAAATATTGCATTAATTAATATTTATATTAAATAACTAAAAAATAGTATCAAATTATAGAAAAAAAATTAGAAAATCAAAATGATGTCACGCACCGCACCATTCTTCAGAAAATGAAGAGGCTAAGCTAGAGTTCTCTAAAAGATTCCACACTATTCTTCCATGTTCAAGATAAGGCCAGAGATGGGTGGAAGACTCTAGAACCTTGTAGATTATTGTAGATAATACTTGAACATGTAGATAGTTTTAGAGAATTCTAGACAGTGATTGTGAGCCTTTGGATCAAATAAATCCTAGCCATCCATTGAGGAGGTGGAAGGCTATAAATACCCAAGGGACTTCATTTGAAAGATGCATAGAAGTTCTTAGTAATTTCCTTGTAAAGCTTTCTTGAGCAATCAAAGCATTCACCAAGTTTCCTCATTCTTTTTTATTGTTTTATCTTGCATCTTTACTAATTTGTGCTAGCTTTGTTTCTAGCATTTGAGGGAGAAGCTAACTTAGTTGTGAGATGTACAACTAACTGTCGAGCAATTCGTTGGTAAAAGACCAAGTCCTTGATATTGAGCACGTAAAGAGGCTTAAGATTTCTACATAAACACATTTCTACCTCTTAAAAATGATATTCTTACACTAATGTAGAAAACAATATCAATATCAGTCTATTAAATATTAACTATATTTCTCCAAGTCTAATTTTGATCGAATATAGTACCATGTACTACAACTTCCTACATTTTAAGATTTGTTATCTGAGATTGTTAGATTTTGATAATGTGAAAAAGAAAGAGAAGGATTAATAAAAAGAGCTTTACCACTTTGATTTAATGTTCTTTCTTTTTATTTCAGTGGTTTACATTTCAGGTCTATTTATAGTCTTAAGAAGTTGGTAGTAACTTCTAACATATTCTAAATATTTTACCTAATACTTATTTTACTTTCTAGTTTCTATCATTTTGGACTTAGAATTTATATAAGATATTTTTTTATATAAGATTTTGTAGATTCATTTGAGCTAATGACTTCCTTTTCTTTTGGATTTTGCATAAACACCTTTGTAACATTTTTATTAATCATTTTGATTTCCTTATTTATAACTTTTTTCCAAGCTTCTTCTTCAACAACTTTTTCATATTTTTGAGGTTCTCAATGAAGAATGCAACATTTGCATATCTTGGAATTGGTTTTTATTGCCTCGTTGATCTTCAAAGTTAAGACACTTCTTCCTCTGCTTGATTTTCATCTTCTTGATGTTGTTGATCATATTGTGCTAATGATGATGATGGTGTGCTCAGGTTTGGATCACTTGCTCCCTATGGCTCGATTACTTCTCCATAAAGTTTGACTCCTTTTAAGCTTTGGTATTCCATTGTTAGCTTGCTCTTTCATCAAAGATGATTTCTGTTAAAATCATTAGTTGCTTTGTTTCCAATTTGTATAATCAATAGTATTTTGATTGCTCACTATAGCCAATGAAGATGAACTGTTCTCTTTTTTCATATAGCTTTTCTCGATTCTTTTTTGAAATCTATAAATATGTTGCACGTCTAAAGACCTTAAGATATCAACAATTAGCTTTCTTTTGAACAATGCTTCATAAAGACCAATATTTAGAACTGCCTTAGTGGGAGAATAATTTAGAATGTACTGCAATATTAATTACTTTTGCCCACATATTCTTTGGTAGATTCTTGCTTTATAGCATTGATCGAGCCATCTCAACAATGTTTCTATTCTTTCTTTCGACAACACCATTTTGCTGTGATGTACATCGAATAGTTAGCTCCTTTTTAATGCCTTGTTTCTTGCAAAAATTGATGAACCTATGATCATTAAATTCTCCACCACAATCAGTTCATAGGATTTTGAGAGTATGCCCACATGTTTTTTTTTTCTACTAGGGCCTTGAACTCCTTTAAGCAAGAGAATGCATCAGATTTTTGTTAGATGAAAAACAACCACATCCTTCAAGTGTAATCTTCAATAAAGAGAAGAAAATATGTTTTCCCTCCAATACTACTGTTTCTTGATAGGCCCTAAATATTAGCATGCACCAATCGAAGAGTAGTTTTGGCTCTCTAAGATATTTTTGAAAATGGCATCCTTCACATACTTTGTTTTTAGAAGAAATAAAAAGAATCCCAAGCACTATATTCTTTCACTTTATGAGTTTGAGGCCATTGAAATTCAGATGGCCAAATCTCAAGTGCCACAATATAGATTCATTCATATTCTTACATTTTAATGCACATTTTTGACCAAATGATATTTCTAGAGAAAAAACCATGTTATAGGCCATTTTGATGGAACCTATGATTTGGCCTTTCTTCTAGTCAATAATGATGCATCTATTGTCATCAAAGATAACTTTATAGTTTTTTCAAATCAATTGGCCTACACTTAATAGATTTTGAGCAAGGCCTAGCACATAAAAAACATCATAGATGCATTTTTGGTTACCATCTTGGGATCTAACAACAACAGTTCTTGTTCCTTCAACAGTTTGTATATTTCCATCAAAATATGTAACTTGGCATGTCACACTTTTATCTATTTACATAAACCAACTTTTGTTCTTTGTCATATAGTTTAAACAACCATAATCAGTGTACCAAACAACCCTTGATTCTTAAGAAGATTATGCTGAGTATGTTGTATGATCAGAAGATTCATTACTTTTTAAGAAATTTGCCTCTTCCTTTTGTCGATACCAACAATCTTTTTCATAATGAAGGTATCTTTTTCACCTTTTGCATTTGCACTAATAATCTTTTTTATTATGATTATTTTTCTTACAAAATTTTCAATAAGAGCTTAATGTCTCATTGCTACCTTACTTTCCCCTTACTACGGCTAGTAAATGCTCCTCTTCTTTGAGAATTTTTACTATGGCTATTTTTCTTTTCTCCATCATTTTAAAGATATTTATTTTTGTTTGAAATGCTTGTTCTAGTGGCTTCTCAAATCTTTTTAGTTTAGCTTCATGAGCATCTAGAGAGCCTATTAATTCCACTAAAGCAAATTGTGATAAATCTTTTGATTTTTCCATGGTAGCTACAATATGATCATATTTTGCAGGAAGACTTCTTAATATTTTCTTCGTATTATTTATCTTCTATTGTGTCCCTACAACATGTAATTTGATTGAAGATATTAGAGACACGATAGAAGAAAGATTGTCTTAATTCATCTTCCCGCATTAGGAGTATTTCAAAATCTTTCCATAAGGATTGGCGTTTGATAGATATTACCTTATTCATGACTTTGAACTCATTTTTGAGTGTCTCCCACGCCTATTATGCATTTCTTGTTTACAAAATCCTTGGAAAAATCTCCTTGCTAACTCCTTAATAGATGCATAGAAGGCCTTGGCATCACGTTGTTTATTTTTCCTACACTCGTTTTATTGTACTTCTGTCCACGTAGCTAATTCTTCTTGGCTTATTGGGACTTACATAACCATTCTCTATAACATCCCATATGTCTTATGAGATGAATAAAGTCTTCATTTGGATGCTCTAATAATTATATGTTTCCTAAACATGGGAATTAAGGTTTTAGTGTAGTTAAAGGTTGGTAAATTAGGTGAAGCAAGGAAAGCAATTGAGCAGGACTAACACTGCTATGATACCCACCCCTATTAGATTTTGGGGATATGAGACAGGAAGAGAAGAACTTGTAAAAAGAGTTAACTATATTGCTTTGACTTGCAATATGCTTATTGTTCTTCTTCTTACTTCATATCTTACATTTGAAGCTAATTTATAGCCTTAGGAAATTGGTAGTAACTTCTAAAATATTCTAGATATTTTGGCTAATATTTATTTTACTTCTTAGTTCTATTATTTTAGACATAGAATTCATATAAGATATTTCTTCATAATTAATTGCACATATTTTCCTAGACTTTCTAAATTAATTTTGTACATACTTTTCTAGACTTTTTTAATTAAGTTTCTTCACAATTTATTAGATTTTTTAATTGATTTTCAACATAAATTGTAACTATTTTTTATTCTTATGCAGTTATAATCGTGCCATGTTTTCTCTCATAGATCTTATGGTTTGTCCATTTCAAAATTTAGATTATTAGGAAATCCTCTAATCATTGATTCTTCTTGTTGTGACACCAAATTTCTTTACACACACATCCAAAAAGGCACCTGGCTTGGTGTTTTGATGTCTCTTGATTGCTGGTTCAACAGCATATCTAAGCATATGTTTGATTCAAGAATTCCTTAATGCAAATCCACTGTATACATATACTGGTGCTTCACTTCATCCAGGCATTGCCAATTCCTGCAGATCAATTAGTAAACAATACCTCTAAATTATGTCTTCACTGGAAGTCTCCGTTTTACATTCATCGTTTCTAATACAACATAGCTGGAAAGAAGATTATACCCAGAGAGTTTTGTGATAGAAGTAGCAATAGTTGTGAAAATGAAGAGCACATTGTCTATCAATAATACAAACATCCCAAGTTAGAACCTTATGAGTTATGACACAAATTTGAGGTAAGAAAACTTCAAAATGATCTTGCAAGAAATTCACTTCCCAAAGATCCTCTAATGGCAAAACTTTGGGTTGTCATACTGACAGGCTTTTCCCTACTTTCAAAAGAACAAATTTTGATTGTTTTCCACACGTGATCTGCTTATATCAGAGGCATTAGGTTCCTATCCAGCCCCGTTAAAGCCAACATCAGAATTGCTAAAAGATGATAGTAAATGGTTCCACTTTCAAAAGTAATGCAGGTTATGATCCCAACACAACCATTAAAAGAGAAATAAAAGTGTCTTCCTATATTAGCCTCCTGTTGGAAAAAGTGTCTAAATAGAGAAAGACAAAGAAAAATGATTGCTTCTACAATTATTAAGCAATCAAAACCAAGATAAGTTGGTTCGTCTCCACCTAATTGATGATATAATATTATTTTAACTCTCTGTGAGTGAATAAAAACTTTATCCCTGCAGCCATGTCCCCTATATAAGAAGAAAGAAACCATCTTTCTAGTTTGAGATCGTCTCTGTGCTAACCGTAGGTTGAGTGGTCTGCTTAATTTTGAGGATTTCATGGTCTTATGGTTAAACTTTTTTGGGTCTCAAAGAAAAATTCGATTTTAAATTCATCTTCTACGTTACTACTTTTAGATAGGTTTCTTATAAAATAGGAAAACAAAATGTAGAAACATTGAAGTATATTTCACTTATATTAATACAGTGTTTATAGTATAAATATATACAAGTAGGAAATACACTAGTATACAAGCACTATAACAGGATAACATATACGTATTCTAAATGAATCAACAAGTATGATAAGATTAGTCATAGTTGTGATATGGCTATACATTCTAAGGCTAGTGAACCAGGCCTGTGAAACCTGTTTAAGGCCATAAAGAGCCTCATCAAGTCGACACACAACATTAGTACAACGAGAATTAACAAAACCTGAAGGTTAGGCCACGTAGCCTTCTTTTTACAACACACAGTATAAAAATGCGTTCTTCATGCCGAGCTGTAGAATATGCCAATTATTAAAAAGAGCTAGAGATAAAACAATTCTAATTATGGTAGGTTTAAGAACAAAAATAAAAGTCTCCTAATAATCCAATCCTTCCTATTGATGAAAACCCTATGCCATTAACCAAGCTTTATATCTTTTAATAGAATCATTAAATTTTTGGATAACTTTGAAAACCCTCCTGTTACCCAACAATATTTGCATTAGGTGTAGGAGACACACGTTTCCAGGCTCCACGAGAAATTAGGGAGTTGAGTTCCTCATCCTTGGCTACTCTTCAATCTGAAATTTTGACAGCTTGTGTGTAGCAAGTGGGTTTATTAGTGATAGATGGGTCAACAATTGTGACAAATGCTTGTATTTTGTGCTTAAAGATACTAGCTTTGGCCCTGGTGACCATATGTGAATTTGCATCCGAAGGAGGCTTATCCACTACAACAACTCACGTAGAGTTCCTTAAATCATGCACTTCTGAAATCATATTTTCACCTTAATCATCTGCCAAAGGCTGACGCTCCTCTAAACCCATACTACTGTTATCTTGGTTGGGCTCTAAGTGAATTAGGCTTTGAGTAGCTTCTAGGCTAGAACCAACCTCTTCACAACTCGCTACTCCCTGCAAGTAGAGCGCTAGAGACGAAGCACGCGATAGTGCGCACAAACAGTCATAGAGTTCCTTTGATAGTGTTAATTGTGTGGGCGTGGTTAGATTTATACGTGGAGCAAGTCCCAAGGCAATCCGGTTAGCAAATGGAAAACTCATTTTGTTAAAAACTATCTCGGAAGATATAACAACATCTGGTTTTTAAGTCTTACTGCAATAAAGTAGACATTTAGCTAAATGTTTTTTTCAACGTTCCAGAAATCGTCAATAAATGTGAACATATTGCGACAATTTTCAAAGTTGTCATTAAAACTAAACCTTTGGCAACTAATTATAAAAGCGTCATAAAAGGATCAACATTTGGTGACGAATAACAAAAATCGTCCCCAAATGGTTAACATTTAGTGATGAGTTTAGACATTCGTCGGTAAATAAACTTTTGGTGACACTTTTCAAAAATCGTCACTATAATTTACTAAACATTTGGTGAATAATTTCCGTTACCAAAGAGTCCACAATTGGTGATGATTGTGTAAAATCGTCACTAAAAAGATATTTGATGACGATTTTCAGAAATCACTACCAACGGTTCGTAGACATTTAGCTATATCTTTTTTCTGCGTTTTTTTACATTGTCATTAAAAGTAACCATTTGGTGACGATATTTAAAAGCGTCACCAAAAGGATCAACGTTTGGTAACGAATTTTGGAAATCGTCACCAAATGGTCCACATTCAATGATGAATTTTGGAAATCGTCACCAAATAGTTCACATTCAGTGATGAATTTCTGAAAAATATCACTAAAGGTTCCACGGTAATTTGCAACACATTTTGTGACCATTTGCGAAAATCGTCACCAAAGGAAAAATTTTTCAAAATTGTTAAACTAACATTTTTATATTCTATCATAGTTAAGATATGTTTTATTTGGAGATTTATTTTGAATGTTACAATGTATTATTGAAAAAACACACATAACATAATTTTAAGTGTTAAACAATAGTATTAATAAATCATTAATAATTAGTAACAGTGCAAAAATTAGTTATAAAATTTTAATAATTGTATCAGTATAATAATATGATATATGGAGTAGTACGAACTTTGAATTAAAAGGTTAACAATTCTTACAGTTATAGTACAAGAACAATAATAGTTCACACTCAATAATACGCAACTTGACCCTTAACTAGTAGAGAGGTTGTATGACAAATTCTTACAGATACAACAATAAATCAACTTTAAAGTTGAGTTCAGTTGATTGCTTCGATAAATAACAATGATATAATTATTTTTTTGGATTCCAAGTGACATGAGAGTTGGTAAAGGTAAACGAGTCTTCAATGTCTGGATTCTAGAGAAAGGTCCTTATACGTTTGGAGGCACCAATAAAAACAGCGATAGTTCTTCCCTCAAGTATAGGGTTTTTCACACCTTCTTGCAATAGCATTTCTGCTATAGCTAAACTTGTAGAGGATACAATGAATGAGTTTCCAGATTTAGTATGAAAGACAAGTTCTCCAGATGAACTCCTAGTATGAAACGGTTTACCTAAAACACAGTCAGTATAGAACTTAGATATTGTCATATTAGTAAACCGTTAAACGAACAGAAAATGGAGTGACATGCATACGTAAATGACCAGACGAAATATATGGAATTGACGAATTTTTCAAAACAATCGATTTTCCTAATCTTGTATGGACCATTGTGACATCGCTCCTGCCTCCATAGGCATGCATGTCATGTTCGAGATTCAAGGAACCTTAAAACCATATATAGTATATACCATCAAATGTGAATATGTATAATAGCTTCATAAAAGGAAATGAGATGTACATTATAAGGAAAGTGGCGTTGCTCGGATGTTACTAAACACCTTGAAGCAGAAGATCGGCCATAGAAGGCAAACGATCATTAGTGTATGAAGAGGAGATTTTTCTACATTGTTTATTTCTTAAGTAGGGACCATTTTGCCATATTCTTCCTAACGAAATGAATAGGCGACATTCTTTGACTAATAATGTTAAGAGGTATATTATGCACGATTTAGAATAAAATGATGATATGCTCAACTCCAATTTCGATGATAAGTAAAAGTAGTCCAGTTTATCACTCACACATCTTCAATATGCCTAATGATATGAAAGTTACCCTTACTAAAATTTCAGAAATCTATTGTGTAGTTTGTATCATA
>JANZLX010000211.1:24326581-24350356 GCA_025531955.1 Erythroxylum orinocense | reverse complement strand
CCCCCATCAGCGCCCCCTTCTCCTTCATTATTTCAAAACTGACGTCGCTGAAGTTGCCCTATCTTCTCCGCTATATTGAACAAAAGCAAAGAAATCTTCTCCATGCCACTACAAGAAAACAGGAATTAGCGACAGAAAATTACCGACAGAACATAATTCGTTGGAAATTACTGACGAAACAACTATTTCTATTGGTATAGTTGTCGGGGAAAATGGAAATTAGCGACGGTAACAATATCCGTCGCTAAATATGGTGGGAAATCATCCTAGCAAAATTTATGACAGACTTTAGCAACGGTATAAAATTACCGACGATAAATAAGGCAGAAATTGTTGTTGGAATTTAAAAAAAGTTTGAGTTTATCAACGGAAAAATTCCATCAATAAATTCTCGGCGGATATTAGCGATGATATAAAATACCCTTCGGTAAATAAGGTAGGAATTGTTGGCAGAATTAAAAAACTTTTGAGTTATTCCATCGGTAAATCAGGAAATAGAGCGGGAAATCTTGGCGGAATTAAAATTTTTTTAATTTACCTATGGAAAAATCCCATTGGTAAATTTTAACCGAACGACATCGTTTTCTTTTACATTAAACTCACCCGAAGCTCTCCTCCCCCCTCTCTCCTGCATCTTCTTCTTCCATCTATGTCCCTCTGGTGTGATTTTCTTCTCTCCTCCCCCCACTCCCACTCTTCTTCTTATTTATGGTTGCTTAGTTGAGCTGAAAGTATTACTGAAATATTGAGATATATGATGGATTTGCAGGACAAATTGGATATGCAATTGTTCCCATGATTGCCAGGGGAGTGATGCTTCGTCTCAACCAGTCTGTCATCCTCCATATGCTTGAGATCCAGCCTACAGCTGAGGCACTGAATGGTGTGAAGATGGAGTTGGTTGATGCTGCTTTCCCCTTCTTAAAGGTGTATTTTCTTTTCTTGAGTAGTCTAAGTTGAATAATTCCCCCTCTCCCCCAACTTTATATGCCGATTCACCACTACAATTTGTTGATTGTTTTAAAACTCTGAAACCACTTTTGCTACAGGAACTGTTGCCACAACAGATTTTGTTGAGGCTTGTACTGCTGTTAACATTGCAGTCATGGTCGGCGGCTTCCAAAGGAAAGAAGGTATGGAGAGAAAAGATATTATGTCTAAGAATGTCTCAATTTACAAGTCCCAAGCTTCTGCCTTAGAGAAGCACGCAGCTGCAAACTGTAAGGTGAGTACAAGGGGGAAACATTTCCACTAATTACTGTCATTTGTTCAATTGTTACTGTCATTTGGGGCTATTACCTGTTAAATATTTTCTAACTATGTCTGATTTTTCATTTGCATAGGTTCAATTGTGTTGTATTTTTCAATTTGAACATATATGATAGAAATTGGTAGGGATGTTGATGCATGTAGTTTGTGGATGTACATTTCTTTCTGTGCTTGGATAATGCTTTTAAAGTTATTATATGAAAGAGCTAAAACCAAATAGAAGTTCCTAGAATGATTGTTTCAAATTGATTGTGATGATATATGATATGCCTTTAAATCAGTAGGGTGTGGGAGTGGGTCGTTTGTGTTCATGAAGGTGGATTTAAAAAAATAGTTTTTAGTTATTTATAAAGGGAAAAATCTGTCGGTACATTAATTAAGTCTATCGATTTACCGACAGAAAAAATAACCATCAGTAATGACAATATGAATTTAAAATTACCGACCGAACAAAATAACCGTCGGTAAAATTACATACAACCAATTTTCTGACGCCTTTTTTGTCCGTAAATTTCATTACTAAATAACGTTTCTGACGGAATATTTACACTTCCGTCGATAATTTTCTGTCACTATTTACCCTTTTGCTTGTCGTGTGCGCTTGCTCTCTTCATTTGGTTAGTACTGTTGATTGGAGATTTTGTTGTGTCATTGAAGTCAAAAAAAGTCCGATGGTTTTATGTTATGTTTTGAGTTTGCAGTCGATTTATATGCATTTATTGGTGATGATGATGGTTGAGTTGTGCAAAAGTTGTGTTATTGTTGTTGAAGAAAGGGAAAATAGACTTTTTTTGTATTCTTGAGTTGAAATTTGCTTGCCCATTAGGGGTTCGACAAAAGTCCTGATTGTGTTTTAAGTTTGTGATGCTGGAGAACCAAGTTTCTGTTATGTTAACATTTAAATTATAATGTCATATTTTGTGTTAGCTAGTCTTGAAAGAGCTAAAGGATCCTCTTTGTTTTTAATTTTTATACAAATATATATTGATATGTATAATTATGATGTATATGTATGATATACTTACTTAGAATTTATTTCTATAAATTAGCATTTGATTCTTATAAAGTATAGTATTGATTGGGTAAAATCACTTTGCTGGATTTTTTTTAAAGCATTAAATTATGTAAGAGTATGTGCGTAATAGTTGATTTATTGTATACTTTTCTATATGGTGTTGAAAATTCATAATGCATTAAATTTAGTTATGTGTATGATGAATTTTTTTTTCCATTTCTCCTGTAAATGCTTTCTGGAATTTATGCTCAATTCTTGAATGTATACATTTATGTAAATATAAAGAATTAAAGTGAATGCGTTCATTTTTTTGATTTCACTAGCCTATCATTGTTTACTTCTCTTTATGTATAGTTAAATGGATAAGAGTTGGATGTCTCATTGAAAATATTCAATTGAATACGTAGAAGGAGTTAAGAGTTTCAAGTAATTTGTAAAAGAACAAATGGGTGATAAATGTAGTATTCATTGTCTATATATCGATTGCTTAAATGTCGACTTCCAAATTCAAAATGTGGTATATAATCACTTGCTAATTCGAGGCATAGATAAATTCTATAATCTATAGCTTTATTATGGTGAACGTAAGGTAACAAGTTGTAGTAGAAGTGGCAGTACATCTTATGAAATCAGTTACAATAATGATGTAGATGATTGTGATTTGAATGATGATGGGATTGACGAGATGTTAGATGATTATCGAAATTATATAGAGACTATGAATGAAACATGAACGCCTAACATAATTGGTAGTATTACAGAAGATGATTTTGGGAAGTTATTGAAAGTTGCTCAAGAAAAATTATATCTGGGGTGCTCTAATTTCTCACAACTATCATTTATTGTGAAGTTGTTACATTTGAAGGTTTGTAATAAATGGAGTAACAAGCCCTTTGACATGTTAATTGACTTGCTAAATGATGCATTACCTATTGGATAAAAGTTGCCGAAATCTTACTATAATGCAAAGAAACTGTTAATGGACCTTGGATTGGGATACATTTCAATTCATGCTTATAAGTATGACTGAGTTCTTTTTTGGAAGGAAAGTAAGGATCTTCAAGAGTGTCCTATTTGTGGTACATCAAGGTGGCAGGTGGATGATGGGAGAGGGATAAAGATACCGAATAAAATCCTTCGATACTTTCCTATTAAATCACGATTGCAAAGACTTTTTATATCAACAAAAATAGCCATAGATATGAGGTGGCATAAAGAGAAACAAATTGATGATAACATTATGTGTCATCCAGCAGACTTAATGGCATGGAAAGAAATTGATAAAAATTTTCCATGGTTTGCACAAGATAGTCGTAATGTTCGATTTGGCTTGACCTCATATGGATTTAATCCTTTCGATAATATGAGTACTTCATATAGCATGTGGCTGGTGATTCTAGTCCCATACAATTTACCTCTATGGAAATGTATGAAGGAGACTTTATGTTTTTATGTTTGCTTATTCTAGGACCTACTGCTCTTGTTAAAGACATCGATGTATACATGCAACCATTAATTGATAACTTAAAATGATCTATGGGAATTTGGATTACAAACTTTTGATGTTGTTAAAGGCGAAACATTTATAATGCATGCTGCTATTTTGTGGGCTATAAATGATTTCCCAACTTATGGGAATTTGTCTGGGTGGAGCACTAAAGGGTATATGGCTTGTCCTATGTGTAACCATCAAACATATTTAATGAGGATACGAAGTAACATATGTGATACAGGTCTCGTCATTACTTGGAAGATAGGCATAGATGGCGAAGAAGTAAACTGTTTAATGGCACAGTAGAACTAGGTGAAGCTGCTATGCAGTTGTCCAGTGATGATATTGTTTACTAGCTATCACATTTGAGTGACATTATACCTGGCAAACACCTAAGTAACAGAAAGTGAGAGAAATGATGTCGAACTGAATTGGATAAAAAAAGCATATTTTTCAACTTGTCATATTGGAAGGAATTACTATTGAGGCACAATCTTGACGTCATGCATATTGAGAAAAACATTTGTGAGCCTATTTTAGGACTGTCATAGAAATTGATGGGAAATCCAAAGACACAATTAAGGCTATATTTGACTTGGAAGACATAAATATTATAAAGGACTTGTATTTAAAAGAAGAGATGATGAGTCATACGTTATTCCCCCTGCTTGTTACGACATGTCAAAAAGTGAGAAACAATCATTCTATTAGTTCCTCCAATTAGTCAAATTTCCTGATAGGTATGCATAAAAAATAGGCCTTTATGTGAATGTTAAAGAGGGAAAAGTGTCAGGGTTGAAAAATCACGATTGTCATGTACTTTTGCAATAATTACTTCCTGTTGGAATATGTAGGTCTTTGTCGAAGGATATGTCCATTACTTTGGGTCAATTGGGAGAGTTATTTAAGCAATTATGTTGCAAGACATTTAAAGTTGAAGAGCTTGATAAAATGGAAAAAGACATAGCATTGATTCTATGTAAGTTTGAACTATTATTCCCGCATCATTTTCTGATGTTATGATTCATTTGGCATTTCACTTACCATATGAAGCAAAACTTTGCGGATTGGTTCAATTTTAATGAATGTTTCCTATTGAAAGGTAAAAACATTAAATTCATCAAGTTTTTTCTATGTTCTTTTTTTGTAACAATTCCTAAGTTTATAACTGATTATGTTCAGGTTTTTATGCTCTCTTAAGCGTTATGTACATAATAGAGCTCAACCAGAAGGATCTATTGCAGAGGCTTATATAGCAAATGAATACTTGATTTTTTGTTCAATATATTTAATTGATGTGGAGACAAGATTTAATAAACCAAAACATAACTTTGATTTTCATGACAACAGTGGGTTATCTATTTTCTCCCAAAAAGTTAGGTCACTTGGTGTGGGTAAATATGTGGAGTGAACTAAAGACGAATCAAAATCACCCATTGGTATATTTTGAACAATTGCGAGAAAGTCGATACATACATAGAGTACGTATATTCCTTTTCATTCAAACAATCATATTACAATTTTCTTCATTCACTCTGAGATCTTACTGTCTTCTTTTTTAAATAGAAAGCACAAAGAGACAATTCACAACAAAGGGATTATTAATATTGAAGAAAAACATAAGCAGAAGTTTGTATTATGGTTTAGAAATCGAGTAAGTTTCATATTGGTTACATATTATGAAATTATAAGAATATGTCTCATCCTCATATTTATTTGCAATTTGTCGTACAAATGATACGGTTATTTCTCTTAATTTAAGAAAAGTGTGAGAAAGTCAAGGTGAACAAAGCAAAAATTAAGACTCCTCATAACACCGGTTCCAAATCATTTATTGTCGTTTGATAAGAAATTGTAAGTGTAACGTTTTCAACTTATTATTCTATTTCTTAATACAATAAATTATATTGTCTTATAATTTTTTAAATTCATATAATAGACCCAAACTCAATTCTAAGGATAAGAGTGTGATAGGATCACACTGTACAAGCTAACACACTACAAGGAAGGTGAAGGTTGGACGCCTGAAGAGGCACAAAGTAATTATGTATGTATAAAAAAATTAATATTATATTTTATTTTGTATGTAATACTAAATAATAATTTTTTACTTAACTCGATTTTGTACTTTAAATTGTAGGATAAGATGGAGGAGTTGTTGCAGACATCATTGTCTCAGAGGAATCAGTCCAATGTTGATGACATTTGCAACAATGTCCTTGGTACAAGATTGGGGTATATTGAAGGTCTTGGATATGACCTTAAGTGTGTTGGTTCATCTTAATTCATCACAACTAGCATATGTCACGACGCTTCAAGAGGAGGACCAGTCACTGAAAACTAAGTTACAATGTACAGAAGAGAAGTTATATCGTAATGTAAAAGAAGTGAACAAGCTTAAAAAGATGGCTAAACAATTACTAAGCTCAAACTATATTAGTAGTACTGACGATGAGGAGTGATAGTTTGTTTATAAATTCTGTTCAAATTCTATAATTAACTTGTAGTTTTTTTAAAAAGCTGCATTCATTTTTAATATTTATTTTTTCAATTTATTATTATTTTAAAATATGTCACCAACTTTAATTATAAAATGTAACTATTTTATATTTCAAATTGTCTTAAAATTTGTAATGAATTAAATTAAATTTATTTTTAGCAATTATAATAAAATTTAGATTTAAAAATAAATATTTGTCACTAAAAAGTATTAGCTACCAAAACAAAATTGTCACAAAATGTTATTACTTACATTTATAAGAACGTCTCTAAAACTATTTGCCTACAAAATTATTAACTAAAACTATTCTGCTATAAAAAGCAAATCGTCAATAAAAATAATTACCCATGGCTACAGTTTCGTAGGTAAAAACCTTTATCTACGAAACATATATGTCACAAAATCTTATGTACGACATTTTTAGTTCTCGTTAGTTATATGTTTTACTGACAAATATATTGTATATCCAAAACTTCTCTACGATGATTTCAAAAAAACATCGCGGATATTATTTTGCTACCTAAATTCAGCGACCATTAGGATGCCAATAAGCTTATCTGTTGTAGTGTCTAAATACCTATACCCCTTATGTACAAGATTATACCTCATAAAAACACACTTAATGGATTAAAAAAGTATCTTATTGAACAAAAATAATGATATCGTTCCTCCATTGATCCAAAATTTTGATCGGTTGATGTTAAAAGGTCGTAAATTTGGATAACATGCATGCTTAAAAACTCTAAGGAGAGAATAGTCTAGTTGTGTTCCATAAAGGAGTTGCCATGGTTATTTATTTTTTATTATAGGTTTAGGTAGATGATTTATTAGATAAACGGCCATAGCAAACACGTCATCCCAATAAACATTAGGAACAAAAGAATATGAGCAAGTAAATAAAGACCTAACTCAATGCCTATGTTTTCTTTCAAATATCCCATTTTAGCCATGCGTATAAAGACAAGAAACCCTATAACTAATGCACCATTCGTTGTGAAATTTTGCCAGACTTCAGTATTCTCTCCCTAGTCACTTTGAAAATTTTTAATTGAAGTGTTCAGCAATTTTTCAATTTAGACTTTAAATTTTTTAAATACGTTAAAGGTTTGAGACTTACAGTGTAATGGTTAAAGCCAAGTGTGACTACACATCGGCAAAATGAGATAGCAATGATGATCAAAAGTGGATGTAATGGTTGAGGACCCAACGATGACCAAAAGTGGATGTAATGGTTGATAGACCCAAATATTAGAA
This sequence comes from Erythroxylum orinocense, assembly GCA_025531955.1. Classification (NCBI taxonomy): domain Eukaryota; kingdom Viridiplantae; phylum Streptophyta; class Magnoliopsida; order Malpighiales; family Erythroxylaceae; genus Erythroxylum; species Erythroxylum orinocense. Next base: position 24,342,826 of record JANZLX010000211.1, on the reverse strand, counting down.
TGGATTAATTGCAAAGGAGAAGTATAAGTTATCTTAGAATGATCATAAGTTATCTTAGAATGATTATCTGACAACTAACAGGACTGTTAGAGTATTTTATATTGACTAAATATAAAAATGTTAAAGGGTTTATAAGTGGAAAGCACAAACTATCCAAATGACTAGCTCTAGTCATTTTGGCAATAATTGACCAAAGTCCAATTCTAATATGGTATCAAAGCTGATGGTTGTTTGTCTGAATGTTTAGTCTCAACGACTCAATCCAGTTACTACTATGTTTATTTCAAGTGACAACTGAATTTCTAGCTCCAGCTGCACTTGAGGGGGAGTGTTAAAGTATCTCATATTGATTAAACATGAAAATGTTAAAGGCTTTATAAGTGGTAAGGGTTAATTATAACTCTTTAACATTTTCATGTTTAGTCATTATTGACTTGCCAAGATTACAAGTCTTATAAAAACAAATAAATTATTCGAACTAGAAATCCAACGTTTCAAATTTAATTTCTTAACAGCCGCACTATAAGCATAGCCAAGATATACATTTTATAGATTTACTGAAGTCGAAAAAACTTAAAGACTCGAAACTAACGAACTTGAATGATATTAGGATGATATTATATCTTTTTAATATGGACAGAGTGTAGAGTTCACTCATAAAAATTAGGTTTGGGTCAATCATTGCCAAATAACTAGAACTAGTTATTTAGATAGTTGGCCCTTACCACTTATAATAAAATCTTTAACATTTTTATGTTTAATCAATATGAGATACTCTAACACTCCCCCTCAATTGCAACTGGGACTGGACATCTAGTTGTCACTTAAAATAAATGCAATGATAACCAGACCAGACCGTTGGAGCTGAATATCTGGACGGACAACCGAGAAATTAATAATTTAGACCAAACTTGCTCTAATATCATATTAAACTTTTTATTATGGGCAGAGTGTAGAGTCCACTAACAAGAATTAAGCTTAGGTCAACTATTGATATCGATAATACGTACATGTGAGTGTCCCATATTGGAAAAAGAAGAGAAAGAAAACTAACATATAAGCCTAGTGGGTTATTCCACTTATTGCCAATTAATTTTAGAATAAAACCTCACTTGGACTTGTGTATGGTCTAACTTTTTTTCTTGTGTGGACTCGTAGGCCATTGCAAATTTCATAGATGATGAGTCAAGTATGTAGAGATTATCTTTAACTTTGCCTTAGAGTGTTGGTTTCCCCACATTTTGTCCTTCCCAAATAAAATAGTATAATCACACTCAAAACAAGCAAGGCTATCATGGTATAGCTATAAGACACAGTTGATTCTTTTTCATGGAGGGATAATGTAAAATTCGTCTAAACTAAAAGAGGTATATAGATGTAGTTTTTATGAAGGAGTTTTCAGTGCGAGTAATATGCAAACCTGCCAACAATATTGATTTGAACTTGCTCAGACCCATGGTAATCGGTTGGAAGAAGGAGATTGACAAGGTTGTTAGTGCATGATTCGTGGCACTCTTATCTGGATGCCAATCCGGATCTACAAACATGTTAAGAGCGGCAACAAAGGCAGCAAAATGGTCAGTTTGAGTCGAATTGGGAGGCTATAATCAGAATGATTGTTGCACTGCAACACCTGTGATATGGTAGATTGCAGATTTGGCACACAACTGGTGCATGATTTTGGTTATTTTGACCAACATGACCGTGACCTCCACGTCCCTGGGAACGCCCTCCTTATTGCACGTTGGAAAAGGAATGTCGCTATGAATTTCTCTCAACAACAACATTAGCAATAGGCGAAAAAGATTCAAAATTATTTGTAGCTTAAACTCACTCTTGAGTTAAGAGTAATCCAAGCAATTCAAGCGGGTTCAACAAATGTCGATAGTGTCACCTTCAGCGGGCGATAATCAATGGTTGAACCATTCACGATGGTCATTATTATATCATCATTGTGAATAGTGTCTCCTGCAGCAACCAAACGATCTGCTATACTTTTAAATTTATTGAAATATTCAAACATAGATACTTCCCTTTTTGTTATTATGAAATTGAGAACGGAGCAACATAACTCAAGACCTCAAGTCAACTGTGAATTATGCAATGAGTTCTATCCAAACTTCACATGACGTGTTGAATCTAGAAACTTGTCTGAGAATTCCTTCAGACATCGACATACGAAGCCAGTCGAGAAGGAGTTGGTCTTGCTTTTGCCAAAACAAAAAATCAGGATTAAGGGTCCCCTCGGAAGTGGCTGTGTTGCTATCTCTGGACATAACAGTGATAAATTCCAGTGGCGCTTTTTTCTGGCCAGTAAAGTATCCTTCCAAACCGTGACCAACAATAATAGGATACACCTGAGGTTTCCAAAGAACAAATTTTTCATCACATAATATAGCACCAACGGTGTGATTAAAAGACACGAGATTGTTTTGGGGAGGATGGGATCCATCACCATAGGCGGTGGAAGTAGGTGACAAGACCATGATGAATCGTACGTTGCTAATAATAATGATAACTATTGAAGGAGTCCTTGTTGATGCTAAGGAGAAGCAGATAACTAGGTTTGCTTTCTGATGACATCTTTGATGGGTTTGCTTATACGACTCTTAACTGTTGCAAGAGTTTGTCTTCCTCTTCGTCCCACTATAGCAAACTGCTTATTTACTTTGTCACTTGACTGTTGTGCTTTAAAGGACTGAAATTTCAAGGTGGTTCATTGTTCCCTCTAGTTATTGTTGTGTATAGCTACTATTATGGTGAGACCGACGTAGAGAAAAGCGACTGAGTGTGTGTGTGGGAGCTATGTTCTACAGTCATGAGATTTTGAGTTTCTTGGAGAGGAAAGATGTGAGGAAGATACTCAAACACGGTTAGAGTGGCGAAAAGGCTCTAATACCAAATACGTTTGTTATAGGACAAGAAAAGAGAGTGTAGAAACGTTGGAGTAGGAACATTCCAAATATATACAAGTGGGAAATATACTAGCATACAAACACTATAACAGGATAGCAGATACATATTCTAAACAAATCAAGAAGTAGATAAGATTAGTTCTAAATTACTGAGCCTATTATTATTTCAAGGTTCTTAAAGTTATCGGCCTATTAGCTCAGTTGGTTAGAGCGTCGTGCTAATAACGCGAAGGTCGCAGGTTCGAGACCTGCATGGGCCAATTTTTTATCATCATCCACTCTTACTTAAAGTATCTTTATCCCACACAAGAAACTTGCCAAGTGGCAAATTCCATACCAATGGCATTACCCACAATCAACCAATGAGGGAAAGCCTTATCCTATACCTTATCTTACTCAGTCACAAGCCACAATCTTGATTCTCCTCTCGAAAGTTTAAACACCACCTCCCTTTGTAGTCACCATACACATATGCAGCTTTCATTTTTCCGGCAAACAAAAAGTTAGAACAAGTGTGTATAAGAAATCATGGCTGCCTCATTACAAGCTGCAGCTACCTTCATGCAACCTGCCAAGGTTGGTGTTCCTCCCAAGTCTGGCCTTCAGCTCAAGCTTTCTCAGTCTATTTCTAAGGCTTTCGGCTTGGAGCCTGCTAGTGCTAGGATCACTTGCTCTTTGCAATCTGATCTAAAGGACTGGGCTCAGAAGTGTGTGGATGTTAGTAAGATAGCTGGTTTTGCTCTTGCTACTTCAGCTCTTGTTGTCTCGGTATGTGTTTCTTCTGTTTTTTAACATCAAACTCATCAATAATTTTATTTATGAAAGTGGCAACAAGTGACTAGAGACTCTATACTGTCAATTTAGCAAAATACTGATTGATGCAGTGATCCTCAGTTTTAGAGGCCCTAATGTTGTGCATGTAATATTTGATGTGTTAAGAGTGAACTTGGTCATTGTAACGACAAGCCTGTTCTATTTCTACGTGCTTGTGATAGACATCGTCGTGAGAAAAGTTAGAATTACTTGGTTAAATCAGGACAACCAAATTAGGGTAAGGCCATTGTTTGAACTTCTACGCTTGGTTAAGACCAAATTGTCACAATGGCCTGACAATTTTCACTTGGTAAAATCACAATGACTTGACACTTTTCAGGGAGCAAGTGCTGAAGGCGTCCCAAAGAGGCTGACCTATGACGAGATTCAGAGCAAGACATACATGGAAGTTAAGGGAACTGGAACTGCAAATCAGTGCCCAACCATCGATGGTGGTGTGGACTCATTTGCCTTTAAACCTGGTAAATATGAGGCAAAGAAATTATGCCTGGAGCCAACTTCGTTCACTGTCAAGGCTGAAGGTGTTAACAAGAACTCTCCACCTGAATTCCAGAACACCAAGCTCATGACTCGGTTGACCTATACCCTTGACGAAATCGAAGGACCATTTGAAGTCTCTCCTGATGGCACAATCAAGTTTGTAGAGAAAGACGGGATTGACTATGCTGCTGTTACCGTTCAGCTACCTGGTGGCGAGCGTGTGCCATTCCTCTTCACCATTAAACAGCTGGTAGCAACAGGAAAACCCGACGGCTTTGGAGGAGATTTTCTTGTACCATCCTACCGAGGATCATCATTCTTGGACCCAAAGGGAAGAGGTGGCTCATCTGGATACGACAATGCAGTGGCATTGCCGGCTGGAGGCAGGGGAGATGAGGAGGAGCTAACCAAGGAGAACATCAAGAATTCTTCGTCATCAACTGGGAAAATTACGCTTAAAGTCACCAAAAGCAAGCCTGAGACCGGAGAGGTGATCGGAGTGTTTGAGAGCGTTCAGCCATCTGATACTGATTTGGGTGCAAAGGCCCCAAAAGATGTGAAGATCCAGGGTATCTGGTACGGTCAGCTTGAGTCATAGGTGGCTCAATTCTTGTATGAAACAGTATATCTACTTTGGCTCAGTTTTTGCTAAATGTTGAATCTGGAATGACGTCTAAATCCATTGACATGGGATTGGAATCATTAACGTACCCTGCAATGAAACTGGTGATCCAACTAGTTCTTCCACAGATTTGATCAAAATAATTGCCTTAGTAGTTGTAATTAATGAAGTTGGTAACCTAGCGGATAATCTTGATTAAACCTCACGACATTGGAACTCTCCATCCACTACAACTTTCACATTAATCAAATATTTTGATGTTAAGAGGTAGAATTTTTGTAAAAACACTGGATTCCATCTTTTTGTAACTCGAAATTTCTTGTAAACATGTTTAAAGAGCTGATCATTTACAAGGAAAAGAGACCAATTAGATGATAATATTTTTTATTATTTATATTATTAATGACTATTATACTCATTAATCATTAACTACAATTTTTTTTGAGATAAAATACGTATCTTAAAAACAATTTAAAAACTCGACACTAGGGTCGTTCACGTTCATGCCAAAAACATTGAAAAGAAGGACGTCGTCGGAACCACATCTCATCAATCCGGTGCATGTGAATTAGTTGATATGTGCACGAATAAATTGTTGAATAGAAAGGAATTGATGGTTCATGACAACAGCTACGAGGTTCTTGCCAATCAAACTTTGCTGGACAAAAAGGAAGAGGCAAATCAAGATTCAAAGACATTTGGCTACTCATTTGTTTCTTTTCTTTGGACCATTACACACAATTCTTTTATTTGGCTGTCAAAATCCAGACGAGGACCAGCAGGTTTCACTAATTAACATTTGCAAATCTCAGGGTTCCGCCTGTTGGTTTATGTCGAAGAAACAAAAACAATCCGATTGCTATTTCTTGTAACATACATAATTTCATTGACTATTTTCAATTCCTAATTTTGGTCTTCTCCTTGGGATCATCATGATTTTGAAATTTCAATTTAGATTGGGATGAAGTTAGAATTAATTTATTTCCTTGTCATTTAATGAAATTATATCCTTGTTCAAAACCAACACCATAAACACAACTCAACTAATCCCTATCTATCTTGTTTTCTTTGAAATCAGATTCATTAGGCCAACTACACAAGACCACATTAATATCATTAAAAATTGCCAACTATTGTAGCAATAAGAAACAAAATAAAAATAAAACCCAATTTGCTCATTTTATTATTCCAGTCAATGTTCATAAAAGAAAAAAAAAAGAAAAGAAAAATCCAACCTTCCGATTTCAAGTTTGATTATTGGAATACATATCATGTTAAACATAAATGTGATGTGGGGCAGCACTAATGACATTAGCGACTCTTCATTGATACATTAACGTCTCACCCAAAGTCTCTGGGCTGAAAAAGCCACTTGGCTCATACCTCGTATTCGTATGCGCAGTTTGAATAACTCGAAGAGAACCAAACCCGCAATCGAAGATCGAAAAGGGAGATTCTTTACATGAGTTGTTGGCGTTACCATTACGTTCTTTTCGCTTTTCTTGTCTCTTACAATACCCTTCCAGCATTCACCAGAAAAGCTCTGTTATAATTTGTTATCCGTTTTCTTCTAGTACGTGAATATAGCTCAAGTGATAAATCATTAAAGTGGGTGTCTTTATTTCTTCCTTTGTTGATTTCGACTCGTTTTGCGGTTTTGTCTAAGTGGGGTTTGATATGAAGTTTTGGACATGAAGATGTTGAGTTATGGAAGAAGAGGTCCCTGGTGCAATGGGGACAAGTGCCAGTTTGGCTCTCCGGTTGGGTCAGACCATTTTCTCCACCGCTTCTCTTCTCTTCATGTGCATGGGTGTCGAATTCTATAGCTATACTGCTTTCTGGTAATATTATTTTATACATATCCTTGTTGTAGAATTTGATCGACTCTGATAGATCCTTCGTGTCTTTGAATTATTATCACAGACCCTTTATACAGAGTTGGAGATTCTATTCTTGTTCTCGCAATCCCAAGTCATGGTGTCCTTTTGTCAAAATTTGTTCTTTATCTCTGTATTTCTTTCCTTTTACTCGTTCATTAAGTGCTAAGATTGAAGGAAGTAGGATCATGATGATGATATTGAATCAGGAATTTCATGATTTGGATCATGAGAAAGTCCTGGCTGTGAAGGATAAGAAAAGTCAAATCATTCTCTTTGAACTTCGGAAATGTAAAAAGCAGCCTGACGGCTCTTTTTTGCATTACGAAAGATGATTTATACACATTGAAGCTGTCACTCTGAGGCTTATTTGTTGGAGTCCCTTTTGATTACATGCAACAGGGGTTTAGAAGCAAGAAAGCTGATGCTATCCTCATCAGTAGTGAGAATATCTAGGACACTGCTCTGAAATGCTTCTGAATTTGAGTGGATGCAGTTTACCTATCGGGGCCTTGGTCATTGGACTCGACTGCATCCATTTTAGGGGAAAAAAAAAACTGTTTCGCCGAAATCTGAAACTGGCTGATACTTGAGTTTGCAATTTGGTTCTCTATTCTACTTTTCTGGAGAAATTAGCAAGGAATAAGCTGTCATTCTCTATTTTCTCTAAATTATTTGTATGCAGATGAGCATAACCCTGACGAAGATTCCTTCTTTTTTGGTTGGCTCATTATTGATTATGATTCTCTGCAGCTTCTTGGTAACAGTCATGGGTTTGGTTATTCCTTGGAGTGTGACTTTGGTGCTCGTAGACGCTTATTCTGTCTTTGTTAAATGTTTACCTCATCAACCGAGAATCTTGTTGGCTATCACCCTTGGAGATTGGGTAGGTAACATCCTGCCTATTGAGCAGATGAAGGCATTTCCTGAGGATAGGAGTTTCTTTTTTTCATTGGAATGATCATTTTGACTAATAAGTGACTATAAAAGTACCTTCTTTTTCTGAATTATGTTCAGTTACCTTCTTTTTCTGAATTATGTTCGGCAGGTTCTGTCATTTTTATCATTAGCAGCTGCTTCGTCAACAGCTAGTGTCACTGACCTCCTGCTGGATGCGGGTTCTAAATTTTGCCCTGCAAAGTTATGCAGTAGATATCAGTTATCTGCAGCGATGGCCTTCTTGTCTTGGTTTCTGTCATTTGCTTCAGCACTCTTCAACCTATGGCTTTTCCCTTCTTTATGACCTCCAATCCTTACATCAGATGGGCAAGTCCTGACAAAGTCTTGTTGCTCCAAAGGGAAAAATCTAGCATAGTGTACAGCTTTAGCATTTGCATATTTACACCCAAATATCTAATCACAAAAGGTGATGTGTAGCCATCTATTTCTTCTGAAATCACAGAAAACAATAATGGAATATTCATAAGAAAGTGCTAAGCATAGGTTACCATTATTTTATTCTCTGCCGACACCTTTGACACATACCGACTATTATCAGTTAATTAACAAAGGAAGAGAATTTTGGAAAGAATGTCATTTGTGGGTCCTGATTGTCTGGAGGCATTTTTTCCTTCTGGGATCTAAAGTCTGTTGAAGTTACTTTTTTCCAACCCTGATTGCTTGAACCCATTTTCATACCCACAAATGTCACAACTTCACTCCAACCACACAGAATATTGGTGGGGCTACTGACCGATGGACCTCTCTTTTTCTTTTCTTTTTTTTTTTGACATTACCGATGGACCTCTCTTAGTGAGCATCTTCGCACCCTAATGATTCAAGAAAAATATTGAGATGAGAGTATACCAAGTTAATCACCAAAATTGCGTAAAAGCTCAAAACTTTACCAGCCATACGTTATCAATAGCAATTGTCAATGACCTTTGAAGGACCAGGAGCATCATTTTCCGATTGGAATTGAGGAGCTGAATCAAACAACAAACGAAGAAACACTTGAATAGTCGCTACCAATATAGAAGGCCCAGAGTCCAATCACGGATCGACCCAGATAAGACTCTCAACTCCCACGTTCGTCCCTTCCAAATATTTGAACGTTACTTATGTTGAGAATTTAGACCTTCCAAACTCATACTTAAGAATATTTGATAGATAAAACTATCAAAAAATAAAGAAATATTAACAACACAAAAGGAGTTACATAGAAATTCCTAAATCGGAGAAAAATCATGGACATCGAGAAGAAAATTCACTATGTGAAAATTCTTACAATCACATAATTTCTTCTCTCACCCAATCACTTAATACATCAACACACCCACAAAGAAATACATAAGACAAACTCTCCAACTCTCACCTCAAAAGAAGAATTTAACTATAGTCAAATTTGTCATACAAATCTTTGACTTTATTTTGATGTATTAAATAAGGAGGTAGCAACCTCCTTATATAGGCAAGAGTCTTGCTTCAATTGTTGTCCCTAACCAATATGGGGCAACAAAGAAGTCAAACTCAACAATCTTCACCTTGGTGACTTTGGTTGATCCCACAACCACACTTCACCTCAATGAAAATCTCCTGAAAATAACATAACTCTCAATGTAGAGAATTATCATGCTTTATAGCATCATGCTTCACCATAAAAGTATACATACTCAGAATAAACCAATTCCAAGCATTTTACTTCGACACATATCGAAAGAAACCTTGCTAAAAAAATTATGGTGCAACTCTCATGTTTGGTTTTCATGGAAGCATCAGCCATCGATATAAATTCCACCACACACCTTGCATTAATGCCAAATCAATGCTTATGTGCAAATTTATGGACCCGCTAACAGTAATATATCCTCTATCATGACAACTTTGGGATTAACGTCATGCCATGAGGATGTACATACCCCCCATCTTTTTAGAGAGCAAGATCATCATTCATGGAAGCAATATTAGTGACATTGTCAGTCTCTCCATTAATTGACCTAGAGCCTTTTGCCGAACCTGCTCCATCTCCCGGACAATTTTTCTTCACACGCTCAAATTGTCCACACGTCCAGCATACTGCATTTTTCTTCATGCAGTTCTTCTTCTGATATCCAGCTACCAGCAAAGTTGAGTTTTTAGGAGAAGCATTTCTTCCACCACTCAGTTTTCTCTCTTCTAAAAAGAGTTTTTCGGTAACTTTAGAAAAAACTATTTTCTTCTTCCCATGAATCGACATCGGTGTCATGTGTTCTTATGAAGGTGGAGGAGACCAGATACGTCTCAAAGCTTGATCCTCATCATCTATACGAACTCCAACTGCTTCCAGTTCAGTGACGATCCCATTAAGAACACTTAAATAATTTGAAATTATAATATCTTCCCTCATCCGCAGTATATGAAACTGCTCCTTTAGGTACACCTGATTTGAAACACCCTTTGTTTGATATAATTCCTTGAGCTTTTCCCAAAGCTCCTTTACTGTAGATATTCCATGCACATTCGCAAGGACATTCTTAGTAAAACATAATCGTATCCCACTTGCTGCTCTCAAATTCAGATCCTCCCAATCTTTATCGTTCATACGAAATTTGCCTGTACTTATTACAAAATAAAATAATTCAATAATGTATTTTCTGGTTTTTTATCTCTGTTATACACGTGTAAGGCTTGTATGTCTTATGGTGTTATTTATACCCTTTGTATTGTCTTCTTACTTTAGAACTTTACTTTCCCGAAATAAGACTCTCTGTTTTGTTCTTCAATCTTCAACTGCCTACAACTTATCAGTACTGATATCTAGGATTTGTATGCCTTTCAATATCATGTGTAACCCTAACTGAATCAAAATGTCCGTAACTTGTACTTACTACAAGCTAAAATTGGTAGGCAAAAGTCTTGCTTTAATTGTTATCCCCAACTAATATGGGATAACAAATAAGCCAAACTCAACAGCTTACCGCCTCAACAACATCCTTCCTAGGTTCACGTGTTCTGGTTCAGGTCCCAGGCCCACCAGACCCTCATTTTCGAGTGGGGACATGTTCTTGAATTAAAATTTGATGCTCAAATCGTATTCAATGGTCTTACCGGTGAGATTCGCGCTCTCCAAAAGTTGATATCTTTCCGTGTTCTTGCTGATATGGGCATCCTCGAGTGCGCGACGGCTCGTGTTTGAGCAAATGTCTGATACAAATAAGTACATGTTTGAACGTATATTGCTGTATTTTCGGATGTGTTGTAGGCATTATCCGAATGAGGTCACTTTCCCCTTTGTGTTTAAAGCTTGCGCTCGTGAGTCAAATATCGGGTTTCTGTTGTTGCTCATGTGCAGGCTGTAAAAGCGGGAATTGGGTTTGTGGTTTGTGTGCAAAGTGAGCCGACAAGTGCCTACTTGATTGGGGAACTGTTTGATTATATCTCCGCCTTTGATTTCTTGGAATTTGATGATTGGTGGGCATTCTAAAGTGGTTTTTATAGGAGAAGCTTGATTGTTGTTTAAAGAAATGCGATAATTGAGTCGGAAAGCATGATATCCTAGGCGTCCATGGTTCCATAATTACACATAGTAAATTAATAATATTAAACATCATAAATAATGGATGTTCAATTGATCAATGACACAAGTATATTTTGATCCTATTGAGTAAATTGCAATTAAAATTTCCTACATGAATATTAGAACTAATTTTCATACTTGAATTCTAATTCAAAATTGAAATTTATCAATTTTGTCCTATCTTCTCTAAGTGATCGTAAACACAATCTAGTGTTAGTGTTAGACCAACTTAAATTTATATTTTGATTGTAATTGTTATCTATTACTATTTTAAATTGAAATCTTTATTTTGAATATTTTTTGATAAAACAAAACAATGCTTGCGAATAATTTGGCTGAGTAAAAATCAGACACTGAAATTTTTTTTTGGAAAACATCGAGTGAGTCTCCAAACGTAAACTGTGATATTTTGTTTTTTTATTTTATTATTTGTCTTTGATTGTTCTTTTATAAATTCCTTTTATAAGCATTTACCGATTTGTTTATAGGACTTCTCATTAAATAGTTTGTTTATTTGATTTGTTGTCATTTATTAATTCAAAAACTGATTATCCATATTTTGTTTAATTGCCTTGAATAAATATAGGTATAATGATTCCAAAAGGATATTTTTTTCTTGCTCTTCCAAGTTTTTGACTTTAATGATATGCTCGTATTATGAGAACCATTTCAACTTATTATTTAAAAATTTTGAATATTATTTTTGCTTTAATTTGTTTCAAGAAAATGGTTGTAATGAGAACTTTGATTTCAATTTAGACTCCAGCAAAATAAAATTGTGTGAATTTTATGAAGGTATAATTGGATCAATATTGTATGGTGCTTGGGACAAAAACTAATGTTACATGTAATATTGATGAATAACATGATACAAGGTCTCGTTTAGTATGAGACAAATAGTTTTTATGCTATTTCAATTAATTGACGAAGATATATGCGGCTAGATTGATGTGAAAGTGAGGCATGGACATACTTATTCTATCACCTTTATCTATAGCTATGCTTATATTTAGTCCAATTCATATAGATATTTAGGTCATATTTACATTTATTTTACATATTCATTCATTCATTTTATTAGCATTTTGAGGTTAATTTATTTATTTTCATTGAGTTTGTTATTTATTTTATTTTCTAAATTTTTTTGTAGAAAGTATGAAATTGGCTTCAAATTAAACCAAAGAAGTGGTCACTGCAGCAGGTGAATGAAAGAAAAAAAAGGAAGCAGCATCTTAAGGAAAACGACGTAGCAAAAGGGAGTCCAAAACGGCAGCACATGAAGAGTCCAAAACATAGCTAACTAGTTGACGATTTAAAGGATAACAACGCTTAGTCTTTTTTTTAATGGGCAGCTACAAAGGACGTAGGGGCGTAAAACATTTTCATGTTTTTAGGTCTTTAATTGAAAAGGGGAGCACAATAGAGGGGAGAGCGAATTTGGACTGCGGCAACATAAGGTGGATTAATTGAAGAGAGTAGCGTTGGAGACTAAAGAGGGCTGCATTGGAGACCAAGACTGACGCACATCGAAGTAAGCAAGGATTTTGACGCACAGGGGGACCTATGCACTGCAACAGCACTCCAAGCTTGACGCATGACTGGAACGGAAGCTACACGTAGAGAAGACCTGAACACACGAAGGCAAGACGCAGATTAGAGAAAAGAAAGAAAACACGCAGTAAAGAAATAGACCCACTCCAGACCTAGGTTTTTGACGTCTATGTTTAGATTTTCCAAGTTCTTCGTTCCTTACTCTCTAATGTCTATTATCCTTGATTTGATATTTATTTTGTTGAACATGAACATGATTGAGTAGATTTCTTGTTAGGTTTCAAAGATGGAATGTAGTTTTCGAATTTCTACATAATTTGATTCTGAATTTTATTCAATAAAATTGATTCATGGCTGTTGATTCTTATTTTGAGTATTATTGTGCTTGTTATGTATTAGGCCTCACATAATTTGTGTCAAAATTATCGGTTGAAGAACTGAAAGGTGAAAATCGATAGTGAAAAACTAAAATTAAGAGCTTGTAGGTTTAGACCTAGACATAGGCAAAAATATGTGAGAGGAATTACCAACTAGATAAAAATCTTAATGGGTTTTAGTTAATTTCATGAGCCACAATAGTTGGGATTGATTTTAACTACGATACTTCTTTGCCATCTCGATAGAGAATCATATATAATTTAGATATAGTTTCCTTCAAAGTCTTAGGGAGATTATTGAATAAACCAGAAAAGAATAATTAAAAGTCGATCACGAAACCAAATTTGAAACCTGCCTTTTACATATCTAATTTATTCCTTACAATCATAAATTGCGCAGTTATTCTGTTTGTTTTAGGATTAGTTAGCAATTCGTTAATTAAATAATTTTTCAATAATCAATATTTGAGTGATCAGCCCAAATAATTGAATGTTTGTAGCTTAGTAATTGTTCAGTAACTCCCTGTGGATCGATACTCTTACTTCCCTATTCACTTGCGTAACCCGTACTTGCGGGGCCTCGGACAAGTTTTTATCACACTAAAATAGATCCTTGATATAAAATTCAGTTCATCAATAAACATTTATTGGGGGATGTTTTCTCTTAAGTGTAAATGAATAGAAACATGTATTCTAAGCATTCTTATTAATCAACAACTTAGATACAATCGTAAATGTAATTGAGTAATAGCTTTAAGAACTAAGAAACTAATGAACAAGACAACACATGTACGCCATACATTTAAACAAGATGAGTTTCTTCTTAGAATTTCCAACTCTAACGTAAAGATGGTAATCCTAATTGCCACTCGTGATTAGTAAAACTGAACGTCATATTACTAATCTGGCTATTAAACGAATCAACTCCTAGTTGCGCATCCTAGAAATCAATCAATTCAATCATAAAAGTGATTTAGAAGGCACTCAATATTCATCAACAAAACAAACTTTATGGAACATCTTACACATAATAAATGATAACTTGGTTTCCCTCAACCAAGAAAAGGGATTTAACTACTCATAACAAAAGTGAAAATTAACAAAGAAATAACCAAATGTAAAGTCTCCATCCCTGGTCTTTCCTGGAAAATTTGAAAACTTCTAGAGAAATACTGCAGAAAATGAAAGACCTAACTATGGCTGTCGAAAAGTAAGAAGAAAAACCGCAGAAAATGTAAAAGCTATCCCCTAAATTAGAGAATGGGTCATATTTCCTTTGATTTGGTCCAAGAAAACCCCCCACGACATTCACTTGTTATGCGTTTTCTTCCTGCAAAATCGGACATGCATCAGTGGAGTGTCCTAACATCAAACATATTCCACATACCTTTGCTTCTTCTTTCTTTGTAACCGCAATTTGTCGCACCAAAGATGTAAAGTCATCCAATCTTTTCTCCAATGCTGTCACATTCACCTTATTTGCGTGTTTTAAACGATGCCCAACACGTATCCCAAATTGTTGTGTATTGGAAGTTATATTTGCTATCAAATCCCTTGCGGTTGTCGGTGTTTTGACAACTAAAGCTCCGCCACTTGCAGCATCAATCATATTCCTATTTGTGAGCAAAAGACCTTTATAGTAGTATTGAATCAACAACTGGACGGTTATTTGGTGATGGGGACAGCTAGCACAAAGTTTCTTGAATCTTTCCTAATATTTGTAAAGTGTCTCCCCCGTGTGTTGTCGAATGCCACAAATTTCCTTTCGAATATTGGCAGCTCTTGATGCTGGAAAGTATTTCTCAAAGAAGAGTCTCTTCATTTCAGCCCATGTTTGCACATTTGCATCAGTTGAATAGTACAATCAATCTTAAGCATCATCTTTGAGAGAAAATAGGAAAGGCTCTTAGTTTGATTTATTCTTCCGTCACATTTATTGGCTTCATACCCATACAAACCACTTCAAACTCCTTCAAATGTTTGTAAGGATCCTCACCCGGTAGACTTATGAAAATAGGTAATAAATGAATCAGCCCAGATTTTAATTCAAAAGTGTTGTTGTCCCCCAAATTTGGAAAGTTGATGCAGTAGGGTTGTTGAGCATCCGTGGGCGTGGCTAGTTCACAAAGAGTGCGATTCACAACCATCCTTTCCGTTTTTTTCACTTGTTGTTGCTGTTTTGCTTGTTTTCGTAACCTCTTGGCTATCTTCTCGATCTCTGAATCAAATAGCAGTTGAGTTGTCTTATCTACTCATATAACATACACATATCGTTAAGAAATTTCCCAGCAACGGTGTCAAAATTTGGTATTGTTGTCGTCTGCAACTAAATTAATACCAACTCTAGCAATGAAAAATGTAGTTAGTGAAGAGTTGAGGTTGCTCCCACGAGGAATTTTTAATGGTAAAGGTTATACAAATTTAAACCTAAAACAAATGAGGGGGTTTAATTCATGTAAATTTAAGAAATTGAAAATGGCATAAATCAAAAATTAACAAAAATAATCAAATCTAGAAATTTAGTAAACAAACCTTGTTTTTGGGTCACCTACGTTATCAAACTAATATGGATCTTATCATTGATTCTTGATTCTTAATGCTATTATTCAATTTAATCTATGATCGTATCTAGATTATTGTTCAATAAGATTGCTAGGATACATGTTTCTAGTCAATACACTTAAGAGAAAATTCCCTCAATGAATGTTCATTAACAATTACAATTTTTGTCGAGGATCCATAATAGCATGGTAACATCGGTGACCGAAATCAAGGTATTTTTCCTATTTGAATTTTCAAATTTAATTAGTGTTTCAATTTGCGATTCTTCTTTTTATTTTCATTATTATTGCCGTGAGTAACAAACCCCCCCTTTTTATTATTTTTGTTATTTGTGCCGTTTGAATTCGTAATTTCCATAATCGTAAAATTTCTCGTGGGAACGATATCCGCTTACCGCTACTACATTAATTTGTTTTAACGAAAGTGAAAATCTTTTATATTTGGTTGCAGGCGATAGCATCACCAAATTTTGGCGCCGTTGCTGGGGAATTTCTTAACGGTTTTTGTTAGTGATGTTTTTATTTTTGTTTGT
>JANZLX010000211.1:24297343-24326481 GCA_025531955.1 Erythroxylum orinocense | reverse complement strand
AATTTTCCAAAAATATTCAAAGGGAACACAAAGCATATATGTCTTTATCACTTTCAAAAGTTCTGTACTCTTCTCCTACATGTATTCAATGATCTTTCTACTCAACATCATCTATTCACCATCATATCACATAGGAATCCCCAAATACATAAAAGCAACACATCTGAATTTTTTTTTATCTAGTTTGTACTGTATTCATGAAAATGACCACTTTTTCCATGTCTATTTTATTTCAGATAAATCATCCATTTTATCTCATTTTCAGGTTTCTCATAAGGATTAACATGATACTTACTTGGTAAAACTCTAAAATCTTTAATCATCACAAAGCCTTAACTTTCATGCAACTCACGTACTTCATCTTACAGAGGCTTTGGGTCAGGTTTTCTTAAGGAAAAAGGAACAGATGACAAAGTGGTAACAGTAGAAGATAAGGGTAAGCATAGTTTAGCTTGGGTGGAGTTTTTGATGAAAAACTTTGTGTTGCAGATACACTAAGGGAAGAAACTTTGAGAGAAAGGAATGAAGGCAAGTACAAAAACTTGTCTTTCAAGGTTATTTAAAACTCAACTTTCAAAGCTGAGACACCTGTCCATTTCTTAGCCACTTATCCACTTCCAAATTTTTCCATAAAGCATCATTTCGGGTCAACTTTACATGTTCTTTCTGAACCTGATACTGAAGTTATTTTGCAACACTTTCTTTTAGAAACATGTTCCCCTATGTTTTATGTTTCCATTAACACAAAAATCATTCAATTTAGTTTAGTAATTCACAAGATATACTTCAAATATTTTTTTGGACTGCTTTTGTCCAAAACAGTACACTATGCACAACTTCTATCCAAAATTTGAACATCTTAGAGACTGAATTAAATTATAATTTCTTCATAACATTTGTAGCTCCACGTCTCTAGTTTAGCAAAAAATAGAAATCATCTCATTTTGATCAGTAGAGCTCCAGAAATCATCAAAATACTAAGGTATGTTCAGTGGAATAACACCAGTTCATATTCTTTAAGAGCACACTCACTGTACCCGTCCCACTCTTTTCACTAAATATTTCTTAATTCATTTTAGATAGCTTAGATTTTTTATGGAGAGGTATAGAAAAGTCTTACGAATCCAATGGTTTAAGAATCAGATCATTTGGGGGTCTAGAGAGGAAGTTATAGCCAAAAGAAGCAACCATGTTTTTGACCTCAATCATACTGAACCTGTTTCGGGGAAACAGCCATAACTTTCTGCAGAAATTTCTGATTCAGGTGTTCTTCATATGGTTCAAAAGAGGACTTTAAGAGCTGAAACTTTGTGAAGAATTTGAAGACAAGTTCTTTCATCTAGGGGTCAAAAATAGAATAGATTATATGACGTCATTTTAGTGATATCATTAGATGATAAAAGGTTGGGAAAATTCCCATAACTTTCCCTACAAATATCTGATTAAGGTTTTATTTAAATATTTGGAAAGAAGACTTCAATAGCTACAACTTTCATGAAGACGTCGAAGGCAAATTCTTTTATCTCAGGGGTTGAACATAGAATAGAATATATGACGTTATTTTTGAGACAAAGTGACATCATCAGACGATACAAGGTTGGGAAAATTGCCATAACTTTCCTACAGATATTGGATTAAGGTGTTCTTTAGATGGTTGGAAAGAAGAAGTCAAGAACTACAACTCTCTTGAAGACGTATAAGGAAAATTCTTTCATCTGAGGGGTCAAAAATAGAACATACGATATGATGTCATTTTTGAGACAAAGTGACATCATCAGATGATACAAGGTTAGAAAAATTGCCATAACTTTCCCTACAGATTTTGGATTAAGGTGTTATTTAAATAGTTGGAAAGAATACTTCAAGAGATATAACTTTCATGAAGAACTCAAAGTGAGATTCTGCTTCTAAAAGGGTCAAAAATGGAATAGAAGAAGGAAAAAAAGGTCAAACTAAGACAAACCAAAAATCAAACTAAGACGAAGATGATGTCATACTAAGATGATGCTAACGTCATACTAGGACGAAGTTGACCAAACTAAGACGAAGCTAGCGTCATACTAAGACGAAGATGATGTCATACTAAGACGATAGGATGAACAATAACTTCGTCTTACTTTCCTTTCATCTTACTTTTGCTCTAGAACGTCTCCATTTATAAAGATCATAACTTTCAACTCAGATGTCTAAAATTTTCATACTATATACCGTTGGAAAGATAAAAGAAAGATCTACAATTTCCAAAAGGAAACTTTTCCAAAACCTATTTATATCAATCCCAAATTTTTCCCTAAAATCTGAAGACAAAATTTTCCATTCATACACCAATACTGCATCCAATTCTTAACTTCATGACAAATTTTAGGTTTCTTAGAGATAGAATTGAAATTTGATGTCTTCATACGAAATGTAGCCATATATCTCTATTTTAATCCAAATTAAGAATCATCTCGTTTGGACAACTAGAGAAAACGTTGTGGCTAAAAGACTGAAACATACTCAGTGAACATTTTCCAGATCAACTCTTTATTTCAAAATCTTTCCTTACACAACTCATACCAAGATTACCTTTTCTACTTCATTTACTCCTCATTCTCAACTTCATTTCAAATCAATGTCTTCCATAAAGAAATCATAATCCATAAATAATCATGAACACGAATAACAGAACATACATATATATACCTATTCGTCATCAATTTACTACACAATATTGCTCTCATTTTACTTCTAACTTTCATCTTAATTCTTTCTATTTCAAAAATCTTTTATGCATCACAACACCATAGCAAATTATGAATCTATCCACTTTTATCATTCCTTACTTTACTCTTGTTTATCATTTCTTGGTTCTAGAACTTTCATTCATTTGTTCTTAACTCGTGACTAATCACCAAAATTTCTTATTCAATAGTTCCAATCTTTCACGAAAAGTTTAGGGTGCAACATCAAGCAACTATTATTAATCAAAGGTTGACATGTACCATGCCTTGTGAGTAATCTTGATATTGTATTACAAAGGGACTGAGCTTATAACTATGGTTACAGGTTAAATCAGATTACCGATCCTCATTTGATTTGGGTAGTCATAATGTCTTGCTATAGGCCGCTTATGACTTATGGGCTTTGAAGTGTGATCAAGCTCATTGTCAACATCAAATGAGTCTATAGGGTCGCATACAAAGAGTGATGTGATTTGGGTTTATTCTTTTGGGCCTAATTTATTAGGCATTGAATAAATATATGTGGATATATTCATTGGGCTAGATTAAATTAAGATGTCGGGCTTTTATTATATGAGATATAATATGGGTCGAAACTTATTGGGCTACAATGGGTTTAGGTTTTCTCTATAAGTAGAGAAACTTAGGTCTCATTAGAAGCGAAGGGAAGGAGACGGAAAACCTTTGCGACCCTCCGAGAGAAAAACTTTGCGGCATTCGAAAAGAGTTTTAAAACGTGCTAGCATATGAAAGCTGTTGCCCGGATTGTTCATCCCCGTGTGGATACCGGTAGAGGACATTTACGCATCGCAGTGTCTACAAATCTGAAAAAGAAACAACCAATCCGCGCCAAGAGGTAATTTCGTACATGCTATAGTTTTCGATTATACTTCTTGTTGTTTTATGGTCTTTTCCGCAGCGTATTGTGAATACTCGGGCCATAGGCGATCCAACAGTTAGCATGTACTATTTAGCTTTGTGTATTTCTAAAAATTATTGTATAAGAGAAGCATAAGGACATTAGCAAATTTTGAGTATATTTTCATAAAGTTGATTCTAAGAAGTTTTCCACAAAGAAAGAGGAGTATATTCATTGCATTCTTTGACAAAAGGGTTGAATTAGACCTTACTATTTTCACCAAAATCCAATTTTAAGTTAAGATTTTTAAAACATTGAAAAAAACTTAATGTTTTACAAACGTTAATTTAAACCCCAACTTAATATTTTCATCAACTCTCTGTTTAAAAAATTCTACCTAGTTTTTTTTAAAAAATATTTTATGAGTGCTCATCAACTCTCTGTTTAAAAAATTCTACCTAGTTTTTTTTTAATAAATATTTTATGAGTGCCTTTGCTAGATATACATCATACGTGGTAAGTAAGACCAAGAAATTTTAAAATGCTATGAAATCCTTAAGGAAATAACCCCAAAAGAGAATTTTACTTAGACAATCGATCAAGAAAGGGATGTCAATTTTTGCTCTTTCGTCCATAAATAGTTGATGTTACTCTCCATTGGTTTCTAAAAGCCTACATCTTTCACTTTCCAATACTGCTCCTAGCGTCCATAGAAATAAAAGATCCAGGCTTGGCATAGTGGTAATGAGCTTTATGGTTGGTACTGGTATAATGCTCCCATTGATTAAGATTTTCTTTGTTTCTAATTTCCCATACATATAATAAAAGTGGCCAAGTAACCCTATATTTCCAAAAGACATAGAGCTTTTAGGTCTATAGTACTAGAAAAACACCTGGGTATGTACATAAGGGGATGAGGAAAAAGATGCTAGGTAGGATGGATGGAACCTAAATTATTAAAATTGATAACAACCTTGGTGTTGTTATGATTTAAGGTGCCACTCTTAGCAATTCAGGAAATCTCTTACATGTACCACCAGTTAAGATTGTAGAGAAAAATATAGTTAACAAGCGTTAAAATTGTCTACTTCAAAAGAAAGAAAGAGAATAGTGGCATGCTAGAATTCAAGATTTGGAGAGAGACATTAGTGAGAAAGAAGAAATGATTGAATTTATATCGAGGACTGCAAGTGGTCTTAAAGAAGAATATGAAGAGGAGGATGTGGGAAGGTTTGTTAGACCCCTAAGTCCTAATAGCGAAATGGTGTAGGCATTAGTTAGCCTTGACTAATGCTTGATACTTGGGACAACAAAACAAGGAAATATTTTACGAGTAGATAAGGAAAATGGGCATTGTCGATAAGTTGATACGCATTAGTGTATATTGATGAAAATCTTTGGCAAGGTACAAAATTCATATGTGAGACAAAAATATAGCTTGAGGTAAACCTTGGATTGAAGGTTAGCTAGATCACATGCATGAAAGAGACATATGAGAGCTCTAAGGACTTAATGTGTGTTCAAATAGATGGACTATAACTAAAAGAATTAACATGGGTAAGCATTGGACCAGATCAATATGCTATGAAAGGCTTTGAACTTGGATGACTCATCATTAATGGATAGAGACCGTATGCAAAGATCATCTGAAGATATTGGAGTTCTTCATAGATATGGATGTGCCTCTCTTAATTAAATGAAATCTCTATCTTGTTACTTGTAATGTAGTTAAATCCTATCAAATAGAATTTTATTTTGATAGGGTGTCATCCAATGATTAACGTGATGTAATTTGATAAGGATAGATGTGATCTAGGTAGCTCAGCTCAGTTAAGATTCCTAATTGGAAAGCCAGAGATGCCTATAAATAGTTTACTTAAGTCTTGCTGTTGAGAACAAAGATAGGTGCGAGGGGAATACATGGAGAGAGAACATTCATTTGTATGCTTTTGGGGAAGTAATAAAGATTGATTTTTACCGTAACTCTTATGTGTTTATTTTTGCCTACGATTTTTAAATACTTTCGTGGTATTCTTGCTCAAGTGTGAGAGTTAAACACTTTGAGGATCGTGAGGTATTCAGGAATAAGATTTTGTTGTTTAACAATCACATGGAAAGGGTAAGTCTTATTTAAGTAGACCTAAATGAAATTGTTGGGCAAAGAAGTAGATGTGACTTCGGTATAAGTTCGATATCTAGAAAAACCTTGACAAGGCGTCAAGTGAAGATGGTGATGATCACTTTATCAATCGTGAGTGTTCTAATGATAGAAATGAGGAAACTTCAAAATTTATTTATAACCATCAATAACAAGATGTTCTTCAATAGGAGGAAGGTAGTCATGGAAGTTTTCAATCAATTTTTAAAAATTTAAAATTCCATTTATTATGTAGAATGTACATTTAATAAGGGAACCTATAGAAAAAAATTAAAAATAGGTATAATTTTGACAAAGATAACAAGTTAGAGTTTAAATTGAACCTTCGTAAAATGTTGAGAATTTTTATCTTTTTAAAATGTTGGATTGAAAGTTTGTGAAATATTGAAGTTTTTTTAATTGTTTTAAAAAGTTTGAGTTCAACTTTTGTAATAAAAATATTAAGTTCTAATTTGAGTTTAACTTTTTTAATAAAAATATTAAGTTCTAATTCAACTTTTTTTACTTAAATTATTTCTTTTGATTGATATGAATTTAGAGATTGTACCTAATTTACTCGAGCTCAATCTGACAAAGCATATCAAAACTAGACGTATAGACAACAGGAACATTTTCAGGTTTACGTGTAAGAACATATGCAGAAACTATTAGATTTCCTAGTTGCCTTTCGTCAGCACCAACCTATCCAGCTAACAAGAAACATGAGTTCTGTAGCACAAGGACGAGCTTTAATTTCTTCATTAGCAGAAAACTGGAAGGTGTAAAAATTAGGAGAACATTGAAGGGTTACATTTAGTTTGCATAAGATCAAATTTTGCAATCGTGATGATATTCATAAGTGATTTACCTGTATAGTTCAAATTTTGCAATCGTGATGATATTCACAGGTTCTTTGCATATATAGTTCAAATTTTGCAATCATGATGATATTTACAGGTCAAGTCCTTCGGGTCTTTTGAAGTGCATTATTTAACGTTATCTTGGTTTAGGAATTTTAGGTCCATTTATTTCACTTTCATATTCAAAGGTAGGGTTATAGAAACAAAACAACACCTTTTCTAATGTATAACAAGTGTATAATTTGATGGCCCCTGAATTTTTCTTGATGAATAAGCATGATTTAAATAATTTTTTAGCTTTTGATAGATTAATTATTTTGGAGTTATTTAATTATATCAAAGTTACTAGGATTTATTGCATGGGTCAATGGAATTAAAGTGTTAAGGTTATAAGAGAGTTCAATGGTATTTTTGGAAAATCACTTAAGGATGAAAGACCATAAGCTTATAAGAAAGGGCAAAATGGACTTTGCACACTCATTAAGGGTGAAGTGGGAAGAATAAAATGTTGTTCTGTTCCTAAAGAAGAGAAAAACGTGAATTTAGAGAGAAGAGCAAAAATAGAAGAGAGAAAGAAGAGAGTTTCGGTAGAGAAGAGAGAAAGAAGAGAAAATATGCTAAGTTTTGATTTTTCTTAGCCTTTAAAAGAGATTTTGAGGTTGTTCAAGAAGGGAAAAAACTAGAGGAAGAGAAGAGCTTCCATTTGAGCCAAAGATCTCTTCATTTGGTGAAGAATCAAGGTAAGATCATTTTGAATCTTTTGGATTTTTGGAAGTTCATGGAGTTTAGAAAATGCATGGGTTTAAGTATTATAGACTTAATTTCAATGGTTTTACATTGTGGGATTTTCAATTGGATTCCTATTGAATAGGGGTTTTGCCATTGATGAAGGAAATCAAGAAAGGTAAGAGAAACAAGAGGAGAGACATTTTTTAGCAAGTCTTTAAGCAAGGAAATCAAGGTGGGTACATGTTTATAATAGAGTAAATAAGCCACAAATGTTTTCTTTGAATCAAGGAAGTGTGATGCTTTCAATTGCATCATAAGTGTTGCATTTATTGCTTTTGAATGATTTGAGAAATTGCAATATGTTGTTATATGAATTGTGTGATGATTTATGAAAAGATTTTGAAAGTGATTTTTTTAAAAGATAACATGTTTATGAAACCATGTTTTTGAAATATCTCATGTTCATGAAAAATCAAGTTTAAGAAAAGTGTCATTTTGAGCAACAAGTTTACAAGTCATGAATTACATGTTATGTGGGTTTGTGATGGTCCCCTAAGTTAAGTCATGTGCACTTTGGCAAAAGGTTTCTCCCGCCTGCCCACTATAGTGACATGGAGCTCCTTCATGGACTCACCTAAGTTCACGGCTATGCAAGACCATTAATTGAGATTGTGATAGTACGTTCTATTCACGGCATAGTATGTTCTGTTCATGGCTATACAGGACCATTATGTGGAAATGTGTAGTACGTTGTGTTTTTTGATCCACCCAAACCATTCTGATGTGCTTATATTATGTTAACAAGTTTGATGCATTCATGTTTTGTAATTTGTGAATTTGGTTGAAAACTTAAGAACCACGTGTTTTATGAACTCAATGAAAATTTTCTATGACAAGTGAATGTTTTCAAAGGATTTGCTTATTTTTTAGTTATAAACTGTTACTCACGAGCTTTCAAGCTCACCCCCTTTTCGTCTCATCTTCAGGTGAAGAAAATAAGATTGAGTAACCAAGAGTTGAGGAATCATTTTACTTTTGCAATGTCTTTGTAAATTAAGTTAGATTTTGTAAAAGCAAGGCTTTATTTGCATTTTGAGAATTATTGGGTTTTGGTATCTTTTGTATTTTGAATTTTGATACCGATGATATAATATGGCTTGGAATGCCATTAAAGATTTACAAATTCTTATTTTTTTTGTTAATGAAATATGAATTGTGTATGGATGATGATGATGATTTTGATCAAGAATTGTTGATATATATATATAGATAGAAATTATGAATGATGAGACATGGTTGAATGTGATGAGTCAAATGAGTTGAGATTTGAGAACTTAATGAAATCAAATTGGTAGTTGAAATGTTAAGAAGTGAAAATGGGACAGTTACATTGATTTGTAATTTTGGAGGCAAAATGTCTTTTTGAGGTCTTCATAGAAGTTGTAGGTCTAGAAGTCCTCTTCGAAACAGTCTTTGAATGACCCTAATCTGACATCCCTAGTGAAAGTTATGCAAATCGCCCCAAAGTAGGCACAATATGATTAAGGACATAATTATAGTCTTTCATAGAGGTAAAATTTGCGTTCTGACTTTGGTGGAAATTCTGGATTGATCTAGTTTGAATTAGAGAAAGCTATCTTCATAAAAGTTGTAGATTTTTTTTTAATCTTTTTAACGGTATAAAGTATGCAATTTTTGGACATCAGAGCTAAGAGATATGATTATTATAAGTGGTGATGTTTCCTTGATCAAGCCTTTGTTTGATGCTTCTTTGATCATTCGTCTGATGCTTCTTGACCATTCGTTTGATGCATCTTTGACCAAGCCTTCTTCTGATTCATCTTAGACTGACTTCTTTGGTTTGGCCCTTTCACCTAACCCATCTATCTTTTGGAAATTCGAGATTTTGACCCTCTAGGTGACAAAATCTCTCTTTAAGGTCTGCATGAAAATTGTAGATCTCGAAGTCTTCTTTGAAACTGTCTAAATACAATCTTAATATAATATCTTTAATGAAAGTTATGCTAATTGTCCCAAGATAGGTATAATATGATTGAGGACATAATCATGTTGGATTCTTTTGGTCATAACTTCTTCTTCCGACCTCCAAATTAAGTGATTCATAAACCAATAGATTCCTAACAATTGTTTCTACCTCTTCATAAAAATTGGTAGCCTTTGGTCTTGATTTGAAAATATGGATGAAAAGAAAATAAAGGGTTGGTTGGAAGAGTATGAATTGGACATTTTACTGAACATACTTTGATATTTTGATGATGACATTATCTATAGAGCTCAGAATGAGATGATTCTTATTTCTAAATAAACTAGAGACATAGAA
Organism: Erythroxylum orinocense; assembly: GCA_025531955.1. NCBI lineage: Eukaryota > Viridiplantae > Streptophyta > Magnoliopsida > Malpighiales > Erythroxylaceae > Erythroxylum > Erythroxylum orinocense. Next base: position 24,316,832 of record JANZLX010000211.1, on the reverse strand, counting down.
CTACAATTGTTCTAAAGAGATAGAATTTTAATTCAGTCTCTAAGAGTCTCAATTTCTATATGAAAATTGAGTATATTTTACTGTTTAGTGTAATAATAGTCCGGAAATGTTTGACGTATAAATTTCAGATTTCTGAACCAAATTAAATGATTTTAGTGTCATTAGAAACTTATAACAATGGGGAACAAATGTTTTGAAGTCAAATTGAAATTCTGGTTTGAAGTTTCCCAAATTTTGTTCTGAAATAGGAGAAATGAGTTTAATTAGGGTGACTTTTTGGTGTGAGCAAGCCACCCTTATGGGATGATGGCTAATGAGGATTCATTGAAATGCCCCTACAGGGTAACAGGTTCGCGTTTTATGACTCTGAAAATAAGGAGAAATGAAAATTATGGTTTATGACTTCATAAGAGTTGCACTCCAGAAACGGGGTGCAACATGTTTGGTATCAGAGCAAGAGTTAGATTCCGGAAAATGTTTGGGGTCCAACAGAATTAGCCTTAGAAAAAGTACGAACCCACAAACATAGTAGAATTCAAGAGGAAGAGAGAAGAGTGGCATGTTAAAATTCAATATTTGGAGAGAGATGTCAGTGAGAAAGAAGAAATGATTGAATTTAAGTTGAGGAGTGCAATTAGTCTTAGGGAAGAATAAGAAGAGGAGGATGTGGGGAGGTTAATTTGTTAGACCCCTAAGTCCTAATAGCGAAATTATGCAGGTATTAGTGAGCGTTGACCAATGTTTGACACTTGAAATGACAAAACAAGGCAAAGACTTACGAGTAGATAAGGAAAATGGGCATTGTCGATGAATTGGCACACATTAGTGCATATTGATAAAAATCTTTCACAAGATGCAAATTCAAATATAAGACCAAAAGATAGCTTGAGATAGACCTTGGGTTGAAGGTTAGCTAGATCATATGCCTGAGGGAAACATATGAGAGCTTTAAAGACTTAATGTGTGATTAAATAGACGAACCATAACTAATGGACTTGACATGCATAAGCATTAGACCAGACCAACATGTTATGAAAGGCTTTGAACTTGGATGACTCATCATTAATGGATAGAGATCGTGGGAGATTTTGGATGATGTGGTTGATAAGATCACATTAGATATATATCAATTTAAAACGATACCGACCATGTGAGAGGATTATTTGAAGATAATGGAGTTTTTCTTAGATATGGATTTTTCTCTTTTAATTAAATGTAATATCTTATCTTGTTAGTTATGATGTAGCTAAGTCCTATCAAATAGAGTCTTATTTTGATGACGTGTCACCCAATTAATTAATATAATGTAATCAGATAAGGATATATGTGATCTAGGTAGTTTAGTTTAGCTAAAATTCTTAATTGGAAAGCCAGAGATTTCCATAAATAGCTTATTGGAATCTTGATCCTGAGAACAGGGATAGGTAGGGAGGGAAAACATTGAGAGAGCATTATGTTGTATGCTTTTGGGAAAGTAATAAAGATTGGTTTTTAATGTAGTTCATGTGTGTTTATTGTTGTCTATGATTATTTAATATTTTCGTAGTGTTCTTATTAGAGTGTGGGACTTCAACACTTCGAAGATTGTGAGGTATTCAAAAACAAAATTCTATTGATCAACGATCATATGGAAAGAATAGGGATAGGTAGGGGGAAAATATTGAGAGAGAACATTCTTTTGTATACTCTTGAAAAAGTGATAAAGATTGGTTTTTACCGTAATTCTTGTGTATTTATTGTTGTCTATAATTATTTAATACTTTCGTAGTTTTTTTGTTAGGGTGTGAGACTTCAATACTTTGAGGATCGTGAGGTATTCAAAAATAAAATTCTATTGATCAACGTTCACATGGAAATCATAAGTTTTAGTTTAGTAGACCTAAGTAAGATTGTTGTGTAAAAGAGTATGCGCGACTTTGGTATAAATTTGGTATCTAGAAAAAACCTTTGTAACAAGGTGTTAGGTGATGATAATGATGATCAGATTGTCAATAGTAAGTGCTCTAATGATAGAAATAAGGAAACTTTAAAATTTATTTATGACCATCAATAACAACATTATATTGTTAAATAGGAGGAAGGTAGTAACAGAAGTTTTCAATCAATTTTTAAATTTTTTGGATTCCACTTACTATATAGGATGTACATTTAATAAGGGAACGGATAGAAAAAAATAAAAATTGAAAGGCAGACTTTTGACAAAGACAATAAGTTAGAGTTTAAATTGAACGTTTGTAAAATGTTGAGTATTTTATAATTGTTTTAAAACAATTGGAAAGTTTTAAGGCATTTGACTTTAAATTAAATTATAATAACAAGTAAGCTCTAATTCAACTTTTTTACGTAAATTATTTCCTTTGATTAATATGAATTTAGAGATTGTACCTAACTGATTCTGAGTTCAATCCTAACAAAGCATATCAAAACTAGACTTGTAGACAACAGGAACATTTTCAGTTTTACGTGTAAGAACATACGCATAAACTGTTAGACTTCCTGGTTGCCTTTCGTCGGCACCAACAGTAGCTATCCAGCTAACAAGAAACATGAGTTCTGCAGCACAAGGACGAGCTTTAATTTCATCATTAGCGGAAAACTGGAAGGTGTATAAATTACGAGATCACTGAAGGGCTATATTTAGTTTGCATAAGATCAAAATTTGCAATCGTGATGATATTCTCAAGTGGTTCTCAATTAACTTCCATTTCCTACGAATTATCTTTAGGCTAACTAGATGCTACGATAGCTAGCTAGGAGACGCACGCAATGTTGCTTACAACATTGCTTCAAGTCTTGGATGAGAGAAATAGTTGCTAGGAAAAGTAAGCACCATCACATTCAGTGCCAAGTTAAAATCAGACGAATTGTCACAGGAAAATTAGATGAATTTTGGTGGAATAATACACTCAGTATCAACACTCCTCATTCTTATGTCTCCTCTCTTACGCGGCGCGGCAGCCGTAGATTTGGAGACTACACTCAGTATCAACACTCCTGATCCTTATGTCTCCTCTCTTACGCGGCGCGGCAGCCGTAAATTTAGAGACTACACTCGGTATCAACACTCCTGATCCTTATATCTCCTCTCTTACGCGGGGCGGCAGCCGTAAATTTAGAGACTGCAGTAACACACGGATCTATTGTCGTAATCCAGGTTAAAAGTTTCATCATTTCCTGAACTTAGTTTTCTTTGTGCTCGAACACTTTACAGATCAAGTCCTTCGGGTCTCTTGAAGTGCTTTATTTAACATTATCCCGGTTTAGGAAATTTAGGTCCATTGATGTCCCTTTCATATTCCGAGGTAGGGTCACAGAAACAAAAAAACAAACTTTTCTAATGTACATCAAGTGTAGAATTAGCCTTAGAAAAAGTGCGAATCCACAGACATAAATGTTATTTCCACTGCTTCATTAGGACAGTTAGTACTGTACCCATTAATCCCAGACGCTGAACCCACCATCCATCGTAGACCTCATCTTTGTATATTGGTGATGACGGCGTGTACGGACTTGGTTTCTTAATTTCTTCTTAGCATGCTTTTGTTTCGCAGATATTTAAGAAATCCGATTATGTTCTACCATTCCAACCTATGAGTATGTTCTACTATTCCAACCTATCTCATAACTAGTCATGTCTTATCAGAAAACTGTAGTAAATTCTAAGTTTAATATATATTGAAGCTTTTTCCTAAATGTGATGATCAATCCTGCTTGGGGATAAAATACTGATCGTAACCGCTAATATTTCCGGTTTTCCACTGGAATGGTCATAATCTTATGCTATAATGCTCGAATCCGACAGGGGTCATCACTCTCTAAGTACTGGTGGATATTTCTGGGGCTAAGCAGCGTTTAATCTTGAATTGGTTCAATATGCTATTTATTTGTTAAGAACAGAAGAACTTGAACAATATTCTAATGATTCTAATTTCTAATCGATATGAAAGCTGAGTATTGTGAGAAATTATTCAAATTAAAAAAGGTAAGATTCCAATTGTTAAAGTACTTTCTACTTTTTACGATTATGCATTTTTTCCAAGGGAATTTTAGAAATTAAAAAAAGCGAAGGAGCCCCTCTTGGAGAAATGTGCATAATAAAATGTGATTAGTAGGATAACTGGGTCGCCAGCAAGTTGGCAATGGAGGCTCAATTCCAAGTCAAGTTCGTCATGATACAGAATTCATGCACTTAAATCTCATCATATCTCCCTAGATGTGCTAAGTAGCTTAGATAGTAGGTATAGATGGTGACTTCTAAGAAAGTGCACTTCACTTCTTGGCCTTGTTAACGCTCCTTGAATTAGCTTTGTTTTACTGTTGAATTTCAGCCCTGATAACTGTTAAAGTGCATGTGTATATTTGTGTATACTTAAGATGTATGTGTTTTTCATGCATACAAAGGTACGTACTTGCAAATTTATCTGAGCGTTATCGGGGGCCAACCGTGCATTAATGATTTACATAATAAATATTAGTTTTGATATGAACACATTTGTACAAATATAAACTTTAGAGTTATATATATTTGCCACGAACCCCATTCTGTTTAGCCGTGGGAATGAAGGAGAAAAGACAGTGACTGCTGACCAACTATGATTAATTTTAATTATTTTACTCCCATCCTTCTAAAAAAATATGTTTCACTGTCCTTAAATAATTTAGATGTAATCTATGTTCGTTTTCTGTTTAGATTTCATAAGGAAGTTATCCCAGGTAAAAGCAGAGATATAATAATGTGTAAGTACAATATGCTATATTACATAACTCAAGCCTTAACTTAAGATTTAGGGCAGAAAATAGTGTTTTTTTAATTTATATATAAACTTGGATGAATTCAACTTAACTTTCTCTTATTTAAATTACAATTCTTCTTATGATATAATAATTAATATCATAGTTTGAATCACAAAAGTTTAATATGCTTAATAATCAAGTGAAATTTCAGATAACTTCAAGTTGAAGAAAATATGTTAATTTAATAACAATGAAACCGTTATTTAATAAAAAGATATTAAATTTGATTTAAATAAAGTTAAATTCACTTTTGAAAAAAAAAATATTAAAATTTCATAAGTGAATTATCAAATTAGAAAAATATAAGGTGTATATATTAAAATCACTTATAACTCAAGTTTTAAAGTTTTAGATTGAAAATAATATTCTTATTTATAGATTTATATATGATCTCCCAGTCCAATTTTTTAAATTGGATCCCCTCGCAATATCCAATATTGGATATCCTTATGAATACTATACATCCACAAAAGTATTGAAACTTGTAAACATATTTACTTTGATATTTGATTTTTTTTTTCTTATATTCATGCGCCCCTTAGAATTATAATATATAACGAAAATTTTATTAATTTCTTACATTCATGTGCATACACGACCTCATATTTGGTATTTACAAGCTCACAGATTTGGTCTCTCTTGATTGTTCAAACGTCCCATGGCATGTTTCGATGACTATGAACGAGAATGTGGATTAGTTTTATTAGTTTGACAGTGCTTATATGGTAGTTAGACTTGGTAAATCAGTTAGATGAATGTTTGTTAGTTAACTTGGCAGTTACAGTAGTAACTGTCCATGTAACATATGTGAGTAATAACGTAAGTATAGCGTTCGAGAGCTTTTACAATTATGTAATAACAGAGAAATATTCTTGAATTTGACTTCTACAACTACTATTAACTTTATTGAGAATACGAAAATGCTTAATGTTCGTTAAGCATCTTTGTCATCACAACTCCTGCGTTAAATTTTAGCGTATTTAAAGGATAGAAAGTATTCTGTTATCTCAGTTCTATTGTGTCATCTCTATTCTGCCTTTCTCCAGTTGAAGCTGAACAAGCGACCAAAAAGATGTACCATCGAGACCAACAAGACTCCAAGTTCCAGATCTCCAATATGCAGGGAAGACTCCAACTCAAAACTCCTTTCCACACAGAGACAATCTTGACCGCTAACCTAGCTGTATCATATACTGGTAACGTATGTCTCTTTGGTCAAGATCGTTATCAGAAAATTTTCCTTCAATTCTGAGCCGTATTGTTTTTATAGTTAATTCTTCACATCTCTTTTTCTATTTATGTTATTTATTCCGTGGTTATTATACTTTTAGTTGATTGCTCTGTTAGCAGAATTATTTTTTAATATGTTATATATATTATCTTAATTGTTATGTCATACAAACTATGATTGGACTAATATCATGCATTATGACTTATGACTTGGATCTAAATAAGCCCTAATACTGTTTAGTGGTTTTGAGGAACTATACATGTAAATTTCAATAACTGGAGGTACTGGATAAATTTAGATATACATCTTTTCTTTTTTACTCGTTTAAAAAACCTTGTTTGGTGGTGACTTGCAAAATAACCTAAGAAAGAACTACTAAATATGCTATTAATGAAAAAAAAAAGAGGAAATCAATAACATGAACTACATGCATTCTGTCCATATTTAAAATATAAACAAACTTATCTTTTTAGTTGAGACCACTACCCCGTAACAATATATTGTTGTTGTCTTATGTGGTCATTACAAGAGACTATTGAACTAAAATTTTTGAGCAGGGTTTGTCTGGCCAACTGATGGCACGAGAGTGGTCATGGACTGTGTCGATTGGATTACTCACGCCCGAATCATGGAAAATTATATTTTTCCAACCTAGGATCTGCCTGTGGGAAGTGCTGTGGGCTAGACTAAACCTATGGAGGATTGGGTGAAATTGAATTCGGATGGCGTTGTCAAGTCAAGGGCTACCCGGGTCTCTGTCGGCAGCTTAATTCGTGATCATCACGGACAGTGGTGCGGCGGGTTCCAACAACATCTTGGACAGAGTACACCCGTATCTGCTGAGCTCTGGGAGGTTTTATCAGGCCTCATGCTGGTCTGGGATTTAGGATATCGACGCCTAGTCGCTGAAGTTGACTCTTTAGAGATCGTTAACATTCTCTCTTCCTCCCAAAGCGTACTAACTAAGGATTTTCCATTGGTTGTAGGTATCCGTGATCTTTTACGCCATGACTGGGAGGTTTCTTTGCAGCATGTCTTGCGAGAGGAGAACCAGTGTGTTGATAGGTTGGCAGCGTGTGCAGTTTTCTTAAGCTCGGGCCTGCACATTCTCCGGGAACCTCCAACTATAATCAAGGAGCTTCTTCACTGAAACGCAAATGGAGTTTTGTACTCCGGACTTATGCGCTAGGTTGTTTTTGTACATCCCAGATTCTCTGTCCAAGTTACCATGTAACAACTCTGTCCAATGTGTCACATTGGACAGAGTTGGTACATGATAACTTAGACAGAGGATCACCTTTCATTTTTGTAACCTTTCCTTTTTATATATATATATATTTATACAGGCGGGTGGTACTTTTGATTACATCTGAGATAACACATCCTCTTCCACTATTAAATAAATTATAATGGAACCTTATACGGTTTTCAACGTAAAATTGATACATACAAGATGAATAGATAAGTAATTTGCTCTAATTTTTGACAGAACTGATAAACATGCAAACATCGTACTGAATTGTTGAGCGGTAAACTGTTGAGCTGCTTTACAACTTGCATCAAAAGCCATACAGTTTTGAGTTGAAATCTGTAAACGTTGCATATTTCGGATCCCGTAGTTAAATGATGAAGATCAGGATTAATATGCTCCATATAGTAAGTAATTAAGTGGAAGGAGCGGACTTGTTCCATGGGACAATATCTGTGGGCTTTATACATCCTAACAAATAGGAAATCTTACGGGACAGCCCAGCACTCTTCCCTTAGATTCTTCCATATAGAGACATGACATGTAGGTTGATTACACTTGATCATTATTATATTCGTTTCCAGTAGACAAGAGCATAAAAACATCACTATAGCTTTGATGTCAGTTAAGATTAGGCAGTTTTACTTTTGCCGCAAAAACGCAGTCCAACCAATATATCCAACATAGAGATGGCTTACACCTCGACCCTTCGCAGATAGCAGTTCATCAACAACTGGTTTGCACTTGCCACTCTCTAGTTCTTCCCTCCGCGGATAAGGATTCTCTCCTGATTCCCATCTCCCATAAATGGCTCCTCATACCTTTCACTTCCCGCCGACAACAACATTACTTTTCCTTGTTTATTTCATTGGACAATCATGTATTCACAGCCTCAAAAGAGCAGAAGTTCTAGTTCTAGTTCTAGTTCTAGCGCCAGCAGTGGCTCTGGGGCTAATACTTCGGGTCGCCACCCACTTTACCGCGGAGTTAGGTGTAGACGTAGTGGGAAATGGGTTTCAGAGATCAGAGAGCCGAGAAAGCCTAATAGAATATGGCTGGGCACATTTCCTACCCCTGAAATGGCAGCAGTTGCTTATGATGTGGCGGCTTTAGCACTGAAAGGGCAGGATGCCGAACTGAACTTCCCCGTCGTGGCGACATCTCTGGCTGTTCCGGCGTCCACATCCCCTCGTGATATTCAGGCGGCCGCGGCATCTGCAGCTGCTGCTATAGGGGCTGCAAAGGATGCTTTAGGGATAGGAAATGAGAGGCGTAGCAACCAAGCATTATTGGAGAAGGGTAGCAATCAAACAGTACAAGATAGGCAAATGGCTTTTGAGTTTGTCGATGAGGACTTGATATTTGATATGCCCAATGTTCTGGTTAATATGGCTCAAGGAATGATGCTTAGCCCTCCTCGCTTGAACATTGCTAGCGATGATCCTGCTGACGAAAGTACTGGTTATGGAGACCACAATCTCTGGAAATTCCCTTGATTCTTCTCAAACTTTTATATATTCTATGTATAATATATATATAATCCACAACATCAAAAAATAAAAACCAGTAGTCAACAAAAGAGGGGTATTTTAACAGTTTCTTGCTCCGAAACGCCTTGAACTCAGATGCAAGATACTGTTGGAAAGTGGGTGTGAGTGAACTATTTTTCATTAGCTTGTAAAGGGTTTCCTACCTCTATGGCTTGCTATAGTTTCACCGTCCTGTTGTATTATCTGTTAATGCTTCTTCTAGAGTTAGTGAGCTGAAAAGAACGTCTGGGAGTAAAATATTAAGAGCAGATTGAGTCGATTTCTTTAAAACTTTTCTAGATTCCTGCGCCATAAACATGAGAATTGGCCATGAAGTCCACATGTTGAATCACAGGTCACAAATTCTTGGTGGAGCGAAAACCTATTTTAAGATTAAATTTATTACCTCCTGTCGCTATTACTCTTGATATTCAAGCAATCCAAAGTATTTATGGCAGACAGAACCCTCGCATCTAAGTAAATAGACATTGTCTAATAACTGTCATCAACAGAAACTGCAACTACCAACTACCAATTTGAAACTGCAACTACCAACTACCAATTTTTCATAATTTTACAGCATCAGGATGGATAATGGGCAAGAAACCCGTAACCATATATATCCATCCAACTATAATTTACCACGCAATGGTTTTATCAACAGCATTCTTATATCGAGGGTATGTACGTATAGTAGTGTAGGACTAGAATGGAAAAACAGCATAAAACACCGATTTTGAGTCGTTCACTGACAAAGATGCCAATTCAAATCGAAAGGAAACTGACTTTGGAACTTGGAATGGCCCATTTGATTTCAATCTTCAATCTTTTGGTGTTTTATTTGGTAGAGATTCTCTTATTAAAGAATATGCAAAATCTTCTCAAATTGGTTGTCTAGTCAACAACAATCGTTAAGGTGTTGAATTTAAGACTTTTACTATTTATAGTAATTGATTATGTAGATAAAAGAACTTATCCTAGCAAATTATTCCTACCCTCTTGATGATGCGAAATTGTAAATCAAAATGTAAATATATGTGTCACTCTTGCAAAATTTGGATGGTGTGACCTGCCTCGGGTTTAAGGTTAATGAGGTGGTCTCGAATTTTACAAATTTCGATATCTATACAATGTTTAAACATCTCAATACGAACCTCGAACAAGAGTAAAGGGTCAAATATAAAAGGAAAAGGAAGACTGTATTATAGATTATCTAAGAATACAAAATTAACTTAGTCTAAATAAAAAGACAAAACAACAACAACAAAAAGGTATGAGATCAAAAAATTAAAATAAAAAATCTCATAAGAATTATGAGGTATTGCTATTGGTTATGTCTTAGTGAAAGTGACGAAAAATACTCAATTCAATTTGTTCACTCACAAGATGTGTAATATATTCATTGCTAGCTTTTGAAAATAGTAGTCCAAAACTAAAAAATCAATCAAAAAATTTTCAACCACAAAAATCATTTTAAAAAATGATTTTATTGAAAACAAATGATACCAATATAATTTTTTATCACCTGCTCATAAAAGTTCATTTAATCAATTCATTGGAATAGTCCAATACTATATATATAACTCATTCTTAAATTGATTATCAACATATTAAATATCAAGACATAAGAAGAGTATTCCATCAACTCTTATCATACTAAGAAATCTGAGTTAACTCTTCCCATTTAACTTGCGACCCCACCACACTCTCATAAGGTTCTAAAATTTACAATAATCACAAATACAAATTATCCAATGATAGTTACCAAAAAAAGAGAAAATTGAAAGAATGTAAAATTTGCATATGATCTATTCGAAGCTAACCCCTTTTCAATAGACCCAAGGTTCTAACTGACCTCTTTTAACTATTTTAATTATAATCACTTTCCTAATGAATTCCAAAGCAGCAATTTAACTTGAATAAAAAATTATAAAATTTTTCAAAATTTCCTACTTTAAAATTTCATACAAAATCACGCTTATTCTTTAACTATAGAGAGACTTTTGAATTGTGAGGTACCATTACAAGCTCAAAATATACTAGTGTTATTATGTGAAATAACTAGAATTTCAAATCTTTCACTTGCTTTAACTACTCAACTATCTCCATCTTTGGATAAAAAATGACCCCATCTTTAAATACTATATGAATAAGAAAGCTAACTTAATCTAGCCAAAACTTACACTTACAAAACGTGGTATAGAACTTACATTTTTTAAAGGTCTAGAGAATTTGATTTAAGTGCTTAATCTTTTCTTCCTTACTCTTAGTATATGCTAATATATCATTAACGAAAATAATGACAAATTTATCCAAACATAGCTTAAAATCCATTTTTATAAGAAACACAAAGTTTGTAAGTGCATATGTCAAATTAAAAGGTATTACTAAAAGCTCATAACATCTATACTAAGATCTAAATGCAGTTTTGGGTATGTCCTACTAGCTAACTCTCAGCTAGTGATATATGGACCTCCGATCAACATTAAAAAAGCAAGTCACTCCTTTTAATAGATCAAATAATACTTATATACACTTGAAGAGGGTATTCATTTTTTGTGAAAACCTTATTAAGTTGACTATAGTAAATGCATAACCACAAATATCCATCTTTCCCATTTAGAAATAAAATTAGTGCTTCTTAAAGTGAAGAGATTGTTTAGATAAACCCTTTATCAAGAAAGTTTAGTAATTGTGACTTTAATTTCTTTAAATTTGCAGTTATCCTCTTATTAGCAAGAATGAGAACAGGTTTCATCATTTTCCTCTCTAAAAGCAAACTTAATAACTCTAATGAGAAAACATCTAAAATTTATAATAAAATTATACTCATCCCTTAATTCTCCTCACCTTTATTTAGCACATTGGTTAAATAGCCTTAACACTTCTTCCATAACAGATAGGCTAAATGTTCTTAAAACCCTCTTTTCACAACAATCAAGATTCATAAAATGTGAAGCTAATCAATCCATCTATAAGATAAAATCCTAATCTGAAACTAGTTTTGTTTTTCAGGACTTAGTTGAGCCTTGCTCAAACTTTTCATACCATAAACTTCAATTCATATGAATTTATCTCCTCATCCAAAAACCAAACCTAAACTTTGATACCAATATTGTCATATCCCAAACTCAGAAGGTTTAATTGATGTAGAATTCAAGGCTCCTAAAATGATATCAAATCGCATAAGCTTCGACACCTATATAGACAAGCATCAAAATATAATTATGTTTTCCACAATACCCATTTGAAGACTTACTCACCATTTGTAAAAGGTCTTGATTAAAGCAATTCTTAGATATTATAAGAGAGTAATTATACAATGTTTGAATAACCCAATTTGACCTTTATATCACTATAAAAGTATAAAAAGGAAAAAAATCATAATATGGAGTTTCTAAGAGTACAAAAGTAAATGAATATTCCTATTCTCCAAAATAGAATTAAAGACAATAATACCTTTGATAAGAAGCTTTATATAAATAAAAATATTGAAAATACAGAAATAAAATATGTTCTTAATGTCATGATATTGATGATAGATTAATTCTACTTATTGAATTGTGAAGGTAACAAACACTTATTACTTGAGAGAGGGTGAGTGACACTGGGCAAGCGACGAAGACATACTGGGCGAGTAAGCCACAAAACATTGGTGAGCATTAAGCAAGGTGAGGCATTGCATGAGGGGTTGAGTGATGAGCTAGAGTGAGAGAAACTATGGGCAAGTGAAGAGTGTTCTCTTGTGAGTGTGAAACAGTGGAGGGCAAATTTAGTTTTTTAGTTTGTGAGAATAATATGCATGCAGACTCCAGAGTCAGGCAAGAGCAAGGTCAAAGAGGGGTGAGGCATTGTGTAGGGGTGAGGCACTGTGTGAAGGAGTAGATTTACTGTAGATTAATTTTAATTAATCTACAATAGTGAATAATACTCCTTATGGTGATACACATAGGGTGCTAATTTAAAGTAATGAATAGTACTCCTTTTGGCGATACACATAGGGTGCCCTCTCGAAGCTGCGAGCATCTTCCTGAAGCTGGAATTTCCATCCATTTGTAAATCCCTGGATGCAAATAAATGAAATGGTAAGTCTCCAATTGTTAGATCCTGATTCGTTTTAAATTTTACGTATTCTTTTATTTATTTATTTATTCATGTTTATTTGTTGGTTTTATTATTATTATTATTATTATTATTATTATTATTATTATTATTATTATTATTATTATTATTATTATTATTATTATTGGGTCATTAATTAGAAATTAGAAGGAAGTGTCAGAGATTAAGTTAGCTTAAGTAGTTAGTAGAGCCATAAAAGACAAACAAGGGTGAAATGGGAAAGTCCAAATAAGTGAAGGGCAAAATGGGGAGAATGACTAAACAAAAAGGCTTGAATTAATGATGAGAAGGGAGAGTGTCGTTAGAAGCCAAAGAGGAGAAGAAAAGATAGAAAACGTGAGAGAGAGAAGAGAAGGAGAAGAAAAATAAAAATAAAAAGCTAGGGAAAGAAGAGAAGAATCAAGCTTCTTAAGGTAAATTCTTCATCTTTTCTTCTTGTTTATTGAAGAGATGAGTTGTGTTGTGAGTAAAGAAGTTTACAGAGAAAAAAAGTGGTTTTTGTGTTGGGAATGATTGGAGGAAGAAGATGGGTTTCTAAGATAGGTTTTGGGTTTTCCAACCTATATGGACTATGGGTAGGTTAAGTTTGAGCTTGATTTATGTTAATTCCATTTTCTTTATGATTATGGAAATTTGGTAGATTTCCATTTGAATTGGAATTAAATGAAAATTTTGGTTGTGTTAGGAAATCAAGAAAAACTTACCCAAGAGCAAGAGGAAGGGTATAATTTAATTTGGATTTGTAAGATTATAAGGTGGGCAATTTATTTATAGTTATTGTGTAATGGACAAAATGCCTTATGTGTGTATTGTGTGTTAAAATGACTTGCTTGAAATGATGTGATGTGGAAATTGCATTATAATGTATGACATTGTGATAAAACAAATTGAATGGTGTATATGATCATGTTATGCCATTGAATTGAGCCATGAAATTTTGTATAAGAACAGGCATGAAAAAACGAGATTATGACTAATTGAATGAAGCATGAGATTTGATTGTGTTTAGGGAAGAGAGAAACCATTTCGTAGTCATGTGCACGTTGACATGGTTGCCCGCTTGTGGCCCACGAGATCTGAAAAGTGGACTCGTTTTGTTCACGGTGTAAACTTCAATTTCTCTGTTTTGTTCTACGGAACCCTCGAACTAATTGTGTGTATATTTGCATGTTGATGTGTTAAGTTATGATGACATTTTGAGTGTTATGCTTCGATGTGAGTTATATTCAATATGTCCTATGTGATGATATTTTGAATTATGAAATATGAATTGAAATTTTAAATGCTGAACTTTCATTACGAAATGTTTGCCTATATGAATGTTTATATATATATATATATATGTTTGATTGTGTAGCTCATCGCCAATGATTATAAATCTATTAGCTACTGAGCAGTGTAGCTCAACCCAACATTTTTCCCACTCCTCAAGTGCAGATCGAGAAGATCAGTGATCCTTGCAAGGAATTTGGATACTCCAAGCTAGCTAGGCGTCTTTTGTATTAAGTTAGTTCAATCACTTTTGGACAGCTTCAAAGCATGTTGAAACATTGAGCATCCATCTATATTTGTATTAAGCTACTGATGAGCGTGTGGATATGTAATTAAAGTTATAATCTTATAAGTGGAGATGTTCTAGAGAGTGTAGATAGTGATTTAAAACTTTGGGGATGCGAGGAAGACCCAGTTGAAACATTTTCTTATGCATGGTGTATCGTCTTAGTTTTGCAGCGTCTTAGTTTTGCATCGTTTTAGTTTGCATTGTGTTAGTTTTGCATTGTCTTAGTTAGCATCATCTTAGTTTTGCATCGTATTAGTTTCGCATAGTCTTAGTTTTGCATTGTTTTAGTTTGCATTGTCTTAGTTTTACATCGTTTTAGTTTTGCATCGTCTTAGTTTGCATCGTCTTAGTTTGTATCTTCTTCTTACGCACTGTTCATCGTATATCTTCTGTTCCATTTTTTATCCTTCAGAAGGTAAAATTTGTCTTCAAGGTCTTCATGAAAGTTATAGATCTAGAAGTCTTCTTTCAAACCATTCAAAAATGAAGTCAATCTGACACTTGGAGGGAGAGTTATGGTAATTGCGCCAAGGCATGTACAATATGAGTAAAGACAATAGCCTTTGGCGTTGAATTCAAAAATATTGATCGAAAGGGAGGGAGGGTTCATTGAGATAACCCTAAAAGGAAACTCGCTCACACTTTTTGACTTCGAATCGATAGTTGGGCTTCAGAAACGGGGCCCAACATCTTATGGTATCATAGATTAGGTTTTTTCTAGGCTTAGAGTGCATGGTAGGATGAATTGTTATGTTATGTGCTTAATTGTTTGTATTGTTAAATTGATTGATTAGATTAAATGACATGCATATCATGGATACATATAGGAAGAAGCTGAGACTTGGTTGAGGAAGATTGAAAAGATATTAGATCAGATGGATTATGAGGATGATGAGAAAGTGGTATATGCTACAAGCCTGCTTTAGGGGGATGCTCTGCATTAGTGGGAAAGTGTGCCAGGGAGCTAGATAAGACTGTCAGTGCTCTCATGGAAGGATTTCTTAGCAGTGTTTAAGAAGAAGTACATATATGAGGTGTATATTCAACAGAAAAGTCTCACCCAAAGGGAAATGACAGTGAGAGAATATGAGCGCCAATTTACACACTTGGCCTGGTATGCAGCAAAGATGATGCTAAGTTAGGCGGCTAAGTGCCGTCGGTTTGAATCAGGACTGCACCTAGCCATCAGGGAAAAAGTGGTGGTGCAGAACTTCTGTGACTTTCAACGGCTGGTTGAAGCAGCACTGAGGGTTGAAAATATTGAAAACATAAAGAATGTTGTCAACAAAAAGAGGAAAGGTAGAGAATAGTTTAAGAGGGGAGGCGATGCTCCTATGTCAGAAATGAGTGCCAGGACTTTCCCTGCATAGTCTAGGGAGAGGAGTTGTGGAGAAAGCAGGCCTAGATAGATTAAAACTGCCTAACATTAAGCCTCAACGGTTGGAGGGAGAAAGCAGGCCTGGATAGATTAAAACTGCCTAACATTAAGCCTCAACGGCTGGAGGCAACAAGAGGGGAGATAGGGATAAGCTGCTCATTCCCAAATGTGATCACTGCGGCAGATTTCATAGAGGGGAATGTTGCCGACTGATGAGAGCATGCTACAATTATGGGGAGAAAGGACACATGACAAGGGAGTGCCCTAAGAATTCAAGACATGAGGGAAGTCAGATGCAAGCTCCAAAGAGGGCCGAGACAGTGGGACACTAGACAGTAACAGAAGTGGGCAATAGAAGTTTTGATACGGCTAGAAAAGTGAACCCTCTAGGGAGACCGAGGGGACAAGCACCAGCTAAAGTGTTTGCTATGACAAGGGAGGATGCAGTGACAGCTCCAAAAGTTACAACTGGTACGATTAAACTTTTTAATGAAAATAATGTTGCTTTGATTGATCCGGGCTCTACTCATTCGTTTGTGTCATTGAATAGAACTGTGCTTGGTGGAGAATTGAGCCCATTAAATACTTCTTTGAGGGTGAGTACTCCAATTGGCCAATGTATCATTATTAGTCAAGTTTATAGAGACTGTGAGATACTTATTGGAGAGGAGCAATTAGTGGTAGATCTAATGCCATTGAGGATTAGATGTGATTTTGGGGATGGACACCTTAGAGAAATATAATGCCAACTTGGGTTGCAAACAGGAGATTGTGGAGTTCGAAATTGGCAATGGTAGAAAAGTGGTGTTTTGGGGGGACATAAAAGCGAGTATGACTAGAATGATTTCTGATAAGTCAATTATAATACATATTTATTGGATTTAATATTTATTGATTTGTGAAATTGGTATTTTAAAATTGATGGAATTATTTGTTAATTGTTCACAGGTGGTTGTCAATACCAAAAAGACGAAAAAGGATTTAAAAGAGGAAAAATAAGGACAGAATTCTAAATCTGCAAAATTCCAGAATTTGTCTCCAATTAGAACACAAATGCCCAAGATCTGTTGGACTTCTTTTCAAGACATCTTCCACCAAAATTAGGAGACTATTTAATCTGGACAACATCCAATCAAGATTATGAAGAGATTCACATCAAACAGGACATTTGAGTTGTTGCCGTACTTTTATAAATACACGTATTAGGTTTAGAAAATAAGGTAGATTAGCTTAGGGTTATTCATAGATTAGGTTAGGTCATAATCTTGATTGGATGTTGTCCAGATTAAATAGTCTTCTAATTTTGGTGGAAGATGTCTTGAAAAAAAGTCCAGCAGATCTTGGGCATTTGTGTTCTAATTGGAGACAAATTCTGGAATTTTACAGATTTAAAATTCTGTCCTTATTTTTCCTCTTTTAAATCCTTTTTCGTCTTTTTGGTATTGATAACCACCTGTGAACAATTAACAAATAATTCCATCAATTTTAAAATACTAATTTCACAAATCAATGAATATTAAGTCCAAAATATATACAATATAATTGACTTATCACTTTAGTAGAGAATCAATAAGACAAAGTAGATAAAGATGTTAAGAGTTGATTAAGTATAAGAAGACTTATTTGATCGAGTTAAAAGGTTGTGTGATGAAATCTGAATGGATAGATAATGACTATAAGTCTATCAACAAAAAGTGGTTGCAAAGATAGAAATAAAACTCTTCTTGAAATGATTAAGTATATAATGAACACAGACAAATTTACCTATCACCTGATAAGGTGATGTGTCATTGGCAATAATGTATTACTTGATATGACACCTATTATATCATATCCTAAAACACCATATGAGATACGAATGAGTAAGAAACTTGATTTCTTATATTTAATTTTTTAAGAATGTGTTTGTTACCTACATTTCTGGTCCCTCTTATAAATATACGAAATTAGGTCACAAAGGGACTCGTATTCAAAAGACATGCTAAACATTCTAAAGGTTCAAAGGTGAACAAGGTAATAAATAAGTGATTGAATTTGCAAAATAAGATATCACATGAAGATAGTAAAAAATTTATCTTTATATGAAATATTGAATGAGAATGATTTAGTAAGCTAAGACCAATTTGATGGTATTCATCTAAATACGAGCAATTCAAGAGATGATGAATTAGTTTATGATTTGCAATCCAGCAGTAGTCCTTTATCGCTACTTGATTCAAATGGGATTAATGTAAATAAAGAGATGATCGTTTCTCAAAATTTCATTATGCCCTTATTATAAGTGGATTAATCCTCATAGGACACTTTAAATTTAAAAGGAATAAACTATATGATAGTTCTATAAGAATATAATGAGTTGATTAATATAAAAAAAAGCTCTACGTAGTCCTTTTAGGGATGAATGAATTATAGCAATATAAGAACAATGAACTTTTATAAGTTCAATTTGAGTATACGAATTTGGTAACCTTTTGAAAGTATGTAAAGCCATTAAAAACAAACGAGTTTTCAAATGTTAAGTAAAAGATTGATGGCATTTTTAGAATATGCAAAACACGTCTAGTGGCAAAAGGATACACATAATGGAAGATACTAATTATAAGAAGAAATTATCATTTGTTGTAAGGTTTACATTAGTTTGATTGATTATAGCCTTAGTAATTGGAATGGATTTTGATATGTATCAAATAGATGTAAAAGCTGTGTTCTTAAACTAAGAACTAAAAGAATCACTATGTTTTCATTCAGAAGGGCCAAGAGCTTTACACACGCAAATAGTTAAAAGTTAGTTTATGAAGTAAAGTAGTCTTCAAGCAAGTGACATATTAAAGTTTGTAATATAATCATATCCAATAATTTTGGTATGATTAACAAAGACTATTAAGTATCTGTTAAAAGATCTAGCGATAAATGTATAACTTTATCGTTTCACTTGGATAATATTTTTGATAGTTAGTGACAATAAGTAGTTTGTCAAGTGAACAAACAAATTAGCTATCAACTAGGGTCAAAATAAAAAAGATGGATAAGATTGTATACATCTTTGTGATTAAGATCACTGAAGTATAAAGGTGAGCACCTAAGCAATCTCTTTCCCTTCCTTGGCTATATATATATGTGTGTCGAGATTATTTAAGAAGTATAAAGGTGAGCACCTAAGCAATCGCTTTCCCTTCCTTGGCCGTCTAGCATGAGCTTCTTATGGGTTTCTAGAACCCAACCTAAGAGACTAATGTATGATCTATAATTTTCATGTTTATTTGTTGTTTTTTTCACTAACTAGCTTCCTTCCAATAGATTCAGCTCAGAGTTAAATTATCGTTTTGTTGCATAACGTACCTGATTTATTGTTCCCACAATTTAATTCTTTTACCATCGTGTCATTCTTGAGATTTGGTTTTCACATCACATGTATTTTGAGTTGAGTGTTGTGCGATTTTTTTTGGTATGTAGATACATCTTTCTTCCTTCTTGTTTATGATTTTCGATCGTTAGTGTCTCCTTCCTAAGTTGCAACATTATGGCCCTGTTTGGCAATCAACTGATAGCTGATTCTATCAGCTGTTAGCTGATAGCTGGTTATATCAGCTGATTTGACCAGCGGATTGCATTAGCTGTTTGTTAA
>JANZLX010000211.1:24279513-24291089 GCA_025531955.1 Erythroxylum orinocense | reverse complement strand
AAGGTCGGCATGCGAGAGACCCCGGAGGTCGGCGTGTGGGCATCACAGGAGCTCGGTATGCGAGCGCTAGCTCGGTACGCGAGCATCCCAGACGCTCTGCATGCGAGCGCTAGCTCGGTACGCGGTTGTCCCAGACGCTCAGCATGCGAGCGCTAGCTCGGTACGCGAGCGTCCCAGACGCTCGACATGCGAGCATCAGCTCGGCCAGCGGGTACAGGCAGGTGCTCAGCCACCGAGCCTCAGTTGCTCGGCATGGACCAAGAGCTATTTTTTTAAGGAGTTTAGTGGTTTTTCTTTTGTTTTGGGTTGCGTCAAGAGCAAATTTGGGCTAAGGTTAGACAGCAGTATTCATCTAACGAGAGTCAGCAAGGCTCAGGTCTCGAGAATGGGTCTCAGTAGGGTTCATTTTTCGGGACCATCGGGCTCCAGGAGCAGGGTCCGACAAGTACCACAAAGGCCGATAGAGAGCCTAATAGAGAAAGGTACAAACTAGCAAAGGAAGAGGCTAAGAGGGCAGTCTCAGTGGCTAAAGGTGTAGCATATGAGAATTTGTACAGGAGATTAGATACTAAAAAGGGAGAAAAGGAAAATTTTAAGTTGGAAAAAGTTAGGAAACAGAAAATGTAGGACGTGGACCAAGTTCGATGTGTAAGAGATTAAGGCGAGAAGGTGCTTATGGAGGACAAGGACATAAAAAGTAGATGGTAGAGGTACTACTATGGCTTTTTTAATCAAGGATTAAAGGAAAACATCTCTTTAGGTGACCTCAACAAGTCTAAGGGATTTTGTAACGTTTCTTGATGTAAGCCTATCACAAGGGATGAAATTACAAAAGTTTTGAGGGTGATGAAAAGTAGAAGGGCAGTAGAACTAGATGAGATACCCATAAAAGTATGGAAGAGCCTAGGCATCGAAGGCCTTAATTTGCTAGCTAAGCTTTTTAATGTGATCCTTGAGTCCACCAATATGCCAGATGAATGGAGACTAAGTTTGTTAATTCCTCTATATAAGTATAAGGGATACATCCAAAACTGTAACAACTATAAAGGTATTAAACTACTTAGTCACATCATGAAATTGTGAGAGACAGTAATAAGATGAAAGTTAGAAAAGCAACTTTTATATCGAAAAACCAATTTGGATTTGTGCCAGGAAGGTCTACTGCAGAAACTTTACATCTCCTTAGAAAAGAATGGAATATTACAAGGAGAGACAGAGAAATTTGCACATGATTTTTATTGATCTCGAGAAAGCATATGACAGGATTCCTAGGGAAATCTTGTGGAGGTCTTTAGAGGTTAAAGGAATGCCTATGACATATATAAGGGTGATTATAGATATGTATGAACGGGCAATGACTATTGGTCTTGGTACACCAAAGCTCTGCATTAACCCGTTTTCTATTTGCAGTAGTGATGGATGAGCTTACCAGGCATATTCAAGGAGATGTGCCTTAGTGTATCTTGTTTGCTGACAATATTGTCTTATTCAATGAGACTAGGGAGGGGGTAAATGTCAAGCTAGAATGTTGGAGACAAATGTTAAAGTCGAAGGGATCTAAAGTGAGCAGGACTAAAACTAAATACTTAGAATGCAACTTTTCAGGTCATTAAGTGACTACCGAAGTGGAGATAGAGAGTGGAACCCAAGTTATACCAAGGAAGGAGTGTTTTAAATACTTAGGATCTATCATCCAAAACAATGGAGAGATCAATGAAGATATATTTCATCGTATCATATCAGTATGGCTTAAATCGAGAAATGCATCAAGCGTTTTATGTGATAAGAAAATACCACTCAAGCTCAAAGGTAAATTTTATCACTTAGCGATTAGGCCAACCGTGCTATATGGGAATGTTGGCCCATCAAACAAATACATACTAATAAGCTTTTGGTGACAGAGATGATGATGCTCTTATAGATGTGTAACCTTACTAGAAGAGATAAGGTCAAAAATCTAATGGTCTAAGACAAATTAAAGGTGGTTGGTATTAATCTCAAATTGACAGAGGCATTACTTAGATGGTTCAGATATGTTAGAAGGAGACATCCCGATGCACCAGTGAGAAGATGTTAAAAAATATTACTTAGAGACTGTAAGAGAAAAAAGGGAAGGCCTAAAACGAACTGGAGGGAAATGATCAAGAATGATATTGTTAGGTTGGATCTTACCGAGGACTTGACCCACAGTAGGAAACTTTGGAATATTAGGATACGGGTTAAGGGTCTCTCTTAAAAGAGGGCACTCACTTTATTATAGGCTACAATAGCCTGTATCCTTTGCATTTAATGTGTAATATTTACCTCTTAGGGTGTATAGCTTAGCTAGTATGCAGCGTAATCAATGATTTGACAGGCATGATCAGAGTTACTCTTGTATGGGTCTTTTGTTCGGTACAAGTCACTTATGGTATGTATTACAAATACATGATTTTATGTTTATGGCTAATCTTAGATACGTTCTACAAATACATTATTTTATGTTGTATTTAGTACTTTTGCAAATTATTTTTAATATTACAAGTATTTTTCTCTTTAATATTTATTTGTATTGTGTTGCATTTTTGTATTTAGTTTTTTCTTACCTTTTATGTTTATTTGATTGATTGATTTATTTGACTTTATTTCTTAGATATGTCTACACATCCATTTATCATTTTGTAAGATTTTCATGACACATTGCATGTGGGTCTATTGGAAAAAACCTTTTTACTAGGTAGGAGTAAGGCTGCGTACTATCGAACCTCCTCAAATCTTATGCCTCAGAGGGACTACAACTA
This sequence comes from Erythroxylum orinocense, assembly GCA_025531955.1. NCBI lineage: Eukaryota > Viridiplantae > Streptophyta > Magnoliopsida > Malpighiales > Erythroxylaceae > Erythroxylum > Erythroxylum orinocense. Next base: position 24,288,309 of record JANZLX010000211.1, on the reverse strand, counting down.
GGTATTGATGATGATGATGATGATGCTTAGTTATTACACCATAATTTAGCTGGCATTGAAACTTTGAGGCTAATTTCCATTAATAGTTGATATATCCACATTATTTCACATATAGATTGTGCCATCACTCTGTATGTTGATTCTGCACTCGACGAGATAGAACATTCTATTTCTTATTCTTCTATGATATCAAATTTCCTAAAAAAAACACAATAACTTGTAGTGGATTTTTAATCAATTTTAGATCTTGCCCAATCTACATCTGAAAAACACTCTTGAATGATTTTTATACAATACACCTCATCTAAGAGCTCCCTTCAAGTAACACATAATTTTCTCTAAAGAGGCCCAGCGATGAACAATATGAGAAGACATAAATTGACTCATAATGCCAACTGAATAAGTAATATCATGACGAGTTACCGTAAGATATTTTAGCTTCCTAATTAGTCTTCTACACTTCTTATGGTCTTCAAATTTTGTCAGTTACAAATTAGGTGATATAAGAGCACCATATGGTTTAGCCTCTAATTTCCCAGCTTTTGACAACAAATCAAGCACATATTTCCTTTGAGATAAAAATTCCTTCTTTTATTCCCCGTCACCTTAGCTCCCAATAAGTACTTTAATACCCCTAAATCCTTTGTCTAAAACTGGCTATGAAGAAACATTTTCATAGATGAAATTACCATGATGTTGCTGCTAGTAATAATGATATCATCCACGTTCACAACAAGAATGATAATGCTAGATGTACAATGTTTATAAAAAAATGAGTAATTAAACTTACTCTCGTTCATTCCAAATTGTTCAACTATTTGAATAAATTTGCTAAACCAAGCACTAGAACTCTGTTTCAATCCATATAGAGATCTTTGAAGATGACACACTTTCCCATACTCCTCTTGAGCAACAAACCTAGGTGGTTGCTCAATATAAACCTCCTCTATAAGTTTCCATGTAAAAAGGCATTTTAATGTCTAATTGATGCAAAGGCTATTAATGGGATTGGACTATAGAAATAAACAAATAGACGAGTTCAAGTTCTCCACAAGAGAGAAAGTATTAGAATAGTCCACACCATAAGTCTGAGTGTAGCCTTTAATAGGCATGTTTTAAATCGAGCTATTGAGCCATTAGGATTGATTTTAACAGTAAACACCCACTTACATTCGATAACTTTTTTCCTGTCGATAAATCCACAACATTCTAAGTACCATTAACATCTAGAGCATTGATTTATTCTATCATTGTAGCTCACAAGCAGGATGAGATAAGGTCGCATAAATAATTTTGAGAATAGATATAGTGTCAAAAGAGGCAATAAAAGAGTACAAAGAATATGGGAAATGATCATAAGAAAGAAAAGATAAAATTGGGTAAGTACATTGACATTTACCTTTATATAGAACAATTAGAAGGTCCAATTTAGTCTTAGTAGGTTCTGATATCAAAGAAGGAACTGGTGTTGCACATGTATCAGGTATATCCTATCGTCTAAAGTAGACATGAAGAATAGGTAGAAGTGGTGCTGGAATAATAACATGGATACCCTTTTTGAAGGTGAAAATACCTTAGGAAGACACATTTATGACACCTAAGGGTCTAATTTGGTGACTTATCGATGAACATCATGAACAAAATACGTACTCCAAAAAATATGAGGTTCAATGGAAAACAAGGGTTTGGTTAGAAAAAGGATGTGATATGGAGTCTTATGGTGAAAGATGGATGAAGGAAAACAGGTTGTGGAAACTGCATCAGTCTAAAAACACTTGGGGACTTGTGTTTGGAATAGAAATGCCCTAACTATTTCAAGTAGATGTAGATTTTTCCTTTTAGCAATACCATTTTGAGATGCAGTGTCAACGCAAGATGTCTGGTAAAGAATGACATTTTAAAGCATATAATTTTGAAATGAATCCAAAAGATATTATTTGGCATTATCACTTTGCAAAATATGTAAAGAAACATTAAATTATGTTTTGATTTTAGCTTAAATGGTAGTAAAATAAGCAAATAACTCCAAATGGTTTTTCATTAAGTAAAACCAAATCATTCGAGAGAAGTAATCGATAAAGATAATAAAGTACTGAAACCTAATCTTGCATGCAATGGGATATAGGCCCCAATCAACTGAATAAACCAACTTAAAAGAAAATTTGGCTTTTTTGTTGACTCTAAGACTAGAAGGAAAATGACAATGTTTGGCAAACTGAAATGACTTACAATCTAGAGATGACACGTTTTGAAAATTTAGACACAATTTCTGTAGCATAGTCAGAGAAGGATGACCTAACCAATATTGTTCTTTAAAAGGAGTTACGATTATGGAGCATGCAATAGGTTTGGGCCCTCACTTAGTAATCCAGAATATAGAGACCTCCTTACACATGTCCGTTACTAATAATTTTTTTGTTATAAGATCTAGAAAAAGACAGTAATCCAGGAAATGAGACACAATAATTTAAATCTCGAGTAATCTTGCTAATGAATATTAAATTAAAAGAAAAACTTGGTAGGCATAAAATACATGATAGGGAAATTAAAGGAGTTAGATGAGTTATTCTAGAACTAAGAGGAGATGAGGTAAAACCATATGCTAAAATAAATATGGAAGGAGAATTGTGGGATTTAAAGGTGGTAAACATGTTAAGATTACCAATCATTTGATTGTTTGCGTTAGAGTCAATGACCTACTAGGTGTTGGAAGATGAAAGAAGGCACTTATCGAAATTACCTGTCCCAGTCATAATGGTGATAGAATTTTTTTTTAAAAAAAGAGCTCTATAATGCTTCTTAATACTATCAAAATTTAGCAAATTCATCTGTAGAGACTAAAACTGCTTATTATGAAGAGATGTTAGGTGTAGTAGTAGAAAATAGCTACAACACGAGTGGACTTAGATTTATGAGACTTGTTTCGGAGCTTTGGATAAGTTCGTTTGATATAACATGGTTCATGACAGTAGTGACACACAATTCCTCATGTATCTTGGTTCCTCTTGTCCTAACCCCCTGTACTGCTTCCTTTATTTTGATTTCAATTGAATGATCTTCCATTACTGTGACTGATTAAAGCACTTGAAGCCTGAATAAATGAAGCACCAACAAAGTTATGTTCTGAGTGGAGTGCTTTAGTGAAGGCCTTATTTAAAGATGAAATGTCCACACTTGAGAGAATCTAAAACATTGTTGTATCAAATTCATGACTTCCATTTTCTCCTGTTGAGCTTGTTATACTTTGATATCAGGACTAAAAGATAACAAGACATTTTGCTCTTCATAAACCTTTTTTAAATTGATGAAATATGTATGAAGAGACTGATCGTGTTATTCATCCTGATAAAATTTCTTATAGACCTCATAAATATAAGAAGTATTCTCTTTTCCCAAATATAAAAACTAGATAATCCGTTAATTCCTTAACATACTCATCATAGTGATTTGTCATGTTAACCACTTTAGCATCTATCGAATTTTGAATTTGTAAAATTAACCTAGCATCACTTTCAATCATTCTCTTCTTATTTTATCAATCGGTGGATCATCTGTAAGATGGTCATCTTTAGAAATACTCATCAAATAAATTATAATTTTTTTCTCCATTCTAGATAATTAAGACCTATCAATTTATGTTTAATGATCTTAGACATCACTGGAATAACATCAGCAAACATAAATGACTTCTTCTCATCATTCATGGTGAAATAAATTAAATAAACCCATAAATATCATTAAAAATGGATATGAAATTTGAACCAAACCATTAAAAAAAACTTTAGTACTCCATGCTCACCACACAAAGATACCAACAAAAGTTACCCAGTTACCAAATAGGCAATTTTCCTTAAAAACACCACACGTAAAGTTATACCAGTTATAAGTAAATGTTCGAAAGGGAGCAAACAAGGTTAATTCTCCTCCTTTTAAAAAAATCTTAGCGACCACACCATGCTTCCATTATCCCACAGTTGTCACTTACAATTTCAAAACACACAATCTACTTGGTACTCAATAATGATGAAGAAGGAAGATACCCAAGAGAGGAGGAAGAGAGAGGCGATGACGAGAGAAGTGATCAGATGGAACAGTACTAACACATGTGATTCCATGCATTTGCATGTGAAGTAAATGATAGGATATCCAAACGATGAATGTGGCTCACTTGCGAAGCTACCGACAACCATTCTTCTAAGAGAGGTTGGTCATTGGTTGGAGAATCTAAGGATGCTAGTAGTGAGTGTCAAAATACCCATCGATGACTAAAGACCCTAAGGAAGCTAGCAGTGACCTCAAAAGTCATTATGAGCAGTGAACAAGAAAAAACTAACAAAAAAACTAAAGTCTTTAATTTAATACTATGTTAAAATAGGAGGTAGAATATTTTTCACACATTTCATTAAGTATTTTTCTTTATTTATATACAAGATGGTATCTTAATCTGTAATCTAATCCATATAATCGCTCATTATAATCAAGCTAATCTTTATGTCTATAATTATGTACTGAATCTACAATAGTTTGCTATTTTAAAATGTTACAAGAAAATCATGAATGATTTAATAAAATGGGACATTATAAGAAAGTGAGTTAACTTGATTCAAATGATTGAGAAAAGAGGAAGATTATTATAAATCTAAATTTGCATCAAGATGTAGTCAAACGAGCCCACCCTCTATGTAGAAGGCATTACAAATATAAAGTGTTTATATAATGAGAATAAGATGATAATGGATGCAATAAATGATCTACGACATAACTTGAGGATCAATTCACTAGTCAAGAAGTCAAATATTTCTAATAGATATATAAAATTTTGCACTTGTAGTATCATGGTTACATTGGATATTAGAAAAGTATGATAATTGCATAATCATTTTCTTTTTAGTCAATTAACTTCATTATATATGAGTAGGAGATAATGGATAAGCGCACATAATAAGTTAATAATATTAAACATTGCATTCATTAGAAAGATCATATATAAGACGTGATTTACAATAAATATAATGATTAAATAAGAAGAAAACTTTGGAATAAGATGCAAATGACTAGAAGGAATTCGATAAGTCTTTTAACATTTCCTACAGTGCCCATGCTAAGCACGACCATCTTGAATTTGTCAAAAAAAACTTTCTTTTTGATGCCAGTTAAGAATATAGTTTGATGGAACTTATTAATGCAATGTTTTACTCAAAAAAGGTTAACGGGAGGCTTTATATCTTATTCATAAATATGCAATTTGAAAACGATCCCTAATAAGGCCACCATACTTTCTACTTTTAGATTATGGTCAAATTAGGGTTTTAGAATGAGGACATAAAATCCAATATAATTGAATTTAGTATTAATAATGTTTAAAATTGAAGTTTTGTGTGTTTTCTTTAGTTCTAACATTTTTTGTTAGTTATGCTTATAAAATGTTTTAAAGTTTAATATATGTTTAGTATAGTAATATTTAAAGAGTCATATAAGTTATATTTTCATGACTATATATAGCTTTGTTACTTCATATTAAAGAGAATCAATCACTTAAAGTTTGAAGCCTTTCTTATTTTTTTATATTCAACAAAGCAATGCACATAAAAAAATCAATGGATTCATATTCCCTTTCAATTTCTAAAATTCATTAAAGAAAACTATAATAAATAGAGTATCCAAGTAAAAGTTATGCTAAGATTGCAAGCTATACTGGAGATTGTTAAAAAAAGATTGTAGAACAACCTGAATGAAGGATTCTTGACTCAAATAAAGAAAGAGGCACTCTGGAAGGCTTGAAACAAGTATCAACAAGCGTTAATATTGATTCATATGTACCTAGATGAAACTATGTTTGATAAGGTTTCAAGAACATCAACTTTGAAGCAAGTATACGAGATTTTACAAATTTCTCTTAAAGGAATTAATAAAGTGATAAAGATTCGTCTTCAAGCCTTAAAAGGTAAAATTTGAAGCACTTAAGATCACAAATTATTAATCAATTTCAAATTATTTTACTAGAGTATTAAAAATTTTCTTACAAAGATATAAAGAGATATTAAAGTGATTGAAAATTTCTCTAATCACTTTCCCTAAAAATCATATATTTTGTGGCTCGTGAGGAATCAAAAAATTTAGATTTTATGACAGTTGATATACTCATGGATTCTTTAAAAGCATATAAGGCGATGATGAATGAGAAATAGACATAAGCACAAGTTCTTCTTTCAAAGTTGTACTTGAAAGATAAAGAATATGAAAAAGATGCTTAAAAAGATGAATTTCAGAAAGGAAGAGAAAGAGACAAAGGTTATAGTAGAGGATGTACACTTACCAGGACATAAAAGAGGAATGCTTAAACAAAAAAAAAAATCTAAAGTTATAAACTAGAATCAGCCTATAGGAGGATGCGGTAGAAGAAATTAATACATGAATACGTAACTATATGACTGAAAAAATTATTTACATTACTTGATGAATCTTTTAAATTTAATTTTTTGGAGACAATACAAAAGTTGTTACTAAAGGGAGAGGTGACAATCTTATTTAGATAAAAAATGGGTCTCATTAATTTATCTCGTAAGTTTATTATATTCTAGCCTTAAAATTAAATATTTTGAGTTTGAGTTAACTTTGGTAGAAAGGATATGAGGTAGAGATGAAGAATAACTAAGAAATGACAAAATCAAGATGATCACTAGGGTAAAAATGCCTAAGAATATAATGTTTTTTGTCACAATACATGTTGATTGTTCGATGTATTTAAAAGCTTGTATAACATATTCAAGTTGGATTTGGCATTTTTAAATGGATCGTTTGAATTTTAGAGGATTGGAGTATTTACCAAAAGAGGAGATGGTGTATATGCTACTTCTTATTGATCATTCTAATCAATTATATGAAGGGTGTGAATATGGAAAATAATTCATAAATTCCTTTCCAAAGGGATCACTTTTAAGAGCCTCAAAATCGCTTTAACTTATGCACACTAATATTTATAATCCTTTCAATCCAGTTTCATTAGAAAAAGCAAGTATTTTATATTGTTTATTGATGGTTACAGCCACAAAACATAAGTATACTTCTTGAAAGCGAAGCATAAAGCTTTTAAAGTTTTCAAAAAATTTAATGCATTAATAGAAAGAGAAAGCGGATGTCCAATTAAAGCTTTGAGAAGTGATTGAGGTGGTGAATTAACTTATAATCAGTTTAATGATTTTTGTGGCTATAATTGCGTTCAAAAGGTTCTTGACAGTCCTATAGTTATCCTAGTAAAACGCTAATATGAAGAGGAAGAATATGAATGTTCTTGATATGGCTAAGAGCATGTTGAAGAGCAAACAGATGTCTAAAGAATTTGGGATTAAAGTAGTGGCATATGTAGTATACTTATTCAATAAATGTTCTAAAAGAAGTTTGAAGAAGATTATTCCACAAAAGGAATAGAGTAGAAGGAAATTGAGTCTCTTTCATTTGAAAGTTTTTGGCAACATTCCATATTTTTATACTTTAGGCAAAACAAAAGGCAAATTTAAAGACAAAAGTGAGAAACTCATTTTTGTTAGGTATGATTTAAGTTCAAAGAAATACAAGCTCTACAAACCTAAAAGTAAGAAGTTAATGGTTAGCTAAGATGTCAAGTTTACTGAAGATAGTTTTTAGAAATGGGACAAGTAAGATGTAGACTACAATTTATTTAAGTTATCCGAGAAAAACATTAACCAAACTAAAATTAATGATCAATCCCCCGTATCTCCTGTTGCAACATCTCTTACTCATATTGATTCAAGTCCTTCAAGTCAATTGGAAATACCGAGAAAAATAAGAATTCTCTAATATATCTATATCAAAATAGAGGACATCAATAATTCTTCTCTTTATTGAATTTTTGTTGGTACAAAACCCATAAATTTTAAAGAGGCAATTTAAGATAAAATGTGGAGAGTAGCTATTAGTAAAGAAATGAATTTAATTATCAAAAATGATACTTGGGGATAGGTTTCACTTCTAAAAAGCAAAGAAGTTGTCCACAGATATACAAATTAAAGAAGATTGAAAGAAGAGAAAAGGAGAAATTTAAATTAAGACTTATTGAAAAGAGATACATTCAAAAGTTTGATATATGTTAGAATAAAGTGTGCACTCCAGTTACTCGATTAGAAATTGTTCAATTAATCATTTCATTGGTCGCTCTTTTAGCTTAATATTGAATCAAATTTTCTAAATGGATATGTAGAAGAACAGGAAAACACAAAGCAACCAAATGATTATATTATCAAATAGCAAGAAGACAAAGTCTTGAAGTTAAAGTAGACTTTGTTTGGGTTAAAGCAAGCTTACTGATAATTATTTGTGTTGGGACCCGATCTCAGAACTGGACCCCAACCGGCACAAAACGAAAAACGAAAGAACCAAAACCAAAGCCCAAAGCGAAAACGAAGGGCCCACAAACGAAACAAATAATAAATGAACGGACGAGGAATCGAAGGAACCGGATTTTCAAGATCTCATAATCAAAGAAACCAAAACGGTTCAATCAAACTCAAGGGCAAATTCCGACACAATCTTCCTTCTAACAGATCTCGAAATCATGAAGCGAAAGAAAAAAAAACGGAAACATAATCGGAAACAGAAGGAAATCGAAAGCAAAAAAATCAAAAGCGGAACAAATCGAACGTGGATCCGACATCCGAAAACGTGTATCTGATAAAAACTATCGCGTTGGAAACCATACGATAATCGGTCTAAACCAATACAAAACGGTGTCTCAATTTATTTTATCCCTCATAAGCGAATCATAACCATCAAGTTAAA
>JANZLX010000211.1:24210121-24221595 GCA_025531955.1 Erythroxylum orinocense | reverse complement strand
TTCGTGAATGAGGAGAGGAGACAAAAGCCTTTAATCCTTAAGGACACTTGTCATTTAAATAAAGAAAAAGACAAAAAGCATGTAATAATATTTAATAAAAAAACCCTTAATCCGTCCAATGGCTCTAATTACTCCATCCAATGGCTTTAATTACAATCTTAAAATTATTTATCCAATATTCCAGTGTCATTGGGTAGAAATTTTCAGTACCGGAAACCAATCGGTCCACCGCGTGGCGATTTTTTCGGTCCGGAAATTTTTCCCGAAAAATTCCTAAATTTGCCCAAAAATATAAAACACATAACAATCCACTCCACTTAAATTTTCAAGCCCATAAACCACATTTTTCAAAATAAAATCCCATTTAGGCACAAATACCAGAAAATATCATGAATATATGTACAGTCATTTTCATGTGCAATTTTACTATTTATGAATCAGGTGTGCATGAATATTTCAAAATAAATCATAAACCATCTTAATCCTTTGTCAAATTATCATTCTATCCTTCCCGTCGAGATGAGATGTTACAGCTTAATTTGCCAATAGGTTGGGAGAAAGATATTCCTTTACCAAAACTTAAGCAAAGCGTAATTCCTATGGAGAAAATAGCTTAAAGAATTTAAGCCACATTCGGAAGTTTGTTAAAAAAGAGATATAGGTGGGCCAACTTTTAGGAACTCAGCGAACCCTAAATAAGCATGGAAGCAAATATAGAGAAGATTGCAGGTTTTATAGGCTGAAATTTGACTTGTTGCCTAATCTTGATCGACACCATCTGGTTGCTCATATGAGACCAAATCTATCAAGTCCTTGTCCCTCAAAGAAGGGTATTCATTTTTATGTTCACAAATTAAATGTCGAAAGACTTGCCCACCCTAGATTTAAAAAGGGTTTGGGAGCAACAATATATAGGATGAGAAACAGAAGCAGTGTTGGTAGCAAGAAAAGCATCCAACCATCGAAGTCACCTGAAATTGGGGATCTAAGTATACAAACTCAATTGCTTGAGAATGGGAGCCTCGGTAGGTTGGTAGAATCACATGTACAGTAGTTATAAAGATATTGTTTTCTGAAGTTTAAAAAAGCAAACCTCGTCCAAATAACCTAGACATCATGGCTTTTGCTCACTCTGGCTATTGTAAGGTCATCCTAAAAGCCTCATAAGAGAGTAAATATGGAATGTTGTTGGAACATAAGTATCTCAAGATAGAAAAACTTTGCATTGAGCATAATATTCGAGTGGAATAACATCAAGAGCGTTTTATTTGTCTAAGAGGTTGTAAAAGTTTTAATTTATTTGTCCAAGAGGTTGTAAGAGTTTTTGTAAAAGTTTTAATTTATTTGTCCAAGAGGTTGTAAGAGTTTTAAGGACCCAGGATTGATATCACCATTAGTGTCACTTCCAGACAGGTTTGTTTGGAAAGAATTGGTAAGTGTATCTGACCACATGAATAGTGAGTAGTGCATGAATGAGTGTCACTATGTCATTTATTTGTATAATCTTAGAAAGAATCCTAGGCAAATGACCACCATACTATGTCATTATATGAGTTTTTGGAAGGAACAAATACCAACCACCTGTGTAGTAGATGAAGATCTATTTGATTCCCTTCATCTTTCTTTTGTTGGTTATACTGATGAAACTCCTAAATGCTCCGTGCCTTGGGAGATGTTTTACCTATGTCACAAGGTCATTGCTTGATGAACAACATGGTATTGATACCGAGATAATATTTTATTGTTGGTATGCTATACCCTGTACATATCATTTGATTTTGATTGTGACGTTTCTCTGCTCAATAGGCCTGTTCTTTGGTTTAATTTCTACCAAATGAGAATTGATATGCTTATTGGCTGCCTCTCATCATGTATAAGCTTAAGCTGTTTCTCTGTTTTTCGTGCTTCTTTATGCAGATATTGGACTTAGGTTGTTCCTGTCAACATATAATGTGTTGTCCTGAAACATGCGGTCATGTCTACCTCTTTGAGAGTGACTATGTACATGCAAAAGACAGCTATGGGAGAAGGAAGATTCCCATATGATGATAAAAGGCGAATTAGTTTAGAAGTAATGTAACATTTACAGCCTCAAAATTGCATGCAGTAGTATTTTATTTTTTATTACTTTTTGTTGCCACGTTTTGTGCTTGGGTACAAATTATTAATTGATATTAATCTTTGAAAGCCTGGGCCTTTTACTTTTTCTTTATTATTTGCGTAATGATTTTACCCCCTTTTACAGTCAAATAATAACAACAAGAACCCAATGAAATTCCTGTTGAAGTGCGAGATTTAGAGAGATCAAAATGATAGTTTTAGCCTCTGCGGTTAATTGCAGTGCAACAAATTGTATACAGTGCATCAAAATCAATTTAAAGGAAGAGACATACATCTGTCGATGACGCCTATGTTTGCTTAACATTTGAACCTTTTAAATTTCTAAGACTCAACTCTTTCCTACACCCTTCTCTTTGGCAAATAGCCTAATGATTAGTATTTACATTTCCAGCCGCAATATCAATTCTAAGACAAAAATCATGTAAGAGGCATATGAGTTTGTTTTCGTTGTTTGTTTCCTTCCCCTTTCCTCCCTCTCTCCCTGTATGTGCATATATGCCTATTGTTGTTGAGAACAACTTTTTTTAGATTTATTGGAAATAAATAAGAGGTTACTTTGTTGATGAGTGCAATATATGTGCAGTTGCAATAAAAAAGTGCCCCAACAGGGTCTTGCAAAATGGCATACGAACAAAATTGGAAGTTTTCAAGACAGAAAATAAGGTAATAATTTTGTAACTTTTAATTCTTTATTTTACGTTATAAGACTTCTCTGCTTGTTCATGTCAGGATTGAGCTATCAAGGTAGGTGAAACTATCTTATGTTGCACATTTATAAGTGAGTACATTGGAGAGGTTTTGGAAGAGCAGGGGTCAAAAAAGTGTCGTGACAGGGTACAGGTTTGAAGAGACGTAGGGCTTTTCAACCTCCACTTTTTATACATATCTTGATGCTAATATTTCAGCTTTGGTTGATGCTAATACTAATGACATTAGTAAAGGTTTTGATTGAACGACAGACCTTGTAAGCAAGTGGTTCAAAATAATTAAATTAGTTTATTTTCTTAGTTCCTATTTCCTATCATTAGGATGTTAGTGCAATGAGTGGTCAAATTATCATGTAATATTTTGTTGGTATTCTCTAGTTATTAGTGGAGGATTACGTGGGATAATGCTTACCCACATTCTTATATGGTTACTTATTTTTTGCCGAGTTTAGTTTGTTGTAAGCCTTTTTAAGTAGGCATAGTCTTGCTTTTATTTTGCAATGGAACATTACATGAGTTAAACTACTAAACTCCTTGCCTTCCTTCTCAATTTTTATTCTTTTTTCTAACAAATTGGTACCAAAGCTCCAGTTATTCTTGGGCTTGAGAGGATTGAGTAGCAAAATATTTTTAAAAAATTATAAGTGCTTAACCCTAGTAATGACATCAAACAATTTCTCTATTCTAATTCCTATTTTCAATGGAGAAAATGACTACTTTGGGCTATCAAAATGAAGTCCTATTTGCAAGTTGTTAGGTTATGGGAGGTTATTGAAAGTGAGCTTGAGCCTACACCTTTTCCGCAATATCTAACCCTAAACCAAATCAAGAAGAATGACGAAGAAAGGGCAAAGAAACCAAAAGCTCTATCTTGCCTCCATTTGGCTGTGACGAAGGGAATTTTCACGTTTATAATGGCATGTGAATCTCCTAAAGAAGCATGGGAGAAATTAAAAGAAGGATTTAAGGGTAACACTCAAATTAAGATGATGCAAATTTTGGATCTCAAAAGGAAATTTGAGATGTCAAAAATGAAGAATTTTGAAGGTGTCAAGGAATATGGGAGCAAACTTATGTCCGTTGTCAATCAAATCAAGTTACTTGGTGAAGAATTTCCTACTCAAAAGGTTGTATACAAGCTTTTTGTGACACTTCTCGAAAGGTACGAGTCAAAAATTTCATCATTTGAAGTTACTATAGATCTATCAAATATAACCTTTTCAGAGATACTATACTCTCTTCAAGTTGTGGACCAAAGAAGAATAATAAGGGATGCAGAAAATGGTGATAAGGTGAAAGGAGCATACATGGTCAAGAGTTCCTTTTCAAAGGGTAAAAGTAAAATTCTCCAATGTACAAATTGTAAGAAGCCTGTCCATAAAGAGAAGGATTATTGGCACAAAGGAAAATCGTGGTGCTTCAAGTGTAAGAGGTTTGGGCATTTATAAAAAGATTACAGATTTCAAAATGAAGAAGAAACAAATATGGCGCAAGTGGCATAAGAAGAAACTCTTTTTTAGAGTTGTTGGTGATAAGTACACCATGAAGATATGTGCTCCAGTATCTGTAAGTTGATGATAATGTGCATCAACAAATTTGAAGACATTATGAGAAATGCATTGCAGTAGGAGAGATGTGCTTCATCCATGAAATTTTGAAGGAAGGGGGAGTGTTAGAAAATGCTTCAAAATAATTAGATTAAATTATTTTCTTAGTTCCTAATTTCTAGAATTAGGATGTTAGTTAATTAAGTAGTCAAATTAACATGTAATATTTTGTTGGTATTCTTTAGCTGTTAGTGGAGGATCACGTGGGATAATTTTACCCACTTTCTCAGATGGTTGCTTTTTTTTTGCTGAGTTTAGTTTGTTTGTAAGCCTATTTAAGTAGATATAGCTTTGCTTTCATTTTACAATTGAACATTACATGAGTTAAACTACTAAAATCCTTGCCTTCCTTCTCCATTTTTATTTTTTTTCTTCTAACAGGCCCATTATGTTATTGATGCAACAAAATATGGAAATGTTTCAAGATTCATCAACCACAAGTAAGGTCTTACTAGGTGTAGCTTGTTATAGTACTTAATGTTTGGATTCTTGTGTTATTTCTTTTGGTAATTAATTGCATGGACATCCTTGTAAATCGACTAAAAGTTAACACATTAGGAGGTACATTTTGATATCACTCATAACATATTTTATTTGACAACTACATGCCAAATGTTGTAGGAAGCAGGGACTCAAAATATCCTCATATTGGCCTTGATACAAGTCAAGATGTAGGCAAATCCTACCCTGATATTATTTTATGTAATTGACTTTATTGAATGGCATTGGTTTCAACAAGCTCTTTTATGCTTCTCATATTCTAAGGTGGCATTAGAGAAGGGTATTACCTATGGGCTTCATAAATATATATTTTCTTAGGGAATACCTTCTTGGCTAATGGGAGGCTTTTCAATAATTGTTAATATGTGCTTAAATGTCGACCCATTTAATCCATTACATTTAGTAATTAATGCCTTAAAATGTTTAGGGCACCCTCTTTAGCTCATTTTTTTATTTTAGGTACATTTCAGAAGTGAAAGAGCTAAAATGACTAGAAAGCATACTCATGAAGCCATCTTCTCAATGTTCATACCCTATTGTCTTCATGGAGCAAGAAGAAGAAGAATATTACAAGAAGATGAGACAAAATAGAGTGTAAAATTGGAGACTATAGCTATAACAATTAAAAAGTTACAGCCCTGAATCACAGCTGTAACAATTAGAAAGTTACAGCCATGAGACCAAGTTACAACATTAATTACAAGGATTATTTTAACATACCAAGAGGCACCTTATGCTATCCCATTTTCAAGATAGATTTCCATGTATCTTATGAAAACATAGCTGCCTCATTTTGGGATGAAAGTACAATTAAATGTAAAAGAATTGAACTATATGTGAAAGCAATGAGGAGGAGAGGGGTATAACACATGACACCTATCCATTTATCACATGGTTCTAACCTAGCTTTGGCTTGAACAATTGAAGGTGAGTGGGGGGTTGCACTAGGTATGTGCTAGCTGGGATAAAGCAAACAAGGAGTTGAGGGTTTAAACAAAGAGGTGTGATGGCTACGCCAAGATGATGGTTGGATGAGATGAAAATAATGAGACAACAGCTTCAATCTTTGGTAGGGATGCCATATGTCCCACTCATTATTCAACCTAGATTTGAAATATAGAAGGAGAAGGTGACAACTAGAAGAATAACCTAAAAAAGGAGGCTAAACAAGGAAGAACGCACTAGCAGTGGGGAGACCTAGAAGACGTCATTCATCATCAATTTTGCTGGTGTTTTAAAGATGGAATGAGAAGACAAGTGTGGAGAGGCCATTCATCAACATTTTCTCTTGGAATTTCAAGGTGGAATAATGTGAATAACTTGGCTGGAAGTGAACAACTGAGAGAGGGTGGACAACAACTATTTTTCATTATTCTCTCTTCATTTCTCAATAAGAATGGAGGCTACAGGAGCTAATTCTTGGAGATTGATGGAAAAGATGGAAGGTTAACATCCAAACACCAATTTGAAGGTGAAATTGACACCTAGGATGCCCAATTAAGATTATCTTATCTTTGTTTAATGTTGGATATCTCTTTCGAAATTGTTTACGTTATCCTTTGTTTAATCGATTTGGGTATCAATGTATGGATAATTGTATTCTCGTTATCGTTAGATTGTTTATATTGTGAACCCATTGCTAGAATCGTTAATACGGTAAGTAATTGTTGTTTTTGGATTCGTCTGTGGAAACTAATGATTTTCAATCATTAGGGATAATGTAGCCTAGGTTAAATGACTTGAGCTTGTATGGTTATTGCTTAGATTAGTTTGTTTTCTATTTTGTAATACAGCTGCTTAATTAAATTTAAAGATTGTGTACTCGGTTATTTGGTAGTTAGGTTTCATTAACGAGTGTCTCCTAATTAAACACGACCTAAGGAAAATTGTGATTAGCAGAGCTTGTTAATCTATGACCAATAGTTCTATGAGAGGTGTGAAAACATTATAACAATGAAAGATGTTTAATTTTGTATAGGTTGAGATTGATCCAAGAATCAAGTTCCACACACATTCATGAATCCTATCATTTTCAATTGTTTTTTATATAATTAGTTTTCGCTAGTTTAATTTTACTTTATTTTTCTCAATTACATAAAAACCAAAACCCCCCATTTTTATTTCCTTTGCATCAATTATTTTGGTTACGAGAACTAACTGAACATTCCCTATGGATATGATCCTGACTCACCACTTCTACAAGTTTTTAGTATACATAGTTAAGTAAATTTTGCAGTACACTTATTAGACCCCGATTTTTTCAATTATTATCGATTTGTTTATTTAATTATTTATTTAGGCTTTGGTTGATTATTTAATTGTTTTTTTAATTTAGTCATTAATTTAGTGGCATGAATAGAGATTAGAACTAGATGGAAGGGTTAGAATTAAGTTAGAATTAATATGGGAAGGTTAAAATTAAGTTAGCTTAAAAGAGTTAGTAGATGGATTAAATGAAAGAAGGGGCAAAATGGGAAGCACAAGCTAAATGAAGGGTAAAATGGGGAAAAGACCATTAAAAATGGTCTTGGATTAGAAGAAGAAGAGAGAAGTGTCTGAGAAAGAAGAAAAAACATGAAAAGGGAAGAGAAGAAGGAAGATCGTTGGAAACTTGGAAGGAAGAAGAAAGAAGAAGAAAAAGAAGAGGAAATCAACTTGTTGGAGGTAAGTTTTCATCTTTCTTCATGACAGATTCAAAAAGTGATTAAATAGAGACTAGGGTTTGTGTTGGGAATGAAGGAAGAAAGAAGAGGAAGATGAAACCAATTTGATTTTGGATTTCTAAGCTAAGGTTTTGGTTTTTCTAGCCTAGATGGACTATAGGTAAGTTAGGTTTAAATTCAATTTTAGCATTTCTTTGATTCTTGAAGTTTTATGAACTTTTATTTGAATATGGATTAAATAGAAATTGGTTTATGTGAAGGGAATCAAGAAAACATTACTTAAGAGCAAGAGGAAAGGCAATCTTAAGCTTGGATTTTTAGCAAAAATTAGGTGGGTAATATGTTTATAGTTGTTGTGTGATGGGCAAATGCCCTACTTATACGTTTATGCTGAAATTGCGTGAATTGTGAATTGTTTTGAAGATTTGAAAATGCATGATGAATTATGACCATGTTATATCTTGAAAAAGGTTATGACATTTTAAATTGAATGAAGAGAAGAAAGAGCATGGAAATATGAGAATATGATGAAATAAAAGAAGCATGAGAATATGAATATGTAATTGATTGAATTGAGCATAAATTTGCTTGTGATTGTGCAAGAGAGGAACCCATTTCATTAGTCACGTGCACGTTGACCTATAGCCTTCTTCCAGCTGCCCATTTAAGGCCACGAGATCCTGAGAAATCGGGCTCATTTTGTTCATGGTGTAAACTTCAGTTTCTCTGTTTCGTTCCATGAAACTCTTGAGCCATTTATTGTGCATTTCATCATTGATTTATTGAGTATGATGCATAATTGACCGTTATGCTTTGATAGATAATTGCATGATATGTTCTATGTGATGACATTTTGTTAATTATGAGTTATGTGATGAATTGTGAATTATTGAATTACTAGACATATGTGTATATATGTTTAGCTGTATGGCTTATTGCCGATGGCTATAAATATATTAGCCATTGAGCCATGTAGCTCATCCCACTATTTCATCCTTAGGTGCAAAACAAGATGAGTGTTGAACTTTGCAAGGCATCGGAAACTCCAAGATATTAGAGACTGTTGTAACTAAGTTAGTGGCTAGACTTTTGGATAGCTTTATAAGCATATCAAACATTGAGCATCCAATGTATTTTGTATCTTGTGATAAGTCTTTGATGAAATGTTGATATGTAATTAAAGCTATGTATGAACTTCATTTTGATTTAGAAATGAATTGAGAATTGAAGAAGTTTTCAATGTGTATGTGCCTATTTTATTGTAGTTGTGCATTTCATATTTCAAGTTTTTCATAGGTGTAGAAATTGTGTTGTGATTTTAGGGGAAAAACTGGATTAATCTAGATATAATTAGCCAAAATTGTCTTCATAAAAGATGTAGCTTATCTTTCTAGCTTTCCAACAATATAAAGTATGAAACTTTTGGATATTGGAGCTGGAAGTTATGATTAATTGAAGTTTATGATGCTGTATAGGATGGAAATTCGAGACAGCTACATTGATTGGAAATTTTAACCCTTTTTAAGGTAAAATATCTTTTTAAAGTCTTCATCGAAGTTGTAGGTCTAGAAGTCTTCTTCGAAATGGTATTTGAATGACCTTAATCCGACATTCCTAGTGAAATTTATGCCCTTTTTACCATTATAGGTCGGAAGAAGAAAAGCATTAAGGGAAAGTCGCGGTCACGAGTCTATCGCGGTCACGACTCTTTTGACCATAACTTTGTCTTCCAATCTCCAAATGACTTGATTTTCGAAGCAATAGTTTCCTAACACATTCCTCTATCTTTTTATAAAATTTTTTATAGCTTTTGGTATTGATTTGGAAAAGATTGATTGAATCAAAGTAAAGGTATCAATTGGAAGAGTATGAATTGGATATTTTTGAACATGCTTCAGTATTTTGGTGATATCGTGACCTATAAAGCTCTAAATGAGATGATTCTTATTTCTAAATATACTAGAGACATAGAGCTACAGATTATTTGAAGGAATCAAATTTTAATTTAGTCTTTAAGACTTTCAATTTATGGATGGAAGTGGAGTATAGTGTATTGTTTCAGTATAACAACAGTTCGAAAATATTTGGGCCATAACTTTTAGATTTCTGAACCCAATGGAATGATTTTGATGTCATTAGAAAATTAAGACAATTGGGAACAAATGTTTTGAAGAAGTCAAATTGTAATTATAGTTTGAGGTTTCCCAAAATTTGTCCTGAAGTTGAAGAAATAAGTTTGCTTACGTTTTTGACTCCGAATGTTGGGCTTCGGAAGCAGGGTTCAACAACACTTAACATGCGCTTTTAAATTTTGGTGTCGTTGCTGGGGACTGTGGTAATTTAATTTTTGTTTTGGATTTTATTTGATTTTTGTGTATATATTTGTTTATAATTGTTTCTTTTTGTTATTTGTTAATTTTTAAACGTTTGTTAGTGTTAGTATATGGTAGTGAACAAATCTCCTCATAGAGAACTTAAGCAACTTGATTTGGAGATCGAGAGGACACTGGAAAGATTACGAAGGGATGTAAGAACAACTCCAAAAGTAGAACCAGAACTTGCGTCCAAAAAAACGATGGCAAATTAGAGAACATTGAGGGAGTTGGTTGCACTAGACTTAACTTAAAGACCTTTATGCATTACATTCCCAATTTTGTTGAGTATGTTACTTTTGAGTTAAAGTCTGGATTAATACATTTTTAGCCTAATTTTTATGGTCTTGTAGGTGAGGATGCAGATAAGCATCTAAAAGAGCTCGATGTCGTTGGTTTAAGCATAAAGCCTCTAGGAGTGACAGATGAGTAGATCATATTGAGGGCTTTTCCATTCTCACTGAAAGATGCATTAAAGATTGGTTATTTGATCTACCTGCTTAGAGTGTAAACATGTGGATAGAGACGTAACAACTATTTTTGAAAAAAAATTCTAGTGTCAAAGACAGTCAGTATTCAGAAAGAGATCTGTGGTATAAAGCAACATAATGGAGAATCCCTTTACAAGTACTGGGAGCGCTTTAAGAAGTTATGTGCCAGTTGTCCCTATCATAACATATCCAAACAACTCCTTATGTAGTATTTTTATGAAGGATTGTTGCCTGTGAAGAGGAGTTTGGTTAATGCAGTGAGCAGTGGAGCATTGTGTGAAAAGACTCCTATAGAGGTTCGTATTTTGATTGAGCGAATGGTCGCTAACATTTAACAATTCAGCACTCATAACAGTGTTCATCATGTAAACTAGGTAAATAATTCATTCATCGAATATCGGTTAGATGAGCTAACATCTTTGTTAGAAAACTTGCAGTTGGATAGGCACAGGTAAAGGCACGTGGAATATGTACAAACACGGTTCATTCGACTAATGAGTGTCTGACATTTCACAAGTGAACTATAGAGTACATGAATACGACAGTAGGGTATTTTCCTAACCAATACGACCTTTATTCCCAAACATAAAATCCAAGCTAGGGGAATCATCCCAACTTGAAATATGAGGGGAACAATCACTATAATCACTTTCAGAACAAGACACAAGCCTCTTTTTTTAGTTCAAGTACATCTCTGGAAGACTTGATCAAGACTTTAGATACAAACAATATTTGAGTTCAATAGAGTGTACAACAATTTCAAAAGGGCATGTAGCAATTTCAATAAGAGACCACATCTAAATTTCAGGGGTCAAATTCAAGCATTCATAATTTAGAGAACAAGTGAGTCAGAAGGCAGTGGTGATAAACTGACTATATGTTGGGCCCCGAACCTTTTATCGAAGCTAGAACTGTTACGTGAATTATTGGTAATTATTCATGTGTAAAGCAAAGAAGAATGCTTGAAAATTGAAATGAAATGGAAAAGATGGTTCAGATACAAGAGAGATTA
>JANZLX010000211.1:24190775-24210021 GCA_025531955.1 Erythroxylum orinocense | reverse complement strand
GTCAAATTGAAATTATGATTTGAGGACTTTCAAATTTTGTTCGCAAGTAGGAGAATTGAGTTCAAACATAGTGACTGTTTGTATGAGCACATCATGGAACAAGTTGTGAGTGAATTTTTGAAATGTTATCAGAATGAAAAAAATATGATGGCTAATGAGGGTTTAATGAAAGAACCCTTCGAGTTAATATGAACACTCATGTTTCATGATTATCAGAGCAAGCGTTGGATTCTGGAATCAAGCGGGGTCCAACAAACGAATGAGTAAGCAAGAGAGTTGGGTTTTGGAAACGGTGCCCAACACTAGACGCCTAAAGAGGAGGAAAATTTCCATCACAACTGAAGACAAATATAAAGAATGTTAGCGCAATCACCTTGAGCAGTGGTAGGGAGCTTGAGGACTCTAAAAGAATTATTCAAAGGATGGCTACTGAAGAAGACATTGAGAGGGAGCTTGAAGAAGAGAGGGATAGACCGTCAAGTTCAAAGGTAAACATTGTTTTCCCAATTTTTGAAAAGACTAATCCTCTGCCTTTACTGGTAGGTTAGCAAAGTTAAATAAGGTAGATAAGGAAAAAGATATGGGAGATCTTTCGGAAGGTTGAGATGAATATCCCACTATTAGAAGTGATCAAGCAAGTGCCCAGGTATGCAAAATTCCTTAAAGAAATGTGTATAAACAAGCAAAAGTTAAGAAGTGATGAAATGATTAGGATGAGTGAAACTATTTCTGCAGTTTTTAAAAAGAAAATACCTTCTGAGTGTAAAGACCCAGGCATGTTTACTATTCTTTGTAAAATTGATAACACTAAGATAGAGTTTGATGGGGAAGTTATTCCTTTAATATTTTGTATGTCAAAAATCACTCCCATGATGAGCACTCTATTTTTGTAATTAATATGATTAACTTTTCAGTACAGGAGAATTGTTAGCAGAAGCATATAATTGAACATAAAGTTGTTTTAACAAAAGAGAAGAGACTAAAGCTTTTAATGTCTCACCAAAAAGCTTTTCCATTGGTCAAAAAGTGTTTTTTTATTATGATAATACAATTTATTTCAGCATAAAAGTTGTCCTTATTGGGTTGATCCTTTTGTGATGACTAATGTTCTTCTTTATGATGCAATTAAGATCAAAAATTTAAAAATAGGGAAGACATTGCATGTAAGTGGTCATTGACTCAAGCCTTACCTTGATGAAGATCAAGTGGAAAGTGTCGAAGTTGTGATTCCTGGAGATTAAAATTTTGTCAATTGATGAAAGCAACATAGAGTCGAACCAACGGCAATAAACAAAGGTGTTGCTTAAGAAACAACCCAAGGGAAGTCAATTTCTGTTATTTACAATTTTGCCTTTTGTTATTTTCGTTAAATGCTCTATTTCTTGTATTTGATGTTACATTAGGGACAATATAAGTTTTAAATGTGAGGGTCGGGATTTTAGTTTTCATGTAAGTTTTTGAGCTTAATTGTTGCTTATGTGGCTTCTTAATGGATTTTGAAAATCAAACAAACAAAATAAAAAAATTTCTTATTTTATATTGCTTTTAAAACTATATAGTCATAATTAGAGTGTGAATTGACTAGAAAAATCTATGGCAACTTTAGCATGTACTTTTGCTCATGTAATTGGTTAATATGCATTATCTTTAAAAGAATAGTGCCTAGTATTAGACAAACGCTAGTGAGATTTTGAGCCTTATTAGACTAACACATCCATATCAGTCTCATTATCTTTTATTATGTGTGACCTTCATGACATGTACATCCTGATTTTGCTTTGATTTTTAATTCAAGACCACATTTTTATCACATGCATCAATATGAAAATGATATAGGCATTCTTTTTTCTTAAGCTACAATAACCAAATAGCCTACCTATTTATATGATTTTCCTTTTATTAAGCCCCCTTGAGCTTTAATTGCCTTTTCTTTTTATGCTAACCACAATACATGCTTTAAACCTAACCATTCCTTCCCAAGCCTTAAAGCTAGAAGACCATTTGTGATTGTTGAGGATTGTAGATGTACAAAAGTGTAAGTGTGGGGGTGTAGATATGTGTGGGTTGGTTATAATGTTAGGATGCTATTTTATTTCATATTAATGAAATTCCCATGTTGATGTAGCTTCTTTGAATGCAAAAGAAAAAAGATAAAATGTTTAAATAAATGTATCAAGGAAGAAGTGCATATGTGTTGAAAAGTTGTTTATGATTAGTCTTTCCTCCCAAGTTGTATTGAATGAGTTATTTGAGTATGTTGGATATAAGGTGAATGTTGCTTTCAATGATCACTCCCTATGATTACAAAGTTTTATTTATGATCAACTTTTGTGAGTGATATATGCTTGATGTGGTTTGTGGTGAGAAAGCTCGAGTTTGAGTTGTAAAACATCATTTTTACATTCACCATAGTTGATGTACACAATTGTGAGTGAATGTTGGTTTTTGCATTTGATGATATATTGAGTGTTACTTTTGTTTAACAAGCTTTAATGGCTTTAATGACTTTCATGCTACTTTACCCAAATATATCTCACCTTAATCCTTGCCCACATTACAGCCATAAAAAGTCCTTTGATTCATGATTTTACAAGTGAACCTTAAGGGTAAAGAAATAAAATGATATGCAAAGTTGTGAAATGACATGATTATTAATGGCGTTAAGTGTACCCATAAATATATTTTAGTTCAACAAATTTTCCAAGTCTTCCACTACTAGATTGCTCAGATTCTGAAGGTGATGAATGTTGATTGATCATAAGTAGAAGCATTGAATGTTGAGTTTTTGCTATGGTTTTTTAAAAGTTATTCATCTTTGCTTATGATTAGCTATTCTTGGGAAATATGGAAAATGAGTAAATATTTTGGTTTGTGACTTTTGATTTTGATGATTTGCCCGAGGATGGTCAAAAGTTAAGTGTGGGGGAACTTGATTTTGATGATTTGCCCGAGGATGGTCAAAAGTTAAGTGTGGGGGAACTTGATATGTGCTTAAACGTTGACACATTTAATCCATTGCACTTAGTGATTAATGGTTAAAATGCTTAGGACACTCACTTTAGTTCATATTTGATTTTAGGTATATTTCAGAAGTAAAGGAGCTAAAATGACCCGAAAGCATACTCATTGAGCAATCTTCTCAATGTTCATACACTATTGTCTTCATATGGCAAGAAGAAGAAGAAGATCACAAGAAGAGGAGACAAAATAGAGCATAAAAATGGAGACCATGGCTGTAACAATTAAAAAGTTACAAGTTACAGCCATGAGAACAAGGTTGCAACGTGAATTGCAAGGATTATTTTAACCTACCAAAAGGCACCTTATGATGTCCCATTTTCAAGCCAATTGTCCATTTATCTCATAAAAACCTAGCTGCCTCATTTTGGGTTGAACGTAGCTATTGAATGAAAAAGAACTGAAGTGTGTGTGACGACAATGAGGAGGAGAGGGGTATAATGCATGACACCTGGCCATTTATCACATAGATCTAACCTAGCTTTGGTTGGAACAACTGAAGGTGAATGGGGGTTACACTAGGTGTGTGTCAGTTGGACTGAAGCAAAAAAAGGAGTCAAGGGCTAAAATAAACAGGTGTGATGACTACACCAAGATGATGGCTGGATGAGATGCAAATAATGAGACAACAACTTCAATCTTTGGTGGGGATGCCACCTGTCCCACCCATTATTCAACCTAGCTTTGAAATATAGAAGGAGAGGGTGGCACCTAGAAGAATAACTTGAAAAGGAGGCTGAACAAGGAAGAATGCACCGGCGGTGGGGAGAGCTAAAAGACATCATTCATCATCAATTTTGCTGGTGTTTTTAAGATGCAATGGGAAGATATCTATGGAGAGGCCATTCCTCAACATTTGCTTTTGGAATTTCAAGGTGGAATAACATGAATAACTTAGCTGGAAGTTAGCAACCGAGAGAGGCTGGACAACAGCTATTTTTCATCATTCTCTCTTCGTTTTTCAACAAGAATGGAAGTTACGGGAGTTAATTCTTGGAGATTGATGGAGAAGATGGAAGGCTAACATCACAACACCGGTTCGAAGGTGAAATCGACGCCTAGAATGCCCAGTTAAGCTTATCTTATCTTTGTTTAATGTTGAAATCCCTTTCGGAATTGTTTACGTTATCCTTTGATTAATCAAATTGGGTATTCATGTATGAATAATCATATTCTTGTTATCGTTAGATTGTGTATATTGTTAACTCGTTGCTAGAATTGTTAATACAATTCGTAATTGTTGTATTTGGATTTGTACGTGGCAACTAATGATTTTTAATTATTAGGGATAATGTAACCTAAGTTAAATGACTCAAGCTTGTGTAGTTGTTGCTTAGACTGGTCTATTTTCTATTTCGTAATGCAACTACCTAATTGAATCTAGATATCATATTCTAGGTTATTCGATAGTTATGTTTAATTAACAAATATATCTTAATTAAACACGACCTAAGGAAAAATCATGATTAACAGAACTTGTTGTTGATATACGACCAATAGTTCTACGAGAAGTGTAAAAACATTATAACAATGAAAGATGTTTAATCATGTATAAGTCGAAATTGATCTGAGCACTAGGTTCCACACACATTCATCACTTTTATCATTTTCAATTGTTTTTTCTATAATTAGTTTTCACTAGTTTAATTTTACTTTATTTTTCTTAATTACATAAAAACCAAAACTCTTATTTTTATTTTCTTTCCATTAATTATTTTCAATTTGAGAATTCACTAAATATTTTCCGTGAATACAATCCCAACTCACTACTACTACAAATTTTTAGTAAGCAAAGTTAGGTAAATTTTGTAGTGTAGTTAGGCTGTCAACTGCCCATCAATACCTTAGAAGTAATGATTTAGATGTCGTTGTAAAAGAAATTAATGGGCCTCTGCTACTAAGTTTTTTATTTTATTTGTTGCTTGAACCACGATATGAGCATAGCTTATAGTGAAATTTTGGGTATGAGCTGCTGTCTGGAGAAGGATATCCTTGCCATTGCCGGTGCTCATTCCTCTCGTTGCAGATCCATTCGATCAACTGAGCAATGCAAAATTTGCCTTCTGTACTAAATTTCAAAATAAATTGTTGTGCTTTCTGCTGATAGGGGTTTTGAAAATCCTGGAGATGTTCATATTTATGAGCTGATCAAATAACGTGCAGCATCAACATTAAGAATATAAAGGTATCCCTGACAGACGAAACGACATCTTTTCATTTCAGGTCAAATTCTTGATCAAATCTGTAGTTCATCCTGCAGGTAGTCTGCATGTGTTCTTATGCGAGTTCTCAAGAAAAGAGGACTACATTGATTCTCCTTCTTCGGTGATATATACTGCTGCCTCCTTTAGCACGGTGTGTAGATGATTCTCCGTGCTAACTGCTTTTAGGTACTCAACTGTTTTCAGGGTTCTCAATAGGAATAGATTAATGGTTAGTTTAAAAACAGTTCTTCTCTACTTGCAGATTACCAATTTTGACTTCTAGCGTGGAATTGTCTTTACTTTTACTTGTTCGGTCGGAAAGGAGCAACAGGAATAGATATCAATTCTAAAGTTTATGATGTTCTCATCAAAATGTGGATAGGCTTCAACGTGGATGAATGATTAAAGTAATTTGATTTTTAATAATGTCGATATCATCTGTTCAGCTTACCATGGTTTGCAAGTCATGGTCTGGCATGTGAATTGCTTGAAGACTAGGCCAACTCACCAAAACTACTTTCAGTAAAATGATGTTTCTCTTGCGTTTTTAGCCTTCTAACAGCAATTGAGGTTCTATCATTTGTTATGTTCAAAGTTGGATTTTCAATGATTAGTTGAAAAGAAGACAGGGAAGTTCAAAACTGAAGCTCACCAGGACTGCTATTCCTACGACAACAATCCATTTATCATCGACTGATTAAATTAACCTATTTTCTCAGAAAGTACTTTAAAATGTTTTACCATAATCAACGGAAGTCTGAAGTTCCTTGGTTTCTTTTGCAAACCAAACAAGGAAAAAGAAAAGATCCAAGGGATTGGAGACCATTGTAGTTTGCTGTTATATTCTTCAAGAGATTAAACGAAGGAAACTTGGAACATCTATTCTTGATCTAACCAAGAAGTCACACGAGAAAATAAATAAGAGAAAAGGAGACATTGGAAGGTGCATTGACAAATTTGACAATTAAAGTATTATTATTTCTCATTGGGTTAACATTAATGCTGATGGAGGTGGAAATTGGGCGGATGTCAGGCAAAATTGATAACTGATAAGGAACAAGGGGAGGGACCATAACCACATGCCAAGGAATAATAAGACACAGGCATGGAATTATGATTTCAGGACTTGTCCAAAATATGGTGACACTTGTTTATCTGGGTTGGCACTCCTAGTTCTTGTGAGCCAAAACATTGTACTTTCTACACTGCTGTTCAACTCATGCATCAGTTTCCCTGTCTCTGTTTGTTTCCAGGAATCTCTCACTTATGGCAAAGTATATCATTCAGAAACAAATGGATTAGAGGTTGCAGAAATTTACTAATAAATTTTATCTTCAAAGAATCCTGAAAATTCGTTAATCCTATGATGTTCCAATGGAAATACATGTGTAAAAGATAACATCTTGGGAGAATGTGTGCATTTATGTTTTGGCGTCCAATCCATGTAAATGAATTCGTTAGATGATGTAATAAATTTTGTAATGCTAAGAGGGTTTAGTCGTTATTAACTGGAGCAGAAAACTTCAGTTGATTTATAAGTAGATAAGGGATAAGCTGCGATCAAATTCTTCAATCGGTGAATACTTAAAGCATAAATGTCAATACCTACCAGATGACATGAAGAGCCAAACATGCCGATCCTTTCAAGATTGCTTCATTTTTTTCCATTTTATGATGATGAAAACACTAACCCTTTTCCTTTTTGTCTATTATATCATCATTTGCAAGCTCTATGATTGCACAACTAGAAGTGTAAAAGCCAGTTGGCAAGTTCCAGAGCAAAAGAAATATCTGAGAGACAGAGGTACCAAATTTAATTGTTCCTTGTGTTAAACCGTGCTTCTTTTCACTGAAAGCACCCAGTAATTTAACAAGGAACAGAAAGGAAGAAAAGACAAAGAACTGCTTGAATTCAACTTCAATGACGTTGAAAGTATTAGTGCCTTGACCTTTTTCTACAATCGCTCCAAACTAAGATTTGAATTAGAGTCACCCTTAACAAATGATTCTTTGATGAAG
Organism: Erythroxylum orinocense; assembly: GCA_025531955.1. Taxonomy (NCBI): domain Eukaryota; kingdom Viridiplantae; phylum Streptophyta; class Magnoliopsida; order Malpighiales; family Erythroxylaceae; genus Erythroxylum; species Erythroxylum orinocense. Next base: position 24,202,780 of record JANZLX010000211.1, on the reverse strand, counting down.
TTGGAAACAAAAAATAATGATGGGTTGAGATAGTAAAAGAAAACTGATTCAAGTTAATATATTTTTTGTTTTCCTAAAAAGAGGTTGGAATAATATACCTGAACAATAAAATAGTACTTGCAAAGATGCAAGCTTTATTTATTATTAGAAAAGAAGAAAAGATGCCACCTTTATTCCCAAAAGGCCAATCCCTTCTTGGATGAGGAATCTTTCTTATCATAACAGAGAGACAAAATCCTCCGTATCTCCACCACTGTGATTCGCCGGTCTCTCAGATCTGCTGAACACATGCTACGTAGCTTCCATATCTCCGTTGAAACAAACAGAAAAAGACCAAGAACTAAATAAAAGAAAGAGACCTGTCTAAACAATTTCCCTTTATTTTCCAAAGAAAAAGAGATTTATCTGAACAACCATATTAAGTAATCAAACAACCCAAAAGAGAGGTAGATTTAAGGTTGTGGTCTGCTGCAAATCAACAGAAAACGGACGTGGTTGGGAATTTGGACCGTCCATCGTTTTCACCATAATCCTAACTTATCCACACTATTATCTTTATGGCCTCTTCCTAATTGCCCGTGTACAGGACCATAACCTCTTCACTTATGGCCTATGGTGTACTGCCAATGCTATGAGGGAGGGGTAATTAAGTCAATTCCAGCACTAAAACCCCCTTGTAAACGATGATCACTTTGCTCGAGAAGATTCAACAAACGGTCCCAGAAAGCAACGTTGCACGCTTGCATTCACAGAGGGACAGCAAAGAAAATGTCATTAAAATAATGAAGCAAAATGGAAAAAGAAAAGAAATGGAATACGATGATGAGAGACAGGCGTGTTTGGTCACCCAGAAAGTACTTTGTCGACAGAGAGTGAATATTTCGAGAGAGCGGTAGAGACATGCAATGCAAAATCTGGACCCACATCACTTGCAATCGTCAGAAACAAACCTTGACACCAACCCACGAGCCATCGCTGCTTTGCTTTTCCTCCTTAACTTTACTAAGGGTGTGTGTGTTTGATATGTTGGGATTTTGTTTTCCAGATGAAAAGAGACTTCATAGTCATTATTCCCTCTCCTGCAAGCTCCAGTTCACTGGTTCCCTTAATGCTTGACACGGAACTCACTTTCAATCATTCTAGGCACTCGTGGATCTTCGAAAGAAGAATAAGGAAACGGGTTTTGAAGGTATCTGAAGTTTCCCACTCCTTAGGTGAGTTCTAGTGTTTATGGAGATCCAAAGTTGCTAGCTTTAAGCTTATTTCATTATGTGAGCTTGTCATGAGCCTTATTTTGGGACTTTGATCTGCGTAAATAGTCCAAAAATATTTTTGTCAAGCAAGATAAGTGTTTTATTCGATCACCAAAGTTAGTTTTCTATATTTTTCTAATTTTAGTTTAAGAAAAAAAATTTTGACTTTTGCTAACTTAGTTATAACTTACAAACCCATTTCCAACTTTAGATTGCAATTTCGTTTTAAGTAGTTCTCATGAAACTGCAATGTTTGGTTGGTTGAATTTCGGGTCGATTTCTTCTGTCTCATGTTCTGGCCCTTTTTATGGTGAAAACAATTGGGTAAGGTCTAACCTTATATGAGTTGATAAGCAAAAGTTTCTTCTTTGGATCATGCTAAGAAGTGTTTTAGCTTGTGCCATTTTGGAGAAAAATCATCTTCTTGTTGAAAGTCTCATCTCCACGGTGGAAATTGCATTGTGTTGATCTAAAGCTGCTATTTCCCATCAAATATGGCTGAAATTAGAGTTAGAAAGCTAGAACAAGGCCAAACCAAGACTAGGAATGTTCCAATTGCTGTAACACCGGAAGGTTTTTGGTGTTGTCCATCTCCTGGTGGCTTTCAGAAAGCCTCTAAATATCAAAATCCTCTAAACAAAGCCAAACCTTCTTCACCACCACCCAAAACTACTGTGCAAAAGAAACATTCTCTAGTTAGTGGGAGAAAGCAACCGCCTACATCAGTACAATCAGACGCTGCCTGTCAGGATCAACCCAATCGTAGCTCAGATACACCTGCTATCACTGGTTCTGTAACTAGTGAGAGAGCATCAAGGCCAAAGATAGAAAGTCTGCCAAGGAAGGTTGCAATCGAGTATGGGGAACCAGGAACCAGTGATATGAGGGTGGTCTTACGTGGAAAGCAGGGATTTTGTGTGAAGTTGAGTGTTCACAAGAATATTTTAGTGGAGAGCAGCCGCTTTTTTGCTGACAAGCTTTCCCAGGAGGCATCTACCTTTTCCTGTCTTGAGATTGATGATTGCGAGGATGTTGAGATATATGTTGAAACTGTGGGCCTGATGTATTGTAAAGACATGAAACAGCGATTGATCAAGCAAAATGTCTCACGAGTGCTTCGAATTCTCAGGGTAATCTGCTGTTCAGTAGATCCATTCTTCTGTTTGAGCTTTTTTTCAGTACAAAGCATGCTATTAATACTGTTGATAAGATAGTTATTATCACTTCTAATGAGGACTACATATTTGCTATTAATACTGCTGGTTCTACTCATTGGACTGACTAGGCTCCAAGTTTTGACTATTGCCTATAATGGCAATGTTAAGTATCGAGATTTTCTATCACTCTAGACAATGTTTTTATATCGTTTTCCAACAGTGTATATTCTTGCCTACAAAGGGACTTTGATTTGAGTGTTGATGTGCTTAACTCTTAAGGGGCTTTTAAACAAGCAAATGATTTATATGGACAAAGTTCATATTGTAATATTTCTTACTCTAAGATAAAAGGCATAACAGGAAGAAGGTAGTTCTGGAACATATTTGCGGCTGGTCAGGAGTGATGTTATTATGGCCCCCTGATGTGCTCATTAAAAATTGCCTCTTGTATAGGACTAGAGATTGTTTCATTTGTGTTGAAGAAGGATAAGTCCATTCTAGCTGTGGTTGATCATAAGTGCAGTTAAGATGGTTTTACTAGTTAAAAATTGCCCAACGAGGAAAATACTTATAAAAAGTTTCCCATAATGAAGACTTCTCATTAAAGTGGAAAATTCTGCAGGTTGCCGAAGTTCTTGGTTTCAACTCATGCATTAATTCGTCTTTGGAATATTTGGAAGCAGTGCCATGGGTTGGGGAAGAAGAGGAAGAAAAGGTGTTGTCTTCAGTCCTTAGCCTACAAAATGAACGTGTTGGTGTAGAACCAGTTCTGAAACGAGTCTCTTATGGTGCTGCTAATCAACCTAATGATATACTTTCCAACATAATGGACCTCGTCCTCAAAAGCAATGATGAGAAAGGACGGAGGGAGATGAAATCTATAGTGCTGAAACTCCTTCGGGAGAGTAACATTCTTCCAAGCTGTGTAGGTTCAGCGGACATCTGTAGTGAAACCATTTATACCTCCTGCAGAAGTTGCTTGAATTCATTGCTATCTTTGTTTAAGCAAGCTGCTGAACCAGAGTTTGCTGATAAACCTACAGATGAAAAGGATCCTGTGATGAAGCAAATAGCTCTTGGGGCAGACAACCTCTCATGGTTGCTTGAGATTTTAACTGACAAGCAAGCATCGGACGAATTTGTTTTGATGTGGGCTAGCCAGCAAGAGTTAGCAGCTCTACATCCAAAGCTGCCTATTGTTTCTCGATACCATGTTAGTTGCGTTACAGCAAGGGTTTTTGTTGGAATTGGAAGAGGGGAGGTGCTACCATTGAAGGATACTCGCCATTTGCTTTTACAAACCTGGTTGCAGCCATTGATCAATGACTACAGTTGGTTACAACATGGGTGCAGGTCATTTGATAGAAAGGTAGTGGAGGAAGGCATTGGGAGGACAATCCTCACCTTACCTTTGGAGAACCAGCAGAGTATTTTACTTGGTTGGCTAAGTATTTTTCTCAGATCTGGTGATAGCTGCCCAAATCTTCAAAGAGCTTTTGAGGTCTGGTGGCGGAGGACTTTCATTAGGCCTTATCTTGAGACACAAGGCAATGCTCTCCACCCTGATAACTCGAAGAAATAAAATTGAATGAGTGACATCTTTAAGTGTAGAAAGGTTGTTGCATGAACCATTTCATAAAGCAAGAGGTAAATAGGAGGTTGACAACCACTGTCAGATTAAAGTTACTAAACATGTATTATATTTCTGATGTATGACTGAATGTGCATTGATAGCTTAATTACAAGTTAATGAAACGAATTGGATTGCAGGTGCTTCATTTGAGTTGTGTAATCCCATGGATGTTCTTGTAATGAAATTTGTTGCCTCTAATTCACCTGTCTTTTTCAAGTAGAATCTTTTCTCTGCTTATAGAAACATCATGTAATGTATGCATATCCCCACATTGGAATGTTAATGTGGAGTTTTATCACATATAATTCTTTTGGATTCCATATACAATGCACGTCATACAAGCCAAGGCAACTCAATCAACTACCAAGCCAGACGACAGTAAATGTGCTTTGGCATTTGGCAGGTTTATTTAATTACGTACATTGCCAATTACAGCCTTAGAGAGCAAAGGTGAGTCTTTTTCACATTGAACTGGGGTCATTCAGATTTTACTCTTCCTTATCCTATTGCAGGCGGGTTTGTGTCAAATACAAATCATTGTCTTTTTCTTCCCTAACTTTGCTCTGCTGAGATGATGGTCAGTTGGTCACTATACTAAGGTAGTGGGTTCTTTTTGGCCCTACTAGATACATATTTTTCACATTGCATTATGGTCATTCAGATTTTATTCTTTATTATCCATTTCCACGTTGGTTTCTTCAAATACAAATCATGTATTTATGTCATTTTATTCGTTACCTTGGTCCAAGGAGCTTAGCTGTCTTCTGCAGGAAAGAGAGAAAAATTTACGATGTCTTTATATCCTTCCAAACAATCACACCATCTTTTATGGGCTACCATTATCTTGTCCTTGTTGGAGCCTACTAATCCTAGGAATTGGTCTTCCTATTTTCACATTGGCATGGCCTTGATAGGATTTGATGCATCTCTTTATAAAGAGAAGGGACTTTGGATTTCTGCTGCACAAGTCCTGGAAATCCTCGCAGCCCCAACCAATCCTGCGCATATTCTATGAAGCCTATATGCCTCAGTCCTCGGACTATTGTCAACTGAGAACAGCCATGGCTCTATCTGACCAGGAGGCTGCACAATGATTAGGAAACTGTAAAGGAATATACGTATTATCAACAAGTAATTATTCATAATATACGTATTGTCAACAATTAATTATTCATATACTAGTTGGTTGTCTATGTACATGCACCCAGGACAGACAAGCCACGTTCGATGAGCTGGGCAGGTATGATGTACCTTGTCTCGGCTCCTCGTCCTCTCCATCAAGAAACACATGTGAGTTCTATATGTTGGAGACTGATTCAAAATTGTTAAAAATGTGATCCTATTTTTAGTGAGTTATCCAAGTTTGTTTAGATTGTTTCTTTTATCTTAGATATTTAAACTTTTGAACTTTTGATTTATATAGTTAATTTTTACTGAAATATTAGCTAAGTTTGTTATTTTATTACTTATATATTTAGGCCTTCAATGTCAATGTAAAAAGTAACTCATCAATCAATTACCTCTTATATTACTTCTTTTATTCTCTATTTTTTTTGGTTAATTTCTAGTTCTAAAACCCAACATGGTATCAGAGCTCCCTATGATCTTAGGAGGCCAATGAGTGTTCGAGAGACCGTAGCAGCATGACATCCAACAATACATCAGCTCTTTCACCTCCAATTTTTAATAGTAAGAATTATCAAATTAAGGCAATCAAAATGAAAACTCGTTTTAGAGGTATTGGCTTGTGGCAATAGATTGAAGGTGAAAGGCAAATACCACCTCTAGGAAATAACCCAACACTCAATCAAATTAGGGCTCATGAAGATGAATAAGTCAAAGCTCTAAGAGCTTTATCTCAAATTTATGCTGCTATCTCTTAATCAATTTTCCCAATAATTGTGGGTTGTGAAACAACCAAGGAAGCTTCGGACACGCTAAAAAAACTCTATCATGACAACTATTGAACAGAGCGGATGCAAATGCTAAATCTCAAAAGAGATTTTGAGATTCTAAGGATGGATTTAAAGAATAGCTTACAAGATTTTTCTGACAAGCGAATGATGGTGATAAATAAAATTAGATTGATGGGAGAAGAGCTACCTGATAATAGGATCATTGAGAAAGTGCTTGCAAGCTTGGCCAAAAGTTTTGAGGTAAAACTTTCACCTCTAGAATATTCAAGAGAATTAATTATTTATTCATAAAATACTAATATCTATTATTGAATTAATTATATGAATAAATGATGTTTATTAGTTGATATAATTTGGAATTTACCTAAAGGTAAATCAATACTCTATGATTAATAAGCATAATAGAGAAAATCATTATTGACTAATTAAGCATGTTATATATCCAAAAATATTGATTGTATTTTCCCAGATAATATATTATTGAGTTTGCCCAAAAGAAACCTGTTGTATATTTTAAATGTTTAATTATTTGAATCTGATAATTTATTGAACATCTATGTATTTGCAGATATTTGTCTTCATTTGAATGCTTCTTCTATTACCGTGTTTAATGGTTTGAACTTCTATAAATAGTGCGAATAAGTCAATTTCTATTTAGGTATGTTGGATCTTGATTTTGTATTATTCGAAGAAAAACCTACCGTCATTACGAATATGAGTAGTAAAGTTGAGAGGAAAAACTATAACACATAGGAAAGGTCTAACATATTATGCCTTAATTTCATGTGAATGACTACTACCAACAACATTAAGACCACTATTCCACAAATTGATATAAGGTTACAATCATAAATCTCATACATAAGATATATCAAATATACGCAGTGGAAAATAAAGCAGAACCTCAAAAATCTGATCTACTTATGCATATAGATATAGAAAAAAAAACATAAAATGTAATATATTTACATACATTTCTGACGATCTCCTTCATTCTTTAATCTTCTTTGCGTTGGGTTATCGTCAACCACAACGATCAACGTAGATTGTCTCTAATGAAAGTCTACACGAAGATAGAAGGATGAAACCTCATTAGGAGATGGCCAAAGTTCTTTCTTTGTTCTAGCAAAGACAAGAACTCTTGTGAGAGTTAGGAAGAAAAGAGTGTGTGTGTAAGAAATAACCTTTCTTTTCCTTGTGTCTTACACAAGATTCATAAAAATCACCTCTATTTTCTGCACCATTTGGCCTTCCATAACCCCCATTACTAATGGAAAGTTATGGGAAGTTAATGATCACGAATAACGTGCATTAATGGAAGTTATGAAAAATTAATGACCATGAATAGCATGCATTAATGGAAGTTTTAGGAAGTTAATGACCAAATTGGCAGCCAACAATGCTTGTTTCTAATCCAATTTATGCAACGATTTCTACCACGATCACATCGCGATACAATCCTGAAACACTCTATCATATCTTAAATCACTATTTAAGACTATTTTACTCATCCTTCGGATCTCCTATGTGTGTGATCCATTAGGTTCCCAGTTATGATTGCTACTTAAATTAACATTTAATTTAAGTAAGTCAAGAGTGGTATCTAGCAATATGTCATAACCTTCAATTGACCAAAAAGTCAATGGTTTGACTACGAACCCTTCCATACGTAATATTGCCATGCAATTCATCCTTTCACCATCTCTAACCCATTTAGTTCAAAGTATGGTCAAAGTGTCAACTCCCACTAGACTGACTACGTCACATCTAGTCCAAGATCTTGTCCTGAGGATCTCATTACTCTATATATCATTGAAGACTCTCCTCATGACACATATCTGCTCTGGCCAGAGACTCTTGAGTAATGACCGTGTCAAGAGGTCATGGGTATCATCTCCTTCTGTCAGGAGTGGTGAATCCTTTATTGGCTACTTAGTTACCTCCGATTATCTCTGAATACCTCAAGTTGTATCCAATCACCACCCTATGAGTAACCCCTGAAAGGAACCGATGAATGGAATCAAAGCACAATATCAGTATTCGAGATATCCTTGAGCACCTCCAGTCAAAAGATACTTGCACCATTGCTATGATGAGACTATCATTAACACTGAAATAGAATATCCATATGATTGTCTCATAGTAGGTCAATCTAAGGTAAATACTACCCTTAGTAAGCATCTATATGGTAACTCTAAACAAGTCATGTCTACAATTTATGAGATCTATTGCTTGATCTAATCAAGGAGTATAATATGTGCTAGTCTATCTGGATTAATGATATCTCATCTCAATAATCCTATGACTATGGAAAGTTTAAATACTAACATAATTACACATGATAGGAATCTCATTATGATTTCCTCCATGCTATGTTTTGTATCAAGGACTTCATTAAATCAATTTAATATCAACATCAAATCCATAAATGTATGAACAACGAAATAATAAAAAATGCCTTTATTAATCATAAAATGATTTGTACAATAAGTGCTAAAGGTGATTACCATTAGAGCACTTCTCAAACAATTGAAAATGCCAAAAGAATCGCTTAAATTTTTTAAAGAATGTTTTCATTCTGCGAATAAGCTTCTTGTTGGTTTACTAATGGATAAATTTATGACCATGAAGTTTGATGGGGTCATGGAGCATACCAAAATATATCCTAGAGATGATAAATATTGTAGTAAAAGTAAAGAACCTGGGTATGGCAGTTGATGAATCCTTGGTGCAATTAATTCTGAACTCGTTACCTCCTGAGTATGGACCTTTTCAAATTAACTACTACACTGCAAAGGATAAGAAGAATATTAATAAATTGTTTAGTGTGCTCATTCATGAGGAAACAAGACTAAAGAATCAAAGAGTTCATTCAATTAACCTTGTAGGTCAACTAGCTAACAAGATTCACAAGCCAAAGGCTAAAAAATTCAAAAAGAAAGCACATGTTAAAGTGACACAGGTTATTGCTAAACTTAATAAAAAGGAATAAAAGATAGATAAGTGTCATTTCTATAAGAAATGGAGACACTATCATAAATATTATTTGAACCTTAAGTCTTGGTTTGAAAGGAAAAGATTTCTTACAATCTAATCCATAAACCTAACTGAGAACTTTTTATTTATGGAAAACCATAAGAAGGACCCAATTGAAGGCATAGGGACTTATCTTATAATATAAGATAGTGGTTATCACCTGGATCTAATACAAACTCTCTATATAGCTTCAATTTCTAAAAGCTTTTATGTTTTTAAACTTGATGAAAGCGGGTTTACTTTTAAGTTTGGTAATGGTTGTTTTAGTTTCTTTAAACATAATTCCATTATTAGTTGTGGAATTCTTATAGACGATTTATATGAATTGAAAATTGATGCTAATTTATTTGAATTCCTATTCTCTGTTAATCATACCATTGGAACTAAGTGTAACATAATGAATGATAATTCAGCTTACTTGCGGCATAAACATTTGAGTCATATATCCAAAGAAAGATTAGAAAGATTGGTAAAGAATGAAATTCTTTTGAATTTAAATTTTACTAATCTCGATGTATGTGTAGGTTACATTAAGGAAACCAATATAAATATTGTAAGAAAGGAGCCAAAAAATGTATTTAGCTCATTGAAATTATATATACCTATATATGTGGACCTTTTGATACTCCATATTTTATGGAGTAAAGTATTTATCACCTTTATAGATATTTTCACATTATAGATATTTGCTTAATAGAAAATCTCAAGTTGTAGACACCCTTAAGGTGTTTGTAAAGGAGGTTGAAAGACAATTATATAAAAAAAGTAAAATTTGTAAGATTTGATAAAGGTGGTGAATATTATGAAAAATATGATGAATCGTGACAATATCTAGGTCAATTTGCAAAATTTCTCGAGAAACATAGCATATATACACAATATGATTTGTTAGGCACACCTTAACAAAATGGTGTGGCAGAAAAGCATAATTAATGGATATGGTTAGGAGTATGATGAGTAATTATTCATTACCCAAAACCTTGTTGATGTATGCACTTAAAACTATTGTGTATTTGCTAAATAGGATTCCTAATAAGGCAGTATTTAAAACTCTTCTTGATTTATAAACTGGAAGAAAATTTTAGATTGAGGTACCTACATATTTAGGGTTGTCCATTAGAAGCACGAGTTTATAATCTACAAGAAAAGAAATTAGATTTTCAAACAGTCAATGGTTTTTTTATTGGTTACCCAGAAAAATCTAAAAGGTATAAGTTTTACTGTCCAAACCATACTCGAAGAATTGTTGAAACAACTAATGCAAAGTTCATTGAAAATGGTGAATTTAGTGGGAGTGTTGAAAAACATGTTGTGGATATTAATGAAATAAAGTTTGATGTTTTATTACCAAGAAATGTTCCAATATCCATATCTATACTAAATATTGTCCCAATATTGGAAGAACAAAATAATTATGGAAAATATTTTGATGAAACAACACCTCATGAAGAAACTAGCTTACAACCAATTAATTTAAATAAAACATATGGAATAACTCTGAATAAACTTGTAAATATAAGGAGATCAGTTATTCCTAATGACTATACGGTTTATTTGTAAGAGTCAGAATCTGATTATAGCATTAATAATGATCCTGTTTCATTTTGACAAGCCATAGAAAGTGACATTTCTGATAAATGAATTAATGTTGTGAAATATGAGTTAAATTCAATGGCACAAAACAATGTCTGGGACGTCGTTGATTTACCATAAGGTTTTAAGTGAGTTAGATGCAAGTGGATATTTAAGACCGAACTTGACTTGAATGGCAATTTTAAATAGTATAAAGATAGACTTGTTGTTAAAAGTTATACTCAAAATGATGGAATTAATTATAAAGAGACTTTTTCACTTGTTTCAAAGAAAGACTCTTTGAGAATACTTATGGCATTAACGGCTCAATTTGATTTAAAGCTACATCAAATGGATGTGAAAATTGTCATTCTGAATGGTGATCTCAAGAAGTAAATTTACATGGATCAACTTGAAGGTTTTTCCACGAAAGGAAAAAGTCACATGATGTGCAAACTTAAGAAATCAATATATGGACTTAAACAAGCTTCCTAACAATAGAATATTAAGTTTAATGATATCATAACATCTTTTAATTTTTTAAAAAAATATTGTTGATCATTGTATCTAGTGAAAAATTAATGGGAGTAAGTTTATATTTCTAGTTTTATAAGTTGATGATATCATGCTTGTTGCTAATGATTTGACATATTGTATACGATTAAAGATTTTTTCTCTAAGAATTTTGAAATGAAAGATATAGGAGAGGCATCATATGTGATCACGAATTTCAGTATTTCAAAATAAATCATAAGGACTAGTACGGTTGTTTCAGAAACACTTAATTGAAAAAATTCTTGAGAGATCTAATACAAACAAATGTTCAACAGGGATTAGTATGAGAGGATCAGGAAAGACGCACCTCGAGTACATTCTAATATAAAAAGGGGATAAATTTAGTCTCATGGAATGTCCAAAGAATAATTTGGAACGTAAGCAAATGGAATCTATTCCATATACTTCCGTTATTAGCATTCTAATGTATTTGCAAATATATACGAGACTAGATATTAGCTTTGCGGTTGGAATGATAGGCAAATATCAAAGTAATCCATTTATAGACCATTAGAAAGTTACAGAGAAAGTCTTGAGATATGTTTAAGGAATATAGGACTATATATTAATGCATAGAAGATCAAGGGGTCGTTGTTGTAAGACGCAAAGATGTGTTAATTAAATTGTGTAGATATAGTAGGAAAAGGATCATTAATAGCGATTATGAAGGGAAAAGAATGACAAAAATATAGGGGAAGATATTAAATGGTCAACTACACTTACAGCCTATTTGGTTCACGGAATGAAATAGATAAGGGATAGAATAGTTATTCTTTGGAATAGAAAAAAAAAGAGGAATAGAATAGAATGTGTATTACTTTATTTGGTTTAAGGCATGGAATAGATAAAGAATTTCTATTCCATTGTTTGGTTTGAAAATATA